>CM076578.1:1862714125-1863172967 GCA_034641835.2 Pinus albicaulis | reverse complement strand
ACGGTGCAACTTACGGTTCAGAGAATAGACCTTCTAATCTCTCATTATGGTCCTCCAAATTTATTTGAAAAGGGCGATATATAGGTGGATATGGCCCTAATTCAATTCATTTGTACTTGTTGAGTTCTTGAGAGGTCAGAGGATTCTACATAGCAGTTCTTGCTGTTGCGTTCAGCCTGAGCACCAGGGATTAGCGATATCATGTGCAGGTAACCTCCATAACGTCCTGCATTTTAAATTTTTCAGTTTGATGGTGTCGGGGTCCGTAAAAACTTGGTTTGTAAGGATTCTGAGTGTTTTTGGCCCTATATTGCATGAGCGATCAGGGAAAAAGCGCGCCCTCTGTGTGCATTTTTTGGGGATAAGCGCACTTTAGCGTTGTGTTCCCCTTCTTTGGTGTGCCTGTGGAAAATATAGGTGCACCCTAAGAGCATCTGTTTGAGGGACATGCGTGCAAAAGGTTGAGGCAAGAACATTTTTTAGTTTTTCCTATTTTTTATGTTTTTCTGTTGTTGATGGGTACCTGTTTGGATGACAGGTTGTGGTGGAGGGAGCAGGATTGGCCCAAGATCTAAACTGCATTAGCTGCTGATGCTAGGGCGCGCCATCATTTGGTGTAATGGGGGCTCCTGAAGTTTGCGGAGAACAAGTTTCTTCGGTTGCAGGACCGATTGCTTCGTTACTTGATCCGGCATTGGTGCAGCAGGCGCAACATGTTTGTGTTGCGTGGGATGAACTTGGTCATCCGTCCTGAGACGGGTATATATTTTGTGACCGGGTTACTGCCTCATGGTGAGGCGCTGAGGTATCCACTCCCTTCTGAGAGGGTGGATTTGGAGAGGTTCCAGAGACGTCATTATGGTGGGGCGCCTCTTATGGAGCGATGTGCTCTGGCAGTGATTATGCAACTTGCAAGGTCGTCGGCTCTGCATCGGGCATCGGGCCCACAGGTTGGAGTTTTATGGCCCAGGGTTTTATGGATCACCCAGCCTGGGGTTTTATGGATGACCTCGAGGAGGTTTGGCTGGAAACGGTGATGGCCCGGGTGCGGGACTATCAGCCTATTTTACGTCAGGTGGCAGTCTTAGTTGCGACGACAACTTTAGCGGTGGTACCAAGAGTAGTTGTGGGTCCAGGTGCCCCTCCTGAGGGGGCACCCCCCTAGAGTATACTTGTACACGGGTAAAGCACCCATTATGAGGATGCTTTCCCTATTTTTGACGACCTTTGTGTATCTTTGGGCTAGCTGATGGGTCAGCGACACTATTTTTTGTACTCAGACACATACATCATGATATATATATATATATATATATATATATATATATATATATATATATGAGAGATATTTTTTGCGGCTCTACATGTTGTGTCACCTGTTTTGGTTTATGGATGATGTTATGCTGATGGATATCTATATTTTTTGGTTTTTTATGTATGATGGTTTATCCGAGATACATTCCATTTTAGGATATTGCTGGCTATGCGATCATGATCAGGAGATCCAGTCTCTTGTAGAAAAAATCTCAAAAATGAAGTTGCTCAAAATTGCTCCAAACTAGATCCACTGGAAAGAGCTCGGAAAAACGATCTTGTAGATGCGAACGGCACTGAAAACCAACGACGTATGAGAAAGTTATTCAGCTTTGAATTTTCTCAATTTCAGTGAAAAAAATGGCCAAAATTTGACTTTATAAAAAATTATTTTTATTAAAAAAAGAATATTCCACAGAATATTTGGGAATATTTCGTGGAATATTCCATAGAATATTTTGTGGAATATTATATAGGCAGCCAATCAAAGGGCACCACGTGGCCAGCCCGGAGGCAACCACGTGGCCCCAAGGTCAAACGGAAATGGTGTATCAAAAATTTCGTGTCACGGACAGGATTCGACCCCGGGTCGAGGCGGTGGCAATGGAACGACCCAACCGTTGGGCCACGGCAATGGTTCTTGAAAGGATTGGGTTCAAAATCATATTTAAAGTTTTAATTTCCATTGGCACGTAACACGTTAGGTCATGGTTCCGTGGATATAGCGCTTGGTGCGGAGTTTATTTAAAATGTGGTTTTAAACCTTATTCATGCCGAATATAACTCTAAGTTTGTTTTTGAAGTTCGATCGGTGCGGACACATGGGGCTTATCTGTTAGCACCTCATATTCGGCGGCATATTCGGCGGTTCCCCAATTTTAGCGCCCGTCTCCATTTTTAACTGGAGTTAACTCCAGTTCTCCACATTTAGTGGAGTTTTCTTAGGGGACACTGGGCAAAACTTCAGTTAGCCATAACTTTGGCTAGGGAAGTCCAATTGAAGCGAATTTTTTTTTGATTTTGGGGTATTGAAGCATTCTGGAGTTGTTGGGATAGGTTTTAGAGCCATTAGGGCATTATATCAGTGATTTTATCAGCGATTTTGGTTGTGGAGCCACCAGGGCTTGGTGAAAGATCAGCTGTGTTGGACTATACTCATCCATTGGAGGTGAATGAATAGTCAATTTTTATTGATTTCAGTCCTCTGTTTCTGAATTTTCAGCTAATTTTTCCTTTTGAGGATTTCTACACAGTTTAATACTTAATTTGAGCATTAATGAAAGAGGGAAAAGCCTATTTGGAGGCTTTTGGACCCAGCAGAGGTAGCCCAAGAGAGGGGTGAATTGCTTAAAAAAATGCTTACTGTTATGCTGTGCATTTTTGCTGTTATATTTCAGATTTTACTACATTAAACATTACTTTTTCATAAGTCCACTTTTCCCAATCAGACTTATACAGTGATCACAACTCATTAGTTTCACTTCAAACCACATTACTTCCATTGCAGAATACTTGAACTTGCTTATTCACACATAAAATTTTGGTTAATGAATACTTTGCATACATAAACAAATACTTTCATTGCTAGATCTATTTAGTGTTTACATTATATTTCTTTAGGCAGAGCTAGTAAGAGGGCCAGAAGCTTCTGGTTTCATCCTTTCTAGTAAAGGTGAAATAACCAGTAAAAGCCCCTACTGTCAATCTCTGTATAAGAAATATTTTGTTCACACAATTTCAGATCAGATCAAATGCTTGATTTTGACTCCTTGGTACATGTGTGAATGTAATATAGTCAAATTGTTTGCTTAATCTTTTTTCACGCAAATATTTTCTAAATATATGTGTATCTCTTGTCTTAACTGTTTGGTTTAACTGCAACACTAGTAACTGGGAATCGAGGTAGACATGCATATGGCGTATGCCCTGATGGAGGGCATCACACATAAGTCCAATGACGACGTCATATTCTACCTGATTATTTGTTGCTGAACCGATGCACACACCATTTGAGCAGAGTGGCGATTGGTCAGGGTCGTAGATGACCAAGGCAGCTGCGGCTAAGCTTTGAGACCATCTTGATGCTCCATCAGCAAATCCAAAATAAGGTTTAGGTTAATGATCCATGGTGACACTTTGAGCATGTTTAATAAGTCTTTTGGTCAAAAAATTTCAGTGGTCGAGTTTGTGTACGTTTACTCTAGGGAAGTTCCATCTTAGCCCTTATGGGTAGAATTTCTTGAGGTAAAGGCCATTGACAGGGCTGTTGAGGCACCTCCCATCTGGTTCCGTCAAGATGTATTCCCCCTGTCAGAGGAAATGTTTGATGATGTAGGGTCCTTTCCAACAGGTTTCAAACTTTCCTGGCCCTAGGGCTTCTTTTGTGACATCATAGCGAAGGACTAGTTCTCCTTCGGTGAATGAGCGAGGGTTGATGTGGCGATTGAATGATGCTTTTACCTATTTCTTGTGGGCCTTGTTTTGTTGTAGTGATTGTCGTCAGATTTGTTTGACGAGATCTAGTTGTACTAGGAGCTGTTCTAGAGGTTGGGTATCATCAAGGAGTTCGATAGCGGCCTGAAAATTTGGGATCTTGCGAAAATCAATGCAATAGCACAAAGTACCTTGATCTTTTGCGACAGGAATAAGGTGGAAATATTAGGATGTGGGGATGGCTGCAATCCTATTTCCGGTATGTGATGATACAAATCGTATATGGTGAATCGTTTCGTCGACGTTCGGTGGGGGAAGAATCTCTGTGATGGGGTTTTGCGTGAGCGCAAGGTTGGGTTCCCTGCTAGGATGGTCAATCTCTTGTGGGTGGAAATTGTGCCTGCTGTAGAGGTGCTTGAATGTTTCCAGTAGTGAGCATACCTCTGGTGTGTGATTTTGGCCAGTGCAGATAATGCATGGTATCACTGTGCCAACGGAGTAGATTGCATGGGAATCAACACTACTCGATGTCTCGGATGTGGATGCTTGGAAAGGATCTATTGTTGAAGAGGTGGTATTCTGCTTCCACTTCCATGTTGTTGGCTTAGGTGTGTCTGACTTTTTGGGGGTGTGTAGACTCAACACTGCTCTTGCCACTCTTAGCTCTGGGAGGTGCACACATTTAATTGTATGGTGAAAGTGTGAACAAATCCGGCGATAGGGACGCGTGATCTTCTCTTGGTTAGAGAGAAGTTTCTGAGGGAGAGAAGAGATTATGTGAAAACTGTTTGCAAGGGGCTTCAGTTCTCTACACTGATTGACTCGGTGGTCATTTAGGTTGCATAGTCTGCATGTTATCCTAGGGTTGGCCTGGGTCATGCTTGGTTGGTGTGTTTTCCTAGCTTGCCCATCACGCCCATGTGGGTATGGGGTTGCCGGTCGTGGGGTAATGTACTTTCTGAATCGCCTGAGGGTATCATCCCATTTCTTCTTTATGGTATGAATCATATCAATGGTAGGACGAACTCACGAGATATAGGTACAATGTTGTCCACAGTGATTGCCCTAACATACTGGGTAGAATAGGCTAGATATGGGGGTCCCGTCGTGCTCAGTTTGTGGTATGGCTGGGAACCAACGTCGTAACGCTGCTAAATCAAGGCAAGTGGCGACCACATGATTGCAAATTTTTCATAACACGCATGTTGGTCTTCTTTATAGAGAGCGGTTGGGGATGACTGGATGTCTTCAGATTGGTCACTTTTCAACTGACAAGAACATGATGGATCTGCTCATCACATCCTCTTGGGTTGTGGAGTTGTTCGTGGATTCTGCATCCATGTCATATTCTTGGGAGAGGTAGACTATGGCTGAGCGAAAACTAGCAAGGGCTCACCGGAATCGGGGGATATAGTGACAATTCTCCAAAAGGTGATTGTCAACGCACAAAGGACATGTGAATTGCGTTGCCCGCAATCCTACGTAGGAAACCTGTTCTATGGGATACCCTCTATGGATGAGTTCTAGGGCTGCACATTCTTCGAGGAAGTGACCATGTTCGTCACACAATGTGCAACAAATAACAAGAGGGGGCATGACTGGGGGTTATTCTTGTGCCCTTCAATCTTCCTATAGGTACAAGATGGTATGAGGTTCATTTTCGGATGCCTGGGTGGAGGGATCCTCGATGGCGTGTAAGGCATCCCTATATAGCGGGAGCTCTGGGTAATGATGGGTATAGTGCCCATAGTTGCTGCAGAGAGTGCATGCGTGATTTGTACACAATGCTTTGCCTTTACCTTTGGTGCTAGGTTCCTTTTTACGTTATCGCGGTGTTTCGATGTCTGTCTTAGAGCCAAGGAGTGTTTTTAATTCATCCAGCTCTGGAAAGATATAGGTAGGGTGACCTATTATGTCGCATATGGTGTAGACTGGTGATTCCCATTGTATGGCGGGAGTCATCAGTTTCTTTCCTCTCTTCTCGGGTTTCTTAGCCGTGATCACTGGTTTTGCAAAGGAAATTTCCTTTGTAGGGGTGGTTTCGACCGTTTCTTGGATGGGTGGGGCCTCCTCGGAATTGAGGGGTTTCAACCCTATGGTAGTGATGTGGGTGGATCCTGTTCTCGTTGGGGGAATGAGGTACCAAGCTGGTATTGCCAATGATATGTTTGGTAACACCAGTGTTTCCAAAACCTACTGGGAGACAAAACCAGTTGGGGGGTAGAGGAAAGGGGTTTGGGAAGCGGCGTAGGCTAGAGAGGCTGTCGTGGTTGATGACTCGATGCCATTACTGCTCGTGTCCGTGTCCTGACTAGCTTTGACGCTTGATGTGAACATCATGCACACCGGAGCCCCTGTGACATCAAGTGATGACTCAAGGATAATGGGAGGATCTCCTAGGAATGATCCTAGAACAAACGACGGTTTGAACTGGCCGGGGCCATATTCTTGGTACCATGAAAGTGAATCCGAGGATGTATCTATGTAGGGTAGAATTACATCAGTGTTTGTTAAAGGTTGCTTCTTGCTATGAATCAATTGGTCTACAGTAGTGATGTGGTCCTCGTGGGGGAACATCATAATGTGGAAGACGAAGGAGGCTATGGCTGACATGGCGTACATATAACTCCGCCCAAGGAGTATATTATAATCTAAGTGAGCGTTCAAGACTTCAATGTCTATGTGGACCATCTTTCTGGCTAAGTAGTCCGGGACATTTTGGTAGAGGCTGACGGGGGTCGGAGGACGACCTTCATATGCTCTAAGCGTGATGACTGAGGTTTTTAGTTCGGGAGACCCTGACTTCTGCCAAATTTTTTTTGACATGATGCACGTGGATGCACCCTCGTCAATGACACATCAATGAATTGTGATATTTTGGACCGATAGTAGAATCTGGAAGGCGACCATGGAGGGAAGCCTGGGGGTGGTTTTGTCTAAGTCGAAATCCATTAGGCGTGTATCAGCAGAGTCGATAGCACCTAACGTGAAAAGTAGGGCTTTCCGTTGTTTTGGGCATGACTGCAATACTTCCAAAGTTGACATAGCAATGGTAGATTGTGCTAAATCATCCATGATACTATAATTATGGGCTACTTTGAAGTAGTTTCTTGCTCGCCTATTTGGTCCCTTCGCCATTTTTGGCAATGGTTCGATAGACATATTTGAAATGGTCAAAGGTGCAGTCGGTGCACTGGTACTTACCCCTGACATATTGGTGTCTGGTAGGGTGCCGTAATTGCGATTTCGTGTTTGGAAAAACATCTCTTTGCCGATCATGTAGACTTCATGGCTAATTTTTCCGAAGTCATCTGGATTTTGCTGCTAATTTCTTACCGTCCCTTGATGAGGGAAAGGTTCCTGCATCACAACTGGTTGCTGGGAAGATCCTCCTTGTCCTCGGTTAATCTGTAGCTTCTTCAGCCCAGGGAGATCAGGATAGTGGTGAGTATAATGGCTATACTCACTACATATCAAACAAGAATGGTTTGTTCGGAGAGGTGGCCTTTTGCTCTATCGTTTCACATTGTTTGGCTCCTGGCTTTGATTCCAGTTGGAGTTGCCTCCAGCCTAGGATCGCGGCGGGCATTGCTAGTTGTTTCCCCCCCATCCAGGACTCCCTTTTGGCTTGTTTTTTTCTTTTTTCTTCACCACATTAGGAGGGTAGTTCTCCTGGTTATATTAGTGAGGTTGGTTTTGGGAGGGCTGCACAAAGTTCACTTGTGCATTGGTTTGCACAAGCCGGTCTTGTGCTGGGGACTGAGTATAACGCGGTCCCTGGTTTGCAACTGGCTGTTAGAGGGAGCTCTTCCATCAGTGTTTCTCTTTGCGTACTGGGTCCCCTAAGCCATAGGATACTAAGGGTTCTCCTTGGTGATATGTTGGTGCCCTATTGGTCAAATTTTGCTGAGGCATATGATGACTTTGAAAACCGAGTTCTGGTACGTTCTGGGTAGAACTGTACATGTAACCGGGGTTTTGACTGCTGCTACCTAGGTAACCTTGGGTCAATGACCCAATTAGTCCGTCTGCAGAGTTCGACGCGCTTGGAAATTCTTGATAAGTTTGCAGGTGCGGGGCGTTGGGCATGATATTGTAAATGTATCATGACTGCGTATAAATCAGCTCAAGCTGTTGGGCTTTACTGATGGTGTCCTCTTCAGATGTGGGCCTTTGTTGTGCCACATCCTTTGAAATATCTGTCGTGAGATTTTTCAGGAATAAATCTAAAAGGACCCGGTCATTGAGTTTTTCTTTACATAAACTACGACGTCGCCTACATTCGTGGAGATGGTCTAAGATATGGATTGCGAGGGTTTGTTTAAAATGTGTCAGTAATTCCATTCCGGAATCATGGTGAATGGGTAACTAAAAATATGTTAGGAACGTGGTGGCGAGGGTGCTAAAGGTTCCATATGAAGCAGAGAGTTGCTCCATGTACCATTTCGCAGCTACTCCTGTTAGAGTGTGTTGAAATAGTCTCAATCGAATAGTGTCATCAATGATACTATTCGATGAGCACCACAGGTGGAAGGTCATGACATGATTACCTAGGTCATCCGCTTGCTTTCCTTCAAAAATTGGAATATAAGAAGGGAGCTTCGTGGGCATGGGAGGCCATGTAGGGTTGTGTGCGATGGGGTCATTCGTCAGCTTGGTTAAATCGAGTAGATTCAACAAAGCTAAGGAAGGTGACTGGGAGGTTGATGCCATTAAAATGTGCAAAAACACAAAGTTCTGGTTAGGAAGAGGGTTGGTCTGTGACGTACCCTACTGTGTATTCGGCTAGCTTCCTGAATGGATCGCACTCCTCTGCCCCTTAGGGGTCGTGGGAGGTGTGGTGTTGGGAGACTGACCAGGGTTTCCAACTAAGGATTCCCCAATAAAGGACGAACCAATAATGGTGGCAGCGTTTCATCTTTGACGCCTGAACGACGAAAGACCTGGAACCCCTCCCAGTAATGTGGGGAGGTCAAAAAGACACCTAGATTGAAGAGGTCTTGTTGGGTCTGTTCTGGTGTTGACTAGGTTTGGTTTTGGAAAATTTTGAGAGGATAGAGTCTATGATCAAAGAAAAATTCTGGTCACATACATAAAAAAAAGAAAAAATAAAATAAATTTTCCCTTTATATTAATTCTATGTGATCAAGCAATCAAAAAAAGTGGTTTTTGTTTGTTTGCATATGATACTCAAAATCCTAGAAGACCTATTCATCCTCACACACTCAAATGTAATTGGGCCTTGAGAATATATCTTGCGAATGTTGGCATAACGTCCTGTAAGAGCTGGCAACGCCCCCAAACAGCCGAAGAAAATCCACCAAGGTAAGGGTAGAGGGTCTGCCGCTTGCCTGCACCGTCACCTATAGGGAAAGGATGCCCTAGATTTGGCCACTAAGTACCACCATCCCACGTGAGTGTTCGAGTCTTGGGATTCTTGGTAAGTCAGCTAACAGTGCCGAGTATCAGCCAAGTCAAGTGGCCCTGACTGATACTTTCTCGCATTGCACCTAAGCCTAACCCCGTCTGAAACGGGTCTCTGTCGTGCTCGGGTTTTCTTTTCCGTGGGCTTATAGGTGGATTTAAAAGTCCCTAAAAAATCAACTTATATGTTTCAAGATTAAGAATGATCAATGTGGCTAATTGGATGCCTACCCCCTTGATCCTAACTTAAACTATAAATTATTTTGTGGCCCCTGTGGGGAGAATTTAGTGAGTTTGGTTAAGTTAGTTTTAGGTGTCTGTTGTTTGCTTAGTGGGTGAATGTGTGTGAGAAAAAATTGGACAAGCACATAGTTTTACCATGTGGATATGCGATAATCCTTTTCAAAATCCCCTATTAAACTATGTTGTATTGTTCCTTGCTCAAAAGGAAAACATGTGCGGATATGGGCTGCTTTCTATTTTTGCTAGTTAATCTATGTGATCAACTAAAGGGATATGGTGAGTTGTGAATAGAGAGTGTTCATATGCTTGCCTAGGATCACCGGAGGGAGCAAAGGCAGTAGAGATTACTTGCTCTTCTATCGAAAAGTCAATCCTAGTGCATAAATTGAACTAAACTAATAAGTTTTACACTAGAAAAAGGAAATTAACTAAGCATGCGTGGACTTGGGCCACTTACTTTGGCTAGCTATCTAGGTATGTTGGTACCTAAATTTGCAAAACATAATTTTTTTTTAGAATGCAAGTTAATTCCCCCCCTACTTAAACTATGTGTGAACTTTGCAAAAATCAACTTGAAAAGATAGAAATCAGGGAGAAATTTAAATTTCTGTCTTTTGCACACAAAATGTTGAAACAGGCGCAATTTCTGTGCATGGGTTAGATCTAAATGCGTGCCTTGGGCGCGTCTGTGGGAGGGAAAAGCGTGAAAATTCCTGCAAAAGTAATTTTTGGAGTTGTTCTGCTTCAGTTTGTCACTTGGGATGACCTAGGGACTGTAAGAGAAAAAGGGGGGAATTCAACTCCACTCCACAGCATAGACAAGGGTCTCTGCAAAAAAAGGCACAACCACATAAACTTGGTAATAAATGCTAGTGGAGTTTCCAATCTTGTTTTAGTGTTGTTATGTAGGTAAATCCTCTCTACGGACAGAGACGATCCCTCTAGCCCTAGAGTGGGTCTAGTAACAAGGAATCATGCTAAGGTGTAGGTTCCTAGATACTTGAATGAAAGAGGATGTGATAAGATAGCCTACTTGTGGTCCAATGATGTTGTCGTCAATCGTAGTGGTGATGAGAACTTCTCGCTCCCGATTCGGCAAGTCACAATCCCTTCGCTTGTCACACTTGGACACCTGCATTGAGATCAGAAAACAATAACCACATACCACATACTGATTTCATCCAAAAACTACTAGTCAGTCAGATAAGACTAGCATATTGCATTCGATAAAGATAAAACACAAGATGGGAACCAGACAATAGTCACTTATATTAATAGGTAGAAAGAAGAGATACAACCATGCTCTGACGTTGCGGTCTCCTCCAGCGGGGCTCGGGCGAAGCATGTCTCAAAGCTCGTCGGGAATTTCGAATGGGATAAAGGCCCTCTCGATGGATTTCCTCCTTGTACTACCCTCTCAATAACTCAATTATTCAGCTATAGCTCAGTTCTCCTAGTTCAGTGCTTCAACTATATAATTCTCTTTGTTCAGCTAGATTTCATAAAGAGAGAAGGATTGTTTATATAGAGGAAAAGGAGGAGATTGGGATCCCTACAAAGGTGGAAGGGAGGCCTATCCTTTAGGAGTGTTCCAAGGGAGGTGGAAACTACTAACTAAAGGAGGGAGCCCGTGGTTGTTTCAGTTCAACCACTCCCAATGACTCATCCCCAAGGTGGTTGGAATGGAACCTCCGCCTCTATTTTTTTTTTAAATTTCATAAATATCTTGGCGCGGGTGTCTAACTGGCATAGAGCACCAGGTGGCGCGAGCTTAGTGTTAAATTTCCAGGTTGGTGCGAGGAGATAAAGGGCTACTTGCGCCAAGGCAAAAATAGGGATTTTTTCAGCTCTGCTTAGGGAAATGTCAACAGGAATAATGTTGCCTTAATCAAAAGGGATGCAAGGATTTTATTTGAAAAGCATGACACTACGTATTGGTCACAGAAATGACCCTCCAATGTGCGAGTTGGGGATTGTAGGGACAGTGACAAAATACTATGTAACAGATGCCCCCTAAAGTATGAGGCCCGAGGGAGAGGGAGGGGCGAAATGCTTTATGAGAACGTGTTTGAACCAAACACCGCCGTCGGAAAACCTGCAATTAAAAATACAACTGATATCTATAATACATGAACATGTGGCATGGGCGCAACCATCCATAATAGAGTATATAAAAACTAAGATCTAGGTATGGACATAGCCATCCAATAGTAAAGATCAACAAATAGACTCAGGTATGGTTGCAGCCATCCAATCAAATATTCATGCAATAATTCATGATAATCCACAAAGAACCCGCAACCTAGATTTTATCAAACAAAATCCAGGGTCTTGCGCTCCATCTCGACCCGAACAAGTACAATTTCTAGCATGCGAATGCATGAGCTAAAGTCGAACATGCAAGAAAATCGTCTGATTATCAGCCAATGATGAAAGCTGTTAACAGACGCGAGAGGAACCAGCAATAATGACAATGGCTCTCAAGGTATGAGAGGTACAATCCACGAAATGTGAATAGTGATCTGACGTCGAACACCCACAGAGTCAGTTGATCGAAGGCCAATGATGTGGACCTTGCGTCAAATGCGAAGAACCTGCCATTAAGGCATGCAGGCTCCAAGGTACTAGAAGGGAGTCTCTAGATCAGATTCCTGGATAATGAGCTGAAGTCGACAGGAAGTGACTTGGTTGAAGGAGGGCCATAATGTTTCCCACATCATCGACATGAGATAAGGGAATATGATGTTTGTGAATCAGGACCAATAGAGAATCAGAGGGAGGTTGAAAAAACTGCATAGGCGAACTTCTCTTGAACATATCAGCAACACGACACTGGATTTGGCAGTATTTGACATCAAAGGATCTGAGGTCATGATGACGTGGCAAAGAGCGAGTGAGAGGTCAAAAAATATTACCAAAACCCATGGAGGCAAACATCACAAAATGAGATGTCCCCAAACCGACATGAATGCTGACAAGTGCCATGTTCAAGAGCGACATACTGCCAACACAACTAAAATCTGGTTCCATTTTCCCCCACCATTTCTGGTGAGTACCCAAATTATTTTTGAAAAAAATCTTGAAGGGGATAGCATATGCTTGCACTCTAAGTTTTTCCTTCAGAAAAATCCATCCTAGTACATTTTACGAGCCCTAGGAAGGAGGAACTCGAATAACGTCATGGTGACGAAGTCCGATGTCATCAGGATTTAACGAGTCTGACAAAGGGAGAACTCGACATCTTTTCATGTTTGGAGAGTTTGAAAAGAAGGCAGAAAAGAAAACTCCAGCAATCCCTTTTCGTAGGTAGTCTCACAGATCCAAAAATGTAGAAAACTGTGTCTGAGAGAACCTCTTAGTCACGATAGGCTAAGGTATTCCTTTTTCATAAATAATCCATCCCAGCCCAAAAAAGGGTTAAATGTATACTGGGTAGATATCGTTTCGTAGCCATTTAACGAGTTCAAAATGACAAGCATCTCAGAAATTGTAATATTCCTAAGTTAGCTTACAACTAATAGGAATATTAATTTTTCTTTTAAAATCTAGCTGGATTAATAAATGGGCAAAGAGGTTCATAATTTGCTTAAGTATGAATAAAAACCCCTCATAATGTGAAAAGGGATCATGAAATAACCAGATCAAGCATCCACATGTGTGAAAAATGTCTAAACTATGTGGACAAGGTCAAGTTTGACCAAGTCAACAGAATTTATTCTCAAAGAGTGGATCCTAAATAAAGACAACTCAATGTGAATGAAAATCAAGCTAGCTAGTCAAAATGAAGACACCTTGAGTGTGAAAGGAGAAAAGGCATGAAGACCCAGTCAAAGATGACCCTATCAATATTGATCTAGTCAAGCTTGACTAAATCAAACTACGCTGTAAAAGGATGATCCTCACTAATGAAGACAACGTGATTTTGGTGGAGAAGACTTTGCTTGGAAGCAACCTCCTAATGGGGTGGGACCCTTGGTGGGGAAGCTCCTCATCTATATAATGAAGAAATGGAAACCTTAAGGGGTTAGATTGGAGATTATATTGTATGTGGTCTTTTTAGACTTCCTGCACACTTTGGTTTTTTAGCTAAGTTTGCTGCATTGCTTAGTGCAAGGATTTTCCCGGGCGGGGATTCCCTACTCCTTCTTGGAGATCTTGTCTAAGAAATCTAAGAGGAGATTTATAAGCTACATTTTCCACTACATGGTGTTGGGCCAAGCACTTCCCTTCAGAAAAAACATAGTCCCTTCAAAAAACTGTGTTATTTCTTAAGGTGTGCAGTAGGAGGGGTCAAAACCCCACTTTTATGAGCTAGTTTCCCAATAGGAGGATCAACCTTTCTTTGGGAGAGCTAGAAGAAGAGTATACAGCCATTTATTTGCATGTTAAGCCATTATTATGTAGATATTCAGCTATACAACATGATTCAGCCACAAATCTGCAACAACTCTTTCTTGTGTATCTTTTCTGTCAAGAAACCCTTGTCGGGTCTTCTTGGATCTGTATAAAAGAGACTAGATCTCTGCTTTTATGAATCATTGAGTAATTTAATAGAAGATCTGATTTATCTCTATATTTTCTGAGTTTGATCTTAATTTGACTGCGCAGTCTCTTTATGCAGCAATTTATGTGTGTTGCAATCTTGGGGTTTCATCAATTTTAAGTTCTTTTGAGCATGGGAGGTATGTTTAACTAGGCTAAAGGCATTTGTTTCTGAAAATATTTTGCATGCATGTCCTATATTACATATTATAAGGGAAAAAACTGCTATTTTCCACTTTTATAACTCCATTTTCAGAAAATAACATTTTTGGGGCCAATATTACTGCTTTTCCCCACTTGGAGAAGGACCCCTGCCACCGTGTGAGGTGATGCAAAAGAGAAAATCATGAAAGGCTCAGTGAAGTCAGGCTTTGCCAACACGGGAGCCTCAGCGAAAGCAGTTTTGATCCTGGAAAAGGCCTGTCTTGACTCCGGTGCCCATTTTACCTCATTGTCCTTCTTTAACATATCTGTGATGTGTCTAACTATTTCGGCATAATTGGGAATGAATCTTCTGAGAAAATTGATCCGCCCTAGGAATACCTGTACTTCTTTCTTGTTTCTGGGGAGGGATATACCGTTTATAGCTTCCACCCTTTTAGGATCGATTTTGACCCCATCTTTAGTTACTATATGTCCTAGGATTTTACCCTCTTCTAATGCAAAGAAAGATTTTTGAGGGTTAAGAGAGAGTCCATACCTCCTGCATTTCTCAAAGGTCTTCTGCAAATGCTGAACGTGCTTGACATCATCCTTTGAAAAGACTGTTATATCATCTAGGTACACCACCAGAAACTTGTCCTGTTCTCTAACAAAGGTTATGTCCATCGCTCTCTGAAACGTAGCCCCTGCATTGATCAGTCCGAACGGCATCCTGGCATACATAAATGTCCCCCAGGGCGTGGTGAAAGCAGTCTTTTTCTGGTCTTCCGGGAATACAACCACTTGATTATATCCCGAGAACCCATCCATCATGGACATTCTAGAGGCCCCTACCACCTTTTGCAGAATATGATCCATCTTTGGTAGTGGATAGTTGTCCTTTAGAGATGCCCTGTTCAGGTTTCTGAAATCCACACACAACCTGATTTCACCATTCTTCTTGCGTACTGGGACTAAATTGGCCACCCATTCAGAATACCTTAGTGGCACTATAATTTTAGCTTTCAGTAACTTTTTTATTTCTTGCTCAATCGAGGGTAGCAACAGGGGATTAATCTGTCGGAGCTTTTGCTTGTGGGGTTTTGCGTCTGTCTTCAATGGAATTTTATGCTGCATCACACTGACATCAAAGGTTTTCAAATCTTGATATGACCAAGCAAAGACATCTTTGTAGGTTTGAAACAGCTTTTGGTACGACTGTCTGTATTCATCTGGAACTTTCTTCGAGAGCTTGACAATCTTTGGATCTTCTTTCGTACCCAGATTGAGATCTTCGACCTGATCCTCGGTCACCATTTTGTTTGGCTGTACTGGGACATCATCTTTATTGAACAGTCTCTCCAAAGGTACCAGCCCTCAGGGAATGACGTTCCCTTTCAGCTGCAGGAATCTGTGACCGGCTATTTTCTCTTCAAGCTTGTCCTCTGGGATGTCCGCGACTTCTTCTTCTTCACAATTGTCAATCTCTAAATTTGAAAACTCCCCCACGGTCTCTAAGAACCTCTTTACCTGCTCCTCGTCTTCAAAGACCTGCCAGTGCTTGACATTATCAGGGATTGAAGGCCGGTATCTTACTTCAATTTCGTATCTCAGAAGAGGGTTCTGAGGTGGGCGGAATGTACTAGCAGCCACAGCCAAGGAGTCTGCCATTCTGTTCTATTCCCTGGGCATAAACTGAATGTTAAATGCCAGAAAAGAATTCTCCACAAGATCCCACACTTCGTTTCTGTAGGCCTTTAGCCTCGGATGTTTCGCTTGACACTGGTTTTTTACTTGCCTTACCACCAACTCTGAGTCTCCCATCACTTTTAGATTCTGTATCTTCATGCTTCTTGCTGTTTGCAACCCCAGTATGAGTGCCTCATACTCAGCCACATTATTCGTGGCTTCATATTCTAACTTAAAGGACAGGGGGACCCATTGACCCATAGGTGAAATAAGCAACACTCCAGCCCCGTTTCCTTCTCTGGAATTTGCTCCATCAAAGTGGAGTGTCCAGATGTCAGATTCATGGTCCTGTACTGCTAGCTCGGTCTTTATCTGGCAAAATGAAGGTTCATGAGCATATTCCTGATCTTCCTCCAACATTAGACAGGAAAAATCTCCATCTCTGCTGTAAACTGGGGAGTTCACCGAATCTCCTGCTTTTGTGACTGTCTTGACAAACCTAGTTTCTCGGTACAATCTCCTTTCTTGACCACCAAAGACAGGAATTGTGGCGTATGACAGATCCAACTTGATCGACCCTCCAATTCTAGTCCCCGAGGACCTTGACAATAGCATACCGAAGCGGGCTGGGATGTCAGCCACTACGATATCCATTACCACACTCTTGGCCGGGATCTGAGCCAGGGTGACTGCTAGATCTTTGATCATGCCCAAGCATTTCACTCTTTTGGAATCAAAAGAGTAAAGATCTTTATAGGGGCGGGTGATTTGGAGACCCAATTGTTCCATGACAGACAGGGGCATCAAATTGTGGGACGCTCCTGAATCTAACATACAATTATGCAATAGTAGATCGTGGATTACTAGAGATACATAGAAAGGGGGGGTGGAGGGATCTAACTCCTCGACATGGGGGCCGAACACTACCATGGGCCTTTCTTCTTGTAAGTTTAGACTGTCCGGAATGTGTGGGACTTCAGGAGCTGAAATGAAAGAGGAGACTTGTGACTGATATGCAGGCTGCTTCAACAATTCAGACAGAGGGACAGGTATTTTAACTTTTTCAAGTTCCTTTTGCAAACTGAAGGCAGATGAGGACTTTTCTATTGGGACTTCCTTTTCTTTTGACTCTTTGTTTGGCATGGGAGGCTTAACTTCATTAACTGGAGGTTTATTCATAGGAGACACGGCTACTTGGGAGGAGGAAGGCATGTGACTATCAGTTTGCAGAGATGGGTTAAGGGGCTTCTTACCTTTGTCCGGAGATTCTTGAGTATTGGCCTCTTTCTGTGCAGGTGCTGACCTTTGAGGTGCATCTTCCTCTTCATCTTGAGTGCGGGTCCTTTTCCTGGAGGACCTGAGGTCATATTTCCTGTTAAACTGAGCTTGCATGAAATCAACGAACTGTTTGCAGTAGTCATCGATTTCTGGCTCTTCGGCATCCTCGCTATTCTTCGCTTCTGAGTGAGGTTGTAGTGCACCTTTCTCACTTTCTTGCACAGGGCACTCTATGTCATCATTGTCTGAAAAAACAGGACATGTTTCATCTTGCTCATAGGAGGGGTCTTCATGGGAAGCCTCCATTTGTCCTTCCAAGTACAAAGGGTGCGGTACTTGGTCTTGTTGCTCCTTCTGCCCCCTCTGCAGTATCTGCAAGGGTGGTTTCCTGTATTGAGGATTGAACCCTCTGTTTGGAGCATTCTAAAAGTTCTTTGGTGGAGAACTTTTAGCTTCCATCTCTAGCTTGACCAACTTGCTAGAGAGGTTCTTGATCATTTTATTCATCTCTTCGATCTTGTCATTTGCTGAGTCTCTGTCTTGATTTGAAGTAGATACTTCTTCTTTGCCCCTTCTTCTAGTATCATGTTCTTGCTTTACTTTGGACTTGCCAGTCGAGACAAAGTTTGCTTCTATTTCCAATGCATCTGTCTGTGCATCGTCCAGAGTGGCTGGCTTTCTCTCCCTCAGTGAGAAACCAAACTCGGAATCAAATGCTGCCACGAAAACAACCTTGGCAGCGGTCTGATGGGGCTTCATCTCAGCTGGGAGGTTGTAATACAATTTGTTAAACCTTCTGATGAACTCTGATACCCCTTCATTATGCTTCTTTTTAAGGGTGTTGAACTCGGTTAAGGTATCCCCATGATCTTTCCTATCTCCCCACTTTTTCACGAAATCTTCTTCCATAGCCTCCCAGGTGTTGATGGAATTAACTGCGAGAGACTTAAACCATTTTCTAGCCTCTCCATCTAGGGACTGCACGAACAATCTCAGAACCACGTCCAAATGCTCCACATTAAAGTTCTCTGCGAAAGAGCAGAAGATTTCAACATGCTTGTAGGCATCAACGCCGTTTTCCCCATTGAATCTGGGGAGAATCTTTAAATAGTCTTGTGGCATGTCATTTAGAACTGCAGGCAGCTGTAAAGGGGCATACCTATTTTGTAAAAAGCCAGGTATATTTTCCATTGGGGGAGGCGGAGGTAGAATGAGAGCCTGAGCAGTGAGTGGTGGAGGAGGTGGTGGGAGTTGAGTATGAATAATGATGGGGATGTAGTGAACAACAGCTTGAGAACTTGATGAGAAGGTAGGGCTGTCAACAACAGATACTTCAGTGACCTCTTTGACCTCGTCAACTTCCGGGGTAGGATGAAAAGAATAATGTGGAGTATAACTAGACTTAGCTTCGTCTTTGATACGGACACCTTCTCGATAAGGGCTATCTGAATAATAACCAGTATCTCTTATAATAGGATTTGAGCTTTGTATTTGGGCGACCTGAGAAGAGGAGGGCTGAAGATATGGAAAGTTTTCAAGGGAAAACTCTGGAATATCAGTATGAACTGGTGGCCTTTCTCTCCAGCCTCTTCTATGTAGGATTCGCTCTGGGTCAGACACAGAGGGTGTCCTTGAATGAGATGTATCTGACCTTAGGTGTGGCTTACGGGGAGCCAGGACTGCAAATATGTTTATCTGAAATATGAATGTGGAGTCGCCAAGGTGAGGTATGCACAACTCCCAACTCTTCGTGCTCACCTAACTGAAGAGTGGACGGGTTTTGTCGAGGCCCAGGGACTTAAATTTCTTCAACTTCGTTCCCCGGCAACGGCGCCAAAAAGATGTTGTAACTCCTAGAGACAGTCTAGAGTTGTTATAGACCAGTGCCTAGGACATCTTATGAGGTGTAAAGAGCGGGGTATTTGAAACATCGTTTAATCCTTTAACATGACAAAGCTCTTACACTACTTCCTTTGAAACAGAGAATAAACTAGAATGGAACCAAAACTTCGGACAGTATGAAGTATTAGGAATAACACTGAACAAATGCAATGCTATATTCAGATACTACTGCATCAGACAATTTTAAGACAGGTCGCCATAATGAGGGCCAGATTCATGATACATGGTAGAGAAGGTATATATAAAGACGATTACAGAGATGTATAGCAAGAGGGAGATATCGGCTGTCAAATAGACGATACTAAGAAGAACTTCATGATATAGGATGGGCTTAAATAGCTAAGAATCCATACATACCAAGAACTCCCGTCAATAACATTTCAATACAGCCAATATAGTTGAAATACGCGTGAAATACAGGTGAAACAATATATTACTCCTGAGCCATTAAAAGTATCAAGCCGCTACTGATATAAGTATCAACACGATAAATTCATATCAAAAGACGAGGGACACTCGCATTCCAGGATGTAATACTAGAGACATGAACGTAAATGAATTGAACAATAGAGAAACACACACTACCATACAACCATGTCCAGAATCCTTACTAAGGTGAAGCTTCTTATTATTGAGACCCAACGGGCTCTTCCGGGCAGTATCTGAACTTTCACAAAACATACAAACAGGAAATTCTTACGCCATCAATTTTCTGAAGAAGTGGAACCTTGTTTTCTTCTTTTCCCTGTATTATATAGGATTCCTTCTGCCTTTCAGCGAGAAGATATTTTCTGAAAATATCTCTCTCGCGTGAACAAAATTGTTAACAGTCATTGTCAAAACCACAAAATTGCATGATGGGGAAAACAACCCTTCCATCATGCGTAACAGGCCCCGGGCCAAACTTAAAACAAAAACGTAGGCCAATGTCTGATGTAAAAGTAAAAATGCAAGAGTGGGGGGAAAAACCACCCACTCGGAAATTTAAACAAAACATAACTGAATAAAAGTAAAAGGCCGTTTAGGCCATGTCATGAGTAAACATGAGGTGTCATGAGTGCTGCTGGGTCGAGGCTGTAGTAGACGCTGGAGGAGGCACGTCGGTGGAGGGACTAGCATGCTGAGTCAGGAACTGTGTCAACCTCTGCTGGCTATCTGGATTTGGTTCTGGCATCTCTGAGAGTCTCTCCACCCTGGTAAATGCTTCGCCGAGGGTGTGAATGTCTGCATTAGTTGGAAGCCGATACTTGATCATATGGAGGAGACTAAACTCCTTCTTGAGGATTGTGACGATGGTAGTGGCCTTGAGCTGAGTTGCTTTGCCCATTTGAAGATCTGACCGATCCCTTTCTGTTTCTAGGAGTGGTGTGTATTGATCGGGGTGCATGAGTACAGCAGGGGCGTTTGGTTCCCAACATGAAGAGAGGCCGGCTGTGATGATTTCATCCCACACCTTGTCGAACTGCTCCACAATGTCTGCTACCTGTTGGAGAACCCTCGAAGCTGCCAATCGAGCCTCCTCTTTCTCTATAATTTTCTGACATTCGTTGATCTCCATAAACCGACTAGGAATGCCATGTTTTCCCACGTCATTTGCCCTTAGTGTATAGAGAAAGGATATGTAATTGCCGGCGTGTCGAGCTCTATTAGGCAGATTATCCCCCGCCTCCTGCAACCTTCTATTTAGATAGGGAAGGGTAGACTTGAGTTCTCCTATCATCGTCAGGAACTCCCACTGCTCAGTCACAGCCACGATTATATCCGACCAGATCAGGCTTCTGGCCTCGACAAGGGTGAGATTTCCCTTCGCTCTACTCTTCAACTCGGCAATGGTCTGTTGTTGCTCAGTCGTGGTCTTTTTTCCTTCCTCAACTTCTCTTTGCAGCCCTTCAATTGTTCTGACCTTTTCAGCCAGGGCGCCCTCCAACTCTACCACCTTTTGCTTGGCTGTCGTTGTTTGCTTCTCCAAAACTTCTATCTCAGCCATAGCTGTGGATAGTTGTGCTGTTGCTGAACCAGTCCCACTTGATGTTTCGGCTGCATGGCAACTGTGCGTATCCCACCGGGTCTGCAGCTCAGTAGCTCTGCTCTCAAGCTCTTCAATCCTTTTAGCCAGTTTTTCCTTCTCCTCTCTTTCTCTGGAAATTATAGCAGATAGCTCGTTTTTCTCCTCCTCCACATGCACCAGTTCATCGGTCTGTACCGGATGTGAAGCTGGTATGCCAGCCCGTTTCTTAGCCGCTGTAATGTCCTTCTGCAACTTGGCTATTACTGCAGCTTGCATTCCCTTCCCTCCTTCGTCTGAATTTTTAATCTGCTCTTTAAGAAAGCGCACCTGATGTGCGTTGGCACGACAAGCACTCTGTTCTGCTGCAAAAGAGTCCCTCGGGTTTTCGTATTTCTGCTCTGTCTTCCTTAGGGCAAGGGTGATCTGTGAAAGCTTATCTTTCATCATGTCGCAGATTGTTTGGAACAGGTCAGTCAGGTCCTGTACCGGAACCTTCTTCATATCGACAGCCAATTCAAGCACCTTATAACTTGGAACATCTGAATTCGGGTCCAGGATAGCCTCGGTCATGGACTGTACCAGGTCTTCGGTGTCTGCATTAACAGAAGCGGAGAGTCTGGTGTGATATTTCTCAACGAAACCTCCTAATTCGGCCCTGTATTTGTCTCGGACAGTTTTATTTATCAGCTCCCTTTCTTTTGTTTTGGAAGGAGGAGGCTCGACGATGGCCTGAGTGACTTCAGTGTAGTCAGAGGAGGCAACGCTGTCCCTTAGAACCACTATTCCTGCCTTGCCTTTATCGAATTGACCAAATTTCGTAAAGGGCTCCAAAATTATCCCTTCCCCGATGACCTCAGCTTCACTAGTGGCCACCTTCTGCCTCTTGGGTGGTGGTGCTCCGGAAGTGCCAGCTTCTTGCTCATTGCCCCCTTTATTCACTTCTTCTTCTCCTCCTGTAGCAGACGAGTCTGTCTCCATCTGCGAAAACATAGGCCAGACTTCAAGATTAGCCCTCCACTCCAGAAATGGCCTGGACTCATGAATGTAGGGCGCAGACCTGTTTCTCTTTCTTTTATTTGAGATAATTTCCCGTGGGTCATAAGCCCAACTCTCCCCTAATTTCAGGTCCATGTTCTGCAACATTTTTTCGGCAATTGGGAGGGCATATCTAGAGTTTACCACAAAGGGGCCAATATTGTCAGGGAGCTTCAAGATGTAGCCTTTCTTAGCGGGGACGAAATGGAGCTGGTCAGCCTTGAGGGCTTGCCGGATGTACTCAAGGGCGTAGACTCGTCGGACAGGAAAAGCTGGCAGCCGGTAGGGGGCTACTTCGGCTCCATAGACACGGATTTCAGTATACTCTTCTGATAGGAACTAATCGCCGGTACACTGGTACTTCCCAGCCTGTAACCAGCGTTTCATCTCTGGGAAAACCCTAGGGGAAGGAGCGTCGTGAATGATGGTATAAGCAATGGACATGAAGGTATTCACGAAATTGACATAACCTTCTCCCCTAGGAAACTGACGAACAGAGCAATTCCAGTCGAAGACTGGCCTGGGCTGGGAATTCTCAGAATACATCCTGTCCAGCCCCAAATGATTGAACTTATCAGCGTGCTGGAACATGAAGAGGTAAAACACCAATGAGCAAAAACGGAATTTTCGGGCTTGAGCGAGCTCTCGAAATTGGGTCCGGATGGTAAAGGAAAGGAAACCTGGAATATCCAGTGTAACTCCATTCTGTGTCATAAGCCACAAAAATCGAATGCATACTGAAGAGATGTCTTCAGGACTCCCTACCCCCAGGAGGCCGGCGATGAGGGACAGAACAGGACGCACTTCCTCGGCAAACAGACTTAATGGGAACGACTCCAATGGGGGTAGGGCCGTTGCTTGATCAATGGTTATGGCGGCTATGAAGGCACGGCGGGCTTCCCTCGACAGCTTATTAAACTGTGCGAGCAAGGTTTCATCTTTGAAACTGAAGTAGGCATCGCTGGAAGGGAAACGGAGGGCCTGCCTGATAACATCGGGAGAAAGGGAAAAAATTACGTTACCCTGAGGAGAAATGAAAGCATCCCGATGTGTATCATAGGAGTCCCTAAGCCAGACAATAAAATCGACACAGGAATGGACTTGGGGGGTGATGTGGTGATAGAAGCCGGACGCGACAACTCGGAAACGATCAGCATTTTTACAGTGGCGGCCAAACAGTAGGGGCTTGATATTCCGTATGTCGAAAGGGTATTTCGGGTCGCAGATACTCGCCTGCAAGTCACGAAGGGGTTCAAAACCAGGGGGGTTTCTAGACTCATGGAGTTGGGGAGTTTCAGGTTCGTTCTTCTTGGGCGTTCCTCTCCCCATGGCAGTTATTCAACAATTTGGAAAAGAGAGAAAGGAAAAAGATGGAAAAACGGAAAATGGATTACCTGAACAGAGGGTGACAATGCTTGGGAAAGCGACAAGGGGAACCGTGACAGTGACTTGGACAAACCCGGTGTTCTTCCCTACTCGGTATTCGCCGTAGAAAACTACCTGAAATGATTTACCAGAGAGAATTACGGGAGTTTTTTACCATTCAGGAGGACTGTTTAGGTTAAAAGGTGAAAATGTAAGAGAACAGAGGGCAAGTGTCGTAAGGACACTGACACTGAGACACGTGGCGCGTGGGGATTTGGTAAATCAGGATGTAGGTGAGCGCCTCGTGTCGGGTTAAAAGTTGGTACGGGCCTTAGTACCAGCTGTCCTAATAGACTTACCTTACCGTTATTCCATATGCGTTGTCCAATCTTTAACATGTAGGACTTCCCCTTGCCGGACTAACACTTATCTTTCCCCGCTGCGTAGGCCCACCTTAACTCCGCCACGAGATAGCGTCCCGCAGCCTAACCTTGCTGTTCCTTTCCTACCGTAAGGTCTTACCATGCCACGTGTCGCAGATCCGCGGGGGTAAGGGCCTCGTCCCTTCCCCACAGCTCGACCCCCTCGGACTTACTCCGTACGCTGCCGTGTATGACCCGAGGCCTTTTTCCAATATATGGGCCGACATATAACGCAGCACCCCCATTACATTTGCATTTGAGTTCATTTATTAATCCGACTATAACCGCTTAGTGCTGTTTCTTCCTTAGTTTTAATATATGTGCGCTTCACCACCTTTTATCTTTTCGGCCTTATTTAATTTAACACTTGCCACTTGATATAAAACTTTAATGTGACATGTTCTTCCTATTTGTATTCCCGTGGCTAGTGCTAGGAGTTAAACAATACTCAACGGATGGCATGGGAGCTAAGATGGATGAAATATATGAAAAAATGAAAAATAACATGGAAGACATGAAGAATGATTTAAAAGTAGAAATGGAATGTTTGAAGGAAGGTTTGACAAAGTTGATACAAAAAATGATTCCTAATGGTGAAAAGGCAGTACAGGAAACTCATGATGAGAAAAAATAAATGTTAATCATGATTTCATAAACTCTAATGTTGGATTGAAGACCCACCATATGCCAAAGATCGATATGAGGAATTTTGATGGTAAGGATCTCGAAACATGGATTCTACATATGGAGCAATATTTTGATCTCCATAATGTGAAAAACACACAAAAGGTACACGTTGAAACTTTTCATTTAGAAAAAAAATACATTTCTATGGTATCGATGGCTTTGCTCTCGTAAAAAAATTGTCACTTAGTCATTTTTTATGGAGGAAATGATAGCACATTATGAGGATACAAAGAGAAACACCTTCTTTAGCCCATTGATAAAGCGCCCCCTGTGGGAGTACTTTCATATTTTCAAAGGTGGAGCACATTAAGGGCCTCCAAAAATTTAATATAAGGGTAACTGATATTCCAACGGAAAAAAATATTGATGTCTTCATAGGAAATTTAAATGATAACATCCAAAATTAGGCTCGACTTTGGGAACTTGACTCATTGGTGAAGGCATTCAGGTTGGCAAACAAAATTGAAAGAAAAATTATGGGGACAAGGAAGCCTACCACTCACAACTATAAAGGTGAAACTGTTGTCACTCCTAGACTTCCACAACCTACAAGGTTGATACCATAACTATTGGAAGAAAAAATAGAAAAAGGGATTTGCTAAAGTTGTGATAAAAAATACACTAGAGGTCATAAGTGTGTTGAGAAATTTTTTTTTACATCGATTGTGAATAGGAGGAATGAATAAGAAACTTCAAAAGAAGATGATATACACCAAGAAACAACCCTAGACAAACAATAAATGAATCCGACCATATCCTGTAATGCATTAGAAGGAATTACCACTCATCAAACTCTCAAGATAGAAGTACATATTAAGAAGAAAAATGTAATAGTGTTGATTGATTTGTGTAGTACTCCATTATAAGGTATCCAAGGAATTGAATTGATTCCTATGCCTAGCACCAGAGTGTCAAGTGATGGTTACAAATGGAGGAACTATAAATTTCTATGGAAAGTGCCATAATACCAAGCTAACCATGCGGTAATATGTATTCAATAGTCCAAGGATTTCCATTCCAATGGGTGGTGTTGATGTTCTACTAGGAGTACAATGGTTACAATCTTTGGGGACGGTAGATTTTAATTTTCAAAAACTTTTCTTGAATTTTTTTTCGGAAGGAAGGGAATTTGAATTGCAGGGTATTGCAAGGAAGCTGAGAAAGATAATATGTTTTAATGTCATGACAAATATTCTGAAGAAATAACAACGAGGAGTAATTGAACAATTATTCTCACTGGAAGTTCCAACATCAAAATCATCTATTTCTCTAGATCTCCAAAACATCTTGGACAATAATTCCAAGGTGTTTGAAACTCCCAAAGGACTTCCACCTATTTGTGACCATGATCATTTTATCCATTTTATTCAAGGAGGTGGTCGTCCAAACACTAGGCCTTACAGGTGTCCTTATGTCCAAAAGACCAAAATTGAACGTATGCTTGCAGAAATGATAGAGGCTGGTACAATTAAACCAAGTCAAAGTTATTTCTCTCCTCCAGTAGTATTGGTGCACAAGAAGGATGGATCATGGTGCATGTGTCTGGATTATTGGGAGATAAATAAGCTCTCTATTAAAGATAAATTTCCTGTTACTATGATTGATTAATTTTTAGATGAATTACATGGAGAAATTTATTTCTCAAAGTTGAATCTCCGTTCAGGATATCATCAAATTAGAATGAAGAGTGAAGACATTCCAAAAATAGCATTTCGAACTTATCAGGGTCATTATGAATTTTTGGTCATGACTTTTGGCCTTACCGGTGCACCTTCTACATTTCAAGGGTTGATGAATTCCATTTTCAAAACCTTCCTTAGAAATTTTGTGTTAGTATTTTTTGAAGATATACTAATCTATGGAAGGTCTTGGAAGGATCATGTTCAACATGTGGACAGGGTGCTCAAAATATTGGAGGAGAAAGAATTATACGAAAAAACCTCCAAATGTTTCTTTGGAGTACAAAAGGTGGAATATGTGGGTCATATTGTATCTTAGGAGGGTGTTAAGGTAGACCCTAACAACATTAAATCCACTAAGGAATGGAAAGTCCCCACAACCATAAAGAAGTTGTGAGAATTTCTCGAGTTCACAGGGTATTATTGCAAGTTTTTTAATCATTATTGGAGAACAGTAGTGCCTCTAACAACATTATTGAATAAATATGTATTTTCATGGACTCCTGAAGCAACTAGGGACTTTTAACATGTTAAAGAGGCAATGTGCCAAGCACCGGTCTTGGCTACACCAGACTTCACAAAAACCTTTATTTTGGAATGTGATGGCTCACGAAATGGAATTGGTGTTGTTTTAATGCAAGAAGGAAGACCCATTAGTTTTGGAAGTCATCCAAACAAAGGAAAGTATGTACAGAAATCTATTTATGAGAAGATAATGTTTGAAATACTACATGAACTCAATAAATGGTGACCTTACCTAATGGGAAGACACTTCAAGGTAAAAACTGATCATGATAGTTTAAATACTTTTTGGAACAAAGACTATCTTCATAGGAGAGGAAAAAATGGGTCACAAAGATGTTGGGTTATGAATTTGAAATCAGATACAAAAAAGGGAACCTAATGTTGTTGCAGATGCACTCTTAAGAAAGGATGATGATGTGGAAGCATTTCTTTATACCATTTCTATTATCCAACCAGATTGGATAACCGAAGCATGGGAGGAATGGAGGAATGACGAAGAAGTGTGGGCACTTATTAAAAAGTTGTTGCAAGATCCTAGTACATATAATACATTTATTTTGAAAAATGATTCTCTGTGTTACAAAGATCACTTATATTTTTTTAAGAATTCCCAAAAAAGACAAAATATTCTTTTCGAATTTCACACCTCTCCCTTAGGATGATACTCGGGATTTTTAGAAACTTACCACAGGGTGAAGAAATTTTTTTTTTGGGGTGGCCTTAAATTTGATATTCAAAATTTTGTGACGGAATGTTTGGTTTGCTAGCAACATAAAGTTGAGACAACTAAGACCCCAAGTCAATTTTGTGAGAAGGTTTTAATGGATTTTATCACATGTTTACCAAAATCCGAAGGAAAGAGTGTCATCATGGTGGTAGTTAATAGAATTAAAAAGTATGCACACATTTTTGCATTATCTCATGCATTTAAAGTGAGTACACATGCACTTGCATTGATGGAAACTATTCAAAAGATACATGGAAACAAAAATCTTATTGTAAGTGATAAAGATCCCATTTTCACTAGAAATATTTGGACGAAATTATTTTCTTGTTTGGGTACTCAACTAGCGCATATGTCATCTTATCATTCTCAATGTGATGGGAAAACTAAGATAGTGAACAAATGTTTGGAAGGATATTTTCATTAATTTGTATCTGATAAAAAAACAAAATGGGTCAAGTGGTTACCTTTGGTTGAATGGTGGTATAACACTTTCTTGCACACTGCAGCAAAAATAGCCCCATTTATGGCACTTTATGGATATCATCCATCATCCATCACATCATCCTTAAGACAAAATTATAAGGTTTAGGTAGTGGAAGATCACATCGAGCATCAACAACAAGTTCTCCAACTCTTAAAGGATAACATAAATTTGGCACATAATCGGACAAAACAACATGAAATTGACATCACAGCGAGAGAAGTTTTATGTAGGTGACTGAGTATTTCTACAACTATGACCATACAAAAACATTTCCCTCAAAGAGGCTAAGAAGGGTAATAAATTATCACCAAAGTACTATGGTCCTTACAAGGTGTTGCGAAATATTGGTATTATGGAATACAAATTGGAGCTTCTTACATCTTCCCGAGTGCACTCGGTTTTCCATGTTTCATGCTTAAAGAAGGTTATAGGTGACAAAATTCAAGTTCAAACAATATTTCCAGAACTCGATGACGAAGGAAAAATCATATTGGAACCTAAAGCAGTCACAGAGAAAAGAACTCAATAGCTATGAAATTTATTAATTTCAGAGTAGCTCATCAACTACAAGAACTTACCCACCGAAGATTCCACTTGGGAGGACGATAATTTTATACAGAAGTGTCCAAAACTACTCAAGCATTGAGGACAATAATTATTTGAAGGAGAGGAGCATGTTAAGTCCCTATATTACTAGTGTAGTCCCTTTTTTTGTTACTGTAGCCCCCTTATTGTTATTGTTGTACCCCTGTAGTCCCCATATTTTTATTGTTGCGCCCCATAAAAGCCCATATTGTTATTTTTGTGGCCTTACATTATTATTTCTAGGTTGGCTAGCATTATATTGTGACCCCATGGCCTATTATACATAGAAAGTAGGTTTTGTTATTTTTATTATCCAATAATTGTTCATTTATGTAATTTGAAGGAGGTTTCGCCCTCGAAGAGGATGATTTATAAGGATTTGATCTATCTTTTCTTCTATTTTTTGAGTTCGTTTAATCACAAACTATGAAAATAATAGATGAAATAGGAAGCATATTCAAGAAGAGAAATCAAGAGAAAGAAGAGAATATTTAATATCTAGAAGATCATTCACTCTGAGGGTTGATAATGGCATGGATTTTATGAGTATTCAAAACTCGTTTGGCCGTTGGATGGAATACATTGAGTTTTTTTCTTGCCAAATTTTTTTACATGTGTCTGATACTTGTAGGATGATAATGCACACTTTTATGCATCATTTTTTATAATCCAAGTAGATGACCCACCTTCAAGTATACAATTTCATTTAATGGCTATTTTTTTGCTTGTAAATTGTTTGGACAAAAGGCCATTGAATGCAGATATAGTGCGAGGAGATGGATATCTAGCATGAGAAATAAAATATTAGATCCTTTGGCTACATATCTTGGTCATATAGAGCGTTATGTGTGTAATAAATTTTGGGATATGGCTAAGAATTGTAAGATGCCTGAATCCTTGAGGCCTTTTGGTACAAAAGAAACATAAGACAAAGAATGTACACCCAAGGAATGAACCAGAGAACATGTGGAAGAAGAAGGAGGAGCAACTAGTAAGGTGTAGAATTGCACCTTTTTCACATGATCAAGATGATATTTAGTGTAGTGATATAAAATTCTCACACCTTATGTCAAGAAATAAAAGGAAAATGTATTTCCTAAAGAGAGAGAAGATTGGCCATATTTTTTTTGAGGTAACGAAACCAAAAGACTATTGGGAAGATGTAAAGACAATATGAATGAGAAGAGGAAGACTGTGGATTATGGCTCATTGAAGCCTTATATAACGAAACTATAAGCATGATCCAAATGATTGATTGATGCAAAGACGTGGTTTTCAACTCCAAAGGATGCATCATCCAAAAATAATGATCAAAGAGAGTGACTTCCAAGCGAGTCAATACAACGGATAATGTGTACATGTTGAAGGAAAGAGTGAGTAGTAAGAAGAGACCAAGGGAGCATTCCTCCTCTTCAGATCATACTAGGAGAGATAGACTACTATTGTTGTATATTCTTTCATGTTAGATCTACTTGATTGCAGAGGTATATATGAGACTAAAATGGTTTCAAGGGGAGTGTTGGTAGCTTGATGATTACAAACAAGAATGAGTTTTTGATCCAGTGTTTTCATGTACCTTAGATCAACAGGGTCATCATACAAATATGGGGTATATTTTTCTCAGGGAAATCTATGCATGGTATAAGTTATTTAATATTTTTCTTATTATTTTCACCTAAATATTTGTAGCACTCTCACTTATGTTTTCCTGAATTAATTGGGTACATTTTTCAGCCACATATATTCTCTTGATCTCTACTAATAGTTTATTGAAATGTTGTACAACCATGCACAAAGGTTATTTTAGACTTGGATGTAATATTCCAAATTAGGAAAAACAGGAATATAGAAAATTAAACTGGAAAACTTTAGTAAAATATAAACACATCAATAGGAGTAGATCATAGAACCATTTTATTACACATTATAGCAGAAAAAGGAGTACAAGGTCTTGAGGAAATTGACACTCAAACTAGGAAAACAAAGCCTCAATTGACCCAATACATAAAATATGAAATTTTGCAGCTACATAAAATGTCAGAGGACATATGACTGTGCAGTCCTATGGAGAATAATTGCAGGGTAAAACTGAAAACACAAATAACTACTGATATAATTCTTAGAAAATTGCAGGATCAAAGATCTAGGATTTCTAGTACCAATCCCAGGCAACCCAGAAGGGGTTTCCGGAAATACATCATATGAAAGTTGCAACCCTAGGGATGATTAAAAAACTGCAACAGGGTGACTGATAGGAGGTTCCTAATCTAATATAAAAATGGCTGATAAGCCTTCAATAGATCCTCTGGATAAAGGGCTACTCCACTCACTGGGAAAAAATGTCACAAACATGGGCACTAATCCCTCAACTGCAACTGCCCTGCAAAATAACATAGTTTCTGAAGGAGACTGAGTTGCTAAATATGGATGAAGCTCGGATTAATTTTTAATGGTTGAAATTAAGCTTAAGGAACCTCTCAATAGGTCTCCCGGATGAAGGGCTGCTCCCCTCACTGGAAAATAGTCTCACAAACTTGGGTACCTGACCTTCCACTACAACTGCCCTGTAAAATAACACAATTCCTGAAGGAGACTGTGCTGCTGACGAGGAGTGAAGCTTAGAATAAATTCAGATAGTGGAATGAAGCTTAAAAGAATGTCTCCTGAGTGTGCATTCGAAGTCCCCAGAGGATGAGGGTGGGATTTCTGCTTGGAAACAACCTTGTGCTAAACAGCATAGCAGACTCTGCTAAACACCTGAAGCATGTATAAATTCATAAAATACCAAGCATAAGAAATAATGAGAATTTCATCTATGGATTCCATCCCCTTACTTATATTATTTGTTAGCCTCCTCATCCTTGGTCCCACTCATTAAATATGCTACTCTCATGGAGACTCCCTCCCACTAACAATGCATTGTCCCTCAATAACTCTCCACTACCTCCATACCAGTGTTGTTGATTGGGTAAAACATGACCCCATCCACATGATTCAACCTCTATTCACACTTAAGAGTTCTTTATTCAACTGATAAGATGATCCACATTCACATTAGAAGTGGTTTTATTCATACTAAAGAGATTTATGGGTCTCCCTACCCTCTTATTCATCTATCTTAATGACAAACGAAAAAATTAATATTCCAATTAGTTGAAAGATAATAAGAAATATTATAGTCCTCCCCTCCCAAATGTTGCTTGTCCTCAAGCAACTACATGGATGAATGCTGCAAAATCTCTTCTCCTTCCCTTGTGGCAGATTCCTCATCTGATAAGCTCCTCCACTGAATCATATGTTATCCAATAAATATTCCCCTTAGTTGCCCATCCCAAGTGTCCAAGTTAGCCTTTGGTGATAAAACCAAATGGCTCACATCATAAAGAAGTGGGAGATCCATGGTGGAAACTATATGTTGTCTAATGCCCTCATTGAGGCATGGAACATGAAAAATGTTGGAGATATTACTTCCAATGAGCAGCTCCATCCCATGTGTTATTCCTCCAACAAGATGGATCACCATGTATGGCCCATAGAGAAACTCCTCAATATTCTTCTTCTGCAATATGAATGGTCTATATGGCTAAAAATGGGGATAGACAAAGGTGTCCACCCTACGTTGTCTCTCTTCCCATCCATGATCTATGTAGAAATATTGCTAATATCGGGTTGTAGTAATGTTGTCTTCAAGAGACCGAAATACATCCTAAATCTCGGTGATCTAATATTTGGTTCTAGGAACATTTGTTACCCCAACCATTCTTACAACAGTGATTAAAACATCATTAACATATGTAATTAAAAACAGAGATACACTGACTACTATATGAAATACCGAATGGTGATAATAATCCCTCAAGTGGAACTAGCATAGTTATGTTCCTTGTTGCCCTAGAACACATTATGGTAAGTAGCTTCCCAACCACTTTCTTGCTGCCCCTATCTTCTCATCTGCTTTGGGGGGGGTAACTGATTTTTGGTGTCAACAAAGTACACCCCAAACATGAAAACATCTAACCAAATCCTTCTAGGAAGTGGCCATCCCCATCACTGATTGTGACTCCAACAAGGCCATGAAGTCTAAGGAGAGGCTTTCCCTCATGCACTATTGGCAATATGGTGATGAGTTCCATAGATGACCTCTCCCATATCTTTCCTAGAAAAGTAAGTAGCTGTAACAACCTTTCTGGATGGTTATCTCCTTCCTCATTCTTCAAGAAAAATACACATCTCCTAATATGCTGGAGCACATCCTCTTTAAGACCCTCCCATAAAAATCTCTTCCAGAGTCCCATGTTGGAGATCAAGGATATAAGTGAAACAAACATGTTTGATAAATGAAGCTTCATGTCCTGTAGTTGTCCTGTAGGATATTGAAATGGTTGGTGCATCAAGGGAGTCGTTGAGTGGTTAGGAGCTTTCTCACCGCTGCTACACCATGATATAATTTGGTTTTCTTGTCTTTACTAGAAAACCAAATGGCCTGATATGTTCTGATGAAATCCTGGTGATCAGAAAGGAGTGAATCATGTTCTACATGTAGAAACTTTTCCTTGAGCTTAGAACCTCTAGTCAAGAAGATGTGATCATGGTAATATATGACTCCATCCATCACCCTATACCTCACATTAGTCACCTACCCATCAAGCACTTCACATATGAAGTGGTCCTTGGAATACTCCACCAATAGTTGGGACTCCCATTCTGGGTCCATCCTCAATAATGACAGTGTTGCTCGCCTTTATTATAAGGCACTTTTCACCTCACTGCTCCCCTCTGACATTCTCAATATCAAATCCACACGGCAGAATAATACTACTGCACCGTTGTTGCCCTCCTTTTAGTTGTTTTTACTCAAGAGAATACTGAAATTTAGGATGGTCGATCTTTCATTGGAAGTTATTGTTCCTCCAAAACTTCTTGAGTTTGGAAAATTCATGTATGAGTGCCAAAAACCCCTTACCATATATGGAAATATCCTTCTTATATGGAAACATCTCAAAGGTTGTGGAGCAGCCTATGCACCAAAATTGTGCCATCATCCACTCCTGAAACATCACCTCTCAGCACAAGAAACTTGGGGAGAGTCGGTAATAGCGATACTGAAAAAATATCCATCTCCTCCTTGAGCCTATTGTACGGCCTCTACATTGTGGTAGACTAAACCAAGGCTCCCTTTTTTTCCAGGTCTTCGAATGGTGCAACTCGTTGCGAGAACTCTTTAACCAACTCCCGGTTCGGGGGCCTCCCTAGTGGAGTACCTCCAAATAATATAACATCATGGTTCACAGTCAACTGCATATCTAAGTGGACTGATGTTTCCTTGCTCCCACTACACAAAGTAGGCTCCATCTTATGTGCAGAGGCTTCTCAAGGTGGATAAGTGTGCATACCCCTAACCATCTAATGCTTACCACTCTTCTTATCTACCCATTCCATCTACAAATTCTCCCAATATGTGGCGACCTTCCCCAATTTAATCAACCACTGCACACCCAATATCACATTGGTGTCTGAAATATCGACCACAAAGAAGTGATCAGTCAAAGTGCATGCCCCTAAGGTTATAGACAATGCCGAAACATACTTCATACACTGCATGCTTCTAGCCCCTGGAACTAAAACTAAGAATCCCTCAAAATAATCAGTGTGTATTGTTCTTCTCTGCACTAATTGGGCATCAATAAAATTGCGGGTAGCCCAAATGTCAATCAAAACTGATACGTGCTACCCCTTAATGTTACCTTAGACTCTCAAATTCAGGTACTTGGGTACTCCCCTCAAGGATGCAAGAGACCCTCCAATCAGAGAAAATTCCCCATTCCCACCCCCTGGTGGTGGTGGATCCTCCCCTATAATGACAGTGTTGTTGTATCCTTCTGGCTCCTCTTCTTCCTCCTCCTCACTATCAAGGAAGACCTCAATATAGTTTTTCTTTCCTGCAACACACCGATGCCCTGGTGCCCATGGTTCTTGGCAAGTGAAGCAAAACTTCTCCTCCTCAAGTATCTTCAAACATCATCACTAAGAGGCCCTTTGTTCTGGTTCTCCTTTGGAGGAAGAACCTTCATATCTTTCCCCTTTGACTGAAAGGCAGGCCTTTGCTGAAATAGAGCTCTTACCCTTAGCAAATCATCTTGTGAATCTATAGCCCTCTCAATAACATCTTGGAGTGTAGTTGGTTTAGTGTATTTTAGGAACCCATGGAGAGGCTCTGCTAGCCCGTCAATGAACATATAAAGCCTCCTAGTTGTACATTAATCTGGCACCATAATGAAATTTTTTACAAATCCAGAGATATAGGTCTCTGGGTTACCTGACTGCTTGAGCTTGGCTAGCTCAATACAATTTTCCTCTGGGTCTCTTGAATCAAATATTTCTACTAACCACCGAGTGAACTCTGAATATGTAGTCACATTCGCACGCCCCAATGTAGAAATACCATGGAACCACCAATCACATGCCTTAATTTCAAGGTGCAGCGCTGCTACTTTAATGGCTTCAATCTATGGTACTTGGTTCAAATAAAAATGGATCTCTAGTTTTTCCACCCAAGACTCAGTTGTGCACTTGGATGACCCATTAAAATAAGGCAGAAAAAATCTACCCATAATATGTTGCAGATCATTCTTCTTTGTGTACCCTCTACTTCTATTGTTATTTTGGGGTCTCCTATTTTCCTTGATCTATAAAAAATCCAGAAAGTTAGAATTATCTTTAAATCTCTGAGATTGAGACTCATACTCTAGAAAGTAGTCTTCAAGAGTCTCATGTTCTTGGGGTCCTCCACCTCCATTTCCCATTGCTCAGAATGTAGGAATAGTGGAGCGTTGGGAAACTTCCTGCCTTACTAGTTTTTCATACTAGTGATGTGAAATGTTAGATATTTCTCCATGTAGAAACCCTCTAGGGGATTCTTTATGTCTCTCCATCCTCGTCTCCTTTATTTCTCTGGCAATATCCTACATGGTTTGGAGGAGAAGCTTGGGAAACTCCTTTTCATCCATCTCTCATGATATTGGAGTTTTTCCTTTGTCTTCTTTGTTGTTTGTATAATCATATCTGTGGTTTCTACTAAGATACCGCTTCTCTTGCTCTGTGAGAGGATCTCCTTCTTCTAATGACATAGTTGTTGTACTACACAGGCTAAGCCAAGATTATGCTCTGATACCACTGTAATATTGCAAATTAGGAAAAACAAAAATATAGAACATTAAAATGGAAAAATGGAGTAAAATATCAACACATCAATAGCAGCACGTCATAGAGCCATTTTATTACACATTATAGTAGAAAAAGGAGTACGCTACCTTGAGGAAAAGGACACTCAAGCTAGGCAAAACAAGCCTCAATTGACCCAATACATAAAATATGAAATGTTGCTGCTACATAAAATTCCTAAGGACATATGACTGCACAGTATTGTGTAGAATAAATATAGGATAAAACTTAAAACACAAGGAACTTCTGATATAATACATACAAAATTTCGGGATCAAAGGTCTAGGCTTTCTAGCACCAATCCAAGACAACCCAGAAGGGGTTTCTGGAAATACATCATATGAAAGTTGCAGCCCTAGGGCTGATTAAAACACTAAAACTGCGTGAATGATATGAGGTGGATGATCGGATATAAAAATGGATGATACTCATCCAATATATCCTCCAAATGAAGGGTTGATCCCGTCACTATAAAACAAAGTCACAAACTTGGGCACTAAGCCCTCCACTGCAATTGCCTTGCAAAATAACACAGTTTCTGAAGGAGACTGCATCGTTGAAGATGGATGAAGCTTTTCCTGATTCTTAATGGTGGAAATTAAGCTCAAGGAACCTCCTAATAGGTCTCCCTGATGAAGGAATACTCCCCTCACTAGAAAATAGGCTCACAAACTTGGGTACTTCACCTTCCACTGCAACTTCCCTGCAAAATAACGCAATTCCTAAAGGATAATGTGGCGATGATGAAGGGTGAAGCCGGGCCTAATTCCAGGTAGTAGAATGAAGCTCAAAAGAACCTTTCTTAAGTGGGAACTCGAAGTCCCTTGAGGATGATGGTGGGATTTCTGCTCGGAAACACCCTTGTGCTAAATAACACAATGGACTCTGCTAAACAGTTGATGCATGGAGAAATTCATAAAAGAGAAAATATAAAAAATAATGAGAATACCTTCAATGACTGCCATCCCCTTCCTTATATGTCATTTGATCCTCCTCACCCTTGGTCCCACTCATTAAAAATGGTACTCTCATGGAGACTCCCTCCCACTAACACTGCACTGTCCCTCAATAACTCTCCACTACCTCCATACCAGCGCTGTTGATTTGGTCAAACTTGACCCCATCCACATGCTTTGACCTTTATTCACACCTAAGAGTTCTTTATTCAACTGATAATATGATCCACATTCACATTAGAAGTGGTTTTATTCCTACTAAAGAGATTTATGGGTCTCCCTACCCTCTTATTCATCTATCTTAATGACAAAAGAAAAAATCAATATTCCAACTAGATGAAAACTAATTAGGAATATTACATTGGACTAGCCACGTGTAGGTTATTATATGATGATTATTTAAGAATTTTATTTGTTATTGTTTCATCATTTTATATTGGTTGAGATTCCAATCATTAGTAGTAATTAGTCTTCATGGTGATAAGAATGTTTTGGAGGAGTCTCATGAGTTAATTTTGTAGCCATATGTATGGGATGAAGATGTTGTAACAACCATGATATGTGATGTTTTTGAGTCATTGGTACATATCATATGATTATCGTGGCATTTTATTTCATTGATAAGTCCATGTAAATTCTCATGAAGCTATGCATTCGTATTTTTGTTATCATTGGGCCATATAGTGGATTGGAAAGAGAGTCATGAGGTCATGTAATGGTCAGATATGAGATATTATATCATTGATACAACCATATATTTGTAATGTATATGTAATTTATTCATGGTGACATGGATCTTGGTTCACATAACGCCACTCTCTTGTGGAAAGGAAGCATTGTTTGGAGTGGAAGTGGTTCATTACATCCTGGAGTGATGTTGGAGATGGAACGTCCTTAAGGGGTGAATCTTATTTTCTCTAGTTTAGTCATATTTTTTGGGCATTATGGTCTGCTTGTGTGACTCATGGTATGTTTTGATTATTGAGGTCCTTCACCTCATTTTATGAGCAAAGAGGAGATGATGGCCATTAATGTTGCTACTATGGACAGATGGGTTGGTGCCTCATGTGCATAATGTTGCATATAATGATTTATGTTTCTTAGGGTTGCCTCATGCATAGTTTTGATATATTGTTGTTGCTACTAGAGGTTGATTGGTTTTACATGTTTCTATGAGGATATTTATTGATGACGCATTTGTTATGTTGTTTTTTGTAGCTAGTGTGAGAGGATTAGTTACTTGTTGATGTAATTTATTATTAAAACATGTAGATATTAGTTTCTCTAGTAATTATGCTTGTGTTCCTGTTACGCCATTATATGACTTGACTCTTTTCCATTGATGTAAAAGGAAGAGTGATAGAAGAGAAGATATATCTGGAGATTGTGTGTGGTTTCCATCAATGCCAAATGGGAATATTGTTGGAATTATAGATTTAATGGTTGTAGCTAGCTGGTGTCGGCATTGCTTTCATGGTTGCAACTAGCTTGTGTTTGCATTGATGTCAACCTTGTGGCATGGCAGCATGTGTTGCAGATGTTTAGCCATGCATATATTGATTGGTTTCAACTGGTTCTCTTGGCATTGGTGTCAACCTTGTGTTTTCCTCATGATGCATCGATGTCAACCTTATCATCATCTAGACGTTGCATCATTAACATTGTTATGAAATAGTGTTGGTTATCCATTCCTAGTGCAATAACTAAAGCTTGATGACCTTGCTACAAGTGCTGGAGGTAGTTGGATAGGTTGTTAATGCTCCTATAGATGTTAGAGATATTGATCAATGTTGATGAGTGTGGCAGACTAGGTCTTCATGTAGGTCTTCATGTTCATGTTCATGCTCAGACTTATTTCAGTGATATTTGAGCTCACGATGATGTTACTAATGTGCTATAGAGTTATGGATAGGTGTTGAAAATTTTGGAGGTTTCTGACGAGAGTAGAGGACATGTTGGCACTCTTGTCAGCCCTTGTCTTGTTGGATTCTGGGTAAAATTGGTAGTGGCACTTGGTTATTATGTTTAACCTATTTTCAAAGGTGTGACAAAGCTTGGTAGAGTTTTTTAGATGTGTACAAGTGATGAAGAAGGAGTGAAAGTGTTTGGCAGAGGTTCTGAGCTAAAGGTTCATTAAATTTTCCTATACTCTACCCTAGCAACTAGAAATAAGGCTCATGTGTGCAACTTGAAGTCTCTAACCAATATTTGGCAGTGTTTTGCGTGCAGTTGAGGCTCTTCATGAGATTTTCTCTAGATTACTCATGCACATCTAGTGAATTTTGACTTGATTATTCATAGAATATTTTAAATTAATGAAATAAGGTTGAAATTGATTAAGTTTTCCAATTGTAACTATTGGGTGTGGATCCTGATTATCTTCTTTATTTTGTATCACAACATTGGACCCCTTTTATTAATGGGGTGGCAATGCAGCCCGTAATTAAATGATGCCTAGGGGGTTCAGGGGGGGCACCCCTGAAGACAAAAACAGATGTAAAATTTCCTTGTAAAAGTATTGTAATTTCTAGTCAATATAGGTCGTTCATTAGGCAGATGATTTGACGGTATAAGTTATGTTTTATTTAGGTTTTTTTTCGCTAGAAGGAAACCCCTCATTTTGTATGACCGTATTGTATTGTGGCAATGTATTGTAGGTGTATTCTCAGTAGAAACATATAGGGAGACTGTGAGAGAGAATAGAGGATATTACAACGGATCTGCTGTAGGTTGTGTCTCTTCATTTTGCTGGATAATAGAAAGGATTGATTGGTTGTTCGGGGTGCACGTAGCCCAAACTGGGTGAACCACGTATATCTATGTCTCTCCATTTTTTTATGTTTTGTGTGTTTTTTTTTTACACACATTTTATGTGTTGCATTGATCTGTAATATATAATTTTCTAACAACTGGTATCAAATTCGAAGGTCTATTTGGCTGATAAAATCACAGGAAATAAGGGCTCCTAGTTCAAGTGGGAGCAATGGCAGAAGATGGTAAGTTTAGGGTCAATAAATTTAACGGCCAAAACTTTCTGCTGTGGAAGATGCAGATGGAAGATTATCTATATAAAAAATATATGTACCTAACATTAAGCGGAAAAAAAAAACCAATGACTATAATAGATGCAGAATGGGTAATTCTTGATAGAAAGGCACTTGGAACAGTACAATTGTGCCTCACGATGTCAGTAGCCTTCAATATTTTGAAGGAAACAACAACAGAGGGTTTTATTAAAGCATTGGAAAAAATATATGAAAAACCCTTAGCCTCAAACAAGGTATTTATTATGAAACATTTACTTAATATGAAGATGTTGGAAGGTGGGTCTGTTGCAGAAGATTTAAATGATTTTAATACAGTTACCAGTTAGTTAAGTTTTGTAGGGGTAAAATTTGATGATGAAGTTAGGGCTTTGTTATTTCTATGCTCATTTCCAGAAAGTTGGAATGGTTTAGTTATCACCATTAGTAATCCTGTCTCTGGATCTATTACTTTAAAGTTTGATGATGTTGTCGATGCTATCCTTAGCAAGGAAATGCGTCGAAAAAGCTCCGGTGAGACATCGGGTAATGCTTTGAGTGCAGAGTCTAGGGGAAGAGAAATGGAAAGAGGAAAGAGCTCAAGATATTACAGTCAATCACGGAAAGGAAGATCCAAGTCTAGATCATGGATAGTGTGCTAGAAATGCGGAAAGAAAGGACACATGAAGAAATACTGTAGATCTCGGAAGGGAAAAGAAGGAGATGCGCAACAAGAAAACAATCATGAAGAAAATGTGACAGGTGATGTGTTACAATATGCTTTGATTCTCTTTTGAAAATGCTACTGATTCCTGGGTGGTAGATTCAGTGGCCTCATTCCATGCCACACCTGATAAGAAATATTTTCATCGCTATGTTCAAGGAGATTTTGGACAAGTCCATTTGGGTGATGATAAACCCTGTAAAATTCTTGGAATGGGTAAGGTTCTTGTAAAATAGAAAAATGGAAAAAAATGGCTATGAAAGGAGGTAAGGCATGTTCCATATATGAAGAAAAATATGATTTCAATAGGGAAGTTTGGTGGTGAAGGTTGTGTGACAAATTTAACAGATAAAACTTGGAAGGTCACCAAAGGAGCCCTGGTAATAGCAAAAGGCGAAAAGGTTGGTAAATTGTATTTATGCGATGGTATGTCTAACTTTTTTAATTCTTTAACCTCCCAAGGAGTAGATGCAACATTATGGCATCATAGGCTCAGACACATGAGTGAGAAGAGGATCAATATTCTTCACTCAAGAAATTTGTTGCCAGGTTTGAAGAATATTAATTTTGATTTCTATGAGAATTTAATTTATGGAAAACGGAAGAGAGTCAGATTTCTTAGAGTTGGGAAATAAAATAAGAGAGAAGAATTAGAGCTTGTGCATATAGATGTGTGGGTACCTGCCCAGGTATCATCTCTCGGTGGTCTCATTATTATGTTACTTTTATTGATGATGCAACTAGAAAAACTTGGATTTATTGTATTCAGAATAAATCTGATGTATTTGATACTTTCAAGAGATGGAAAGCTTTGGTTGAGATTGAGATAGGAAAGAATTTGAAGTGTCTTAGATCAGATAATGGAGGTAAATATTGCGGAAAATAATTTGATAGGTATGGTTCATAGCATGGAATTTGTAGAGAGAAGATAGTTCCAAGAACACCACAAGAAAATGGTGTGTCAAAAAGGATGAACAGAACAATAATGGAGCATGCAAGGTGAATGAGATTGCATGCAGGGTTGCCTTTACAATTTTGGGCAGATGTTGTAGATACTGATATTTATCTAATAAACAGAGGGACTTCAAGTTCCTTGGATGGTGGTATTCCATAGGAAGCATGGATGAGAAAAAAGGTAAATTACTCCTTCTTAAAGCTTTTTGGTTGTGAGGCCTTTGTCCATGTTAATAAATAAAATAGAACAAAGCTTGAGGCAAAATCAAAGAAATGTACCTTTATTGGATATGGTGTTTGTTTGGTCAATTTAGTGTGTCCTAAATTGCTAACATAAATTATCAACCAGGGATTCGTAAACTGACGAAGTGTGGCGCACTATATGTGCAAGATAACCTATCTCTTACTTTTTGTCGTTTTTGGATTTTTATTGATCTTGGTTGGTTTCCTAATGTGAGATGGAAATTCTAAAAGACAAGTATGGTTATGAATATTCAAGGCAATGATGTCATTTATAGTGATTTACCAAACTTTGAACTTCAAAAGGATTTTGAAACATACAATGACAAAACTTGAAAGGAAATGAAAATGTGCTGCTAGCCTAATAAATCAAAGAGTGAACTATTGAGCATGAAACCCAAATTGTCTTTGCTGCTGTCTAAACACAAAATAAACTATGCTTAAAGAAATCCAAGAATTGCAACAAAGTAAATCTAAATCAAATTACATCAACTTATATCCTGATCCATCACCATTAGTCCAGCTAAGGCTTTCGGAGGTAACCATAAACAACTTGAGCAATCTGATATCTAATTTGCAGAAAAAGAAAATAATATCAAACTACACATTCATACTTCAATCCCTCACCATCAGTCCAGCTGTGGCTTTCGGAGGTAACTGAAAATGACATGAGCATTTTAATATATCTAACTTGCAGAAAGTAAAATAATATCAAACTACACACTCATACTTCAATCCCTCACCATCAGTCCAGTTGTGGCTTTCGGAGGTAACTGAAAATGACATGAGCAATTTAATATATCTAACTTGCAGAAAGTAAACTAATACCAAACTACACACTCATACTTCAATCCCTCACCATCAGTCCAGCTGTGGCTTTCGGAGGTAACTGAAAATGACATGAGCAATTTAATATATCTAACTTGCGGAAAGTAAACTAATATCAAACTACACACTCATACTTCAATCCCTCACCATCAGTCCAGCTGTGGCTTTCGGAGGTAACTGAAAATGACATGAGCAATTTAATATATCTAACTTGCAGAAAGTAAACTAATATCAAAGTACACACTCATACTTCAATCCCTCACCATCAGTCCAGCTGTGGCTTTCGGAGGTAACTGAAAATGACATGAGCAGCTTAATATATCTAAATCTAACTACTGAAACAGATGTGCAAGATTGAAATAAAAAAAGCAGTGATGGAATTAAACAAAAAGTAAATTAGCAGCAGAACAATATTGATTCCATGTCATTAGTCAAAAGATATGCAAATGCCCGGGCTGCCATGAAAAATTATGCTAAAAGCTATGATTTTAGAAAGAAATCTAAGTAAGGAAATATGACAAAACAGAATTGAAAGCAACTTATCTAGAAAACATGTAAAAGCCTCCTTGGATAGCAGGGGCCCTCTGCTACCAATTTGGTGAATTCCTTCAGCTCCTTGAAGATAAGATCACAATAGCATCAAAGAACTGAATTTCTCTATTAAAAAGAACTCACAAATTTACATCCCATTCCATCTTGAACTTTGTTACAAAAGACTTCTCTACTACTTTTTCATTACTTCATTACCTATGATAGGAGAAAGCTTCTCCTATTTATACAAAATATGAGGAGACATCTCATTAATGGGAGTCCATGAATCTCTCCCTCCATCTCTAGAGTTACAATCAAAATAGGAAATGATAAGACACATGTCTTTCTAGAGTTTTAACACAACTTGAGGAATGAGACACATATACTCTTAGAGTTTCAATACAACAAGGAAGTGAGACACATATCCTCTTGATCCCATAATCTTCTCCAACCAAATTCGAATTTGGCTTTAGAGTGCCACATAAGGGTCTTCTAGAAGTCTCCTTTTGACCTACGCATGTCACAAAACTCATAATACATATATAGATATATGAAACTATGTTAATTTTCTAGTTTATAATCATAAATTCACTTAAAATACATAAAATAAATAACTTTGGAAAACAAGGATCCTAACCCACATATTTATGAAAATGGTTACTCGATGTAGGGTTTTAGGTCAAATGGTTATGAAATAAGAGCTAAATGGTTATGAAATAATGGAAATATGTATGAATATGGAAGACACTTTTGATACTCAACATACCCCCCAACTGAAGTTGTTGCATGTCCTCATGCAACTATTGCAATGATTCATTTGTCCATGAGTTGATCTTTTATGAGTTTTGACTCATATCAATTCATTCCAAACTTTGCTTCTTGATATTTTCCTTTTTGGCAAAGTATAATACATTTGATTGCAACACATTTTTTTTTTTCAATGGTTGGTTCTTGTGTGACAACCTTTTTTTCTTTTCTTTTTCTTTTTTTCCTTTTTTTTTTGAAGCATTGGTTCTTGTGTAACAATGCTTTATTTTCTTTGTTGCATCAAAGTTCATGAAAACATTTAGAATCAATTACTTCATCAATGAATTGATCATTTGCAAGGCATATAATCTTTTGGATCATGTTGCAACAATAGTTGGTTGGGAAGTATATGTGGGTGGAAATGAAATGAAAATGTGTGATAGTGTATGACATGTGGATATGAAATGATTTCTTTTCCCCCCAACTAAAGATGTGACAATGTGAAAAAGGAAGTGAAGAATTTTTCCAAAGTTACAATTTTAACATTCTAATGAATTACATGACTAAAAATTAGAAAACAATATACCTTCACTTACCTTAAATGTAGATGAGTTGTGTATGTGTGGTGGCTGCAAAATTCTGATCATATTCTTCTTCAAGTGGCTGAACAAGAGGAGTCATGGATAAAGAGATGAGATGAGTTTTTATTGCTCCTACTAAAACTTGCTGAATCTGCTCCAAAATGCTGAAAATAATAGTCTTCATGTCTTCAAAACTCATTGGCATAATTCCTACTATGTGAAAAGATGTTCTGATGTCGAACATAGTAGGAAATTGTTGACTTAGTGGCCATTAATGGATGCCACTAGTCAGCACGAGAACTCTCACCATTGATGACAATGAGAGTCAAGATGCCCAAACACATCTTGCTAGGTACGAATGATTTTGCTGATGTCGAGTCACCTAGAAGATCTGACGAACAAGAGACATTAATGTATTCCCATTGTTTGTTAGCATGAGAACTTGCCATTAAGGCATGCAAGCCTCAAGGTGTTTTATAAAGAACTTAGACTCAAAGGACTATAGACTCAATAGTTTGCATTGAAGCAGGGCTTATTTGCGGAATGAAAATGACAAGAAATGGAAGATGAAAATGGAAGATGGCAATGGAGAGTAGAAATAGAAATGGGCAATAAGCATGTGAATGAGCCTCTTTCTTTTATTTGTGGTTATGAATGGACAAAAAGAAATGGAAAGTGGATGTGAATGTAAATGGAAAATATGAAGTGAAATGAGGTGAATGGTTTATTATGAGGTATGGATGTGATGGAGACAATAGTATCTGAAAGTTTTTCAAGTGTTTGGATTTGATTTTGTATCAGCATATTTCCTCTTTGTTGCTAATCATCCTCTTATGAAACAAATTGGTCTCTTAGAGAGACACCATTCTCTTGTAGTCATTTGTCCTTCCTCTTGGAACCTGCAAAAAAAACTAATACTTCTTCTGCAATGGAATGTAAGATTATCAAAGGGAGAGAGGTGATCAATCTCTCTAGTTATGATATTTACACACAAAACTAAGAATTTGTATTAATGAAACAAGTTCTGAAAGGAAAAATCAAAAGAATTTATACCTGTTTTGGAATTAGTGCCTCAAGTTGAATGTAGCTTCTTTTCAGCAATTTATTTCATTATTTACCATTTCAAACTCTAATGATGGATTTTTCATTGTATAGATCTTGTTGAGACCTTTCCAACGATACTTGAATCATCAAAATATGATTTTGTATGAGAAAGTTAGGCTGATTTGAACAATGAGGTTTTTCAGCTGCGGAATTGGAGAACAGCTGCGGAATTGGACTTCAGCTGCGGAATTGGAGAACAGCTGCGGAATTGGACTTCAGCTGCGGAATGTCGACGGTTTCTGTAGCTAAAAATCTTGAATAAAAAATTAGCCATTCATCCTTCATCATCAATCCAAAATTAATCAATACCTTCAGAAAAAGTGAGCAAATAACTTATTCATTTCATTGATTCAAAATTATTGATTTTTTTTTTTTTTTTTTTTTTTTAATCAAAACAAATTTGAAAAAGAGAGATGCAATTTTTTTATTTTTATTTTTAATAACAAAATTGAAAAAGAGAAATGCAATTTTTTTTTTTTTTTAAATATTATATATGTTACATTTTAAAAAAAATATATACATATATAATTTAAACAAAACAATTTATTAAATAAGAAAATTGAAAATAAAAACTAAAAACAAGAATGTCATTCTCCTATTGTATACAAGCGAACTCCAATAATTTTAGTTGCTGCAAATCAAGATCCAAAGAAGTTGGGAGCTAATGCATATAACTTGGCTGTAATGAAGAATGCTACTGCATTTGCTGTTGTTGTTACAAATGTTTCAATCTTTGTGCATCCCTTATCAGCAATTTATGTTCAGCATTTTTTTATTAACTTTTCTTGAATAAGACCAGTGATACGCTTCTTGAGAGCTTGATTTTCTAAAGTCAGAAGTGTCAGCCATTCACACAATGCAAGGAAGAAGAATTAATGAAATCCAACATTCAGAAAACGAAATTGAATTAAATTCAAAAATGAGTGGAATGTGGATTGAATGCCATGATAAGAGTTTGATTTCATTTTGGATTCTTCTTCCTAGAGATCAGGAAACCGAATTATCAATGCAGAGTGCCGTTTTCAAATTCTTCACTCAGAAAAAATCGTTTTTCCTCACGCGGCAGGCAAAAATGGCCTTCAAAGAACCGAGCATTTCTCCCAGACCGCCACGAATTTCTTAAAACGGTTTCTGGGTTATCTAATTGACCATGTTGGCGAAAACACCCATGTTTTGGATTTTCAAAATTCTTCCTCAATCGTTCAGAAAATGCGTTTCAAATTGACGTGTCAAAAGCAGTTTGCGTTTTTCTGGGTTCTGCCTCAGCAACAAAAATCGTTTTCTTCAGAACGTGGTTCAAAATTGCGTTTTTCTGAGAATGAAATACAACTTCTGGTTTTCTGATTTCCATATGTAAAGAGTGTTGTTATCCTGAGCATTCTTCAGTTCAGTCAAGGCACGTTTTTTTTCTGTTTGAAAATTTTGTCAATTTCATTGCCTTGTTCTCTTACATGCCATTTTATGAATCTGAAGGAGCGTTTGATGATGGCAGGCGGCATTGGCAAGGCTGACAGGCCTGGTATAATAAAAGGAATTGGCATTTGGGAACTTGACAGGTTTGAATGGCGAGAGATTGCATGAAGGCCTCACAAATTCTTTTAAAGATTTGGGGAATTTGATGATGTTTCTAGCTTGAATCCTACAGGTCGATAATGCTGTCATAAACTCTCAAACACAGCAACCTAGCAGCCTTGCAGCATCTCTAACTCCATCATTTTCAACTTCTACATGATTTTCATTATCAAAAGCAAAGAAAATCTGATGTTTCCGAGTCATAATACAGCTGCAAGCATCGTAAATGGTTGAATTTTTATGTTTTCTGTTGAGAGTAATTCATTTTTTTTTTCAAAATGCCATGGCCATTTCATTTTGTTTATTGATTTGTTATTGTTATTGTTTTGTTTTGTTTTTTTTTTTTGTTTTTTTTTTTTTTTAATTTGTTTTGTTAATAAAACTATATATGTTATATTTTCAAGAATTAAAAATATACATATATGTTTTACTAAACAAAAATGATTTTTTTTTTATTTGTTTTGTTAATAAAATTACACATGTTGTATTTTGAAAAATTAAAAATATACATATGTAATTTACTAAACAAAACAATTTATTGATTTTTTTTTTAAATGATTTGTTATTAAAATTATATATATATTTTCAAAAATAAAAATATACATATATATCTTAGTAACAAAACAATTTAATTTTTTTATTTTTTATTTTTTTATTTTCATTTTATTTTTAATTGATTTGTTTAATAAAATTATGTATGTGATATTTTCAAAAAAATTTAAAAATACACATATATATTCATTAAACAAAACAATTTTATTGAAATCAAAGTTTTTCATGAAAACAATTTTTTTTTTTTTTAAATTGTTGAATCAATTGAAATGATGAAGTTTTATTTTGTCTCCTTTTTTTTTTCTTTTTCACATAACAATTCTTTTTCTGATCCTCTAGATCACACAAAGTGCAAGAGGAGAGCATACTCAAGAATTATTAATTTTTTTTTTACATAACAATCCTTTTTCTGATCCTCCAGATCACACAAAGTGCAGGAGGAGAGCATACTTAAGAATTATTAATTTTTTTTTTAGATGTAAGAAATAAGGCTACCTAGTTACACTTCCCCGGCAACGGCGCCAAAATGTTTGGTCAATTTAGTGTGTCCTAAATTGCTAACATAAATTATCAACCAGGGATTCGTAAACTGACGAAGTGTGGCGCACTATATGTGCAAGATAACATATCTCTTACTTTTTGTCGTTTTTGGATTTTTATTGATCTTGGTTGGTTTCCTAATGTGAGATGGAAATTCTAAAAGACAAGTATGGTTATGAATATTTAAGGCAATGATGTCCTTTATAGTGATTTACCAAACTTCGAACTTCAAAAGGATTTTGAAACATACAATGACAAAACTTGAAAGGAAATGAAAATGTGTTGCTAGCCTAACAAATCAAACAGTGAACTATTGAGCATGAAAACCAAATTATCTTTGCTGCTGTCTAAACACAGAAGAAACTATGCTTAAAGAAATCCAAGAATTGCAACAAAGTAAATCTAAATCAAATTACATCAACTTATATCCTGATCCCTCACCATTAGTCCAGCTAAGGCTTTCAGAGGTAACCATAAACAACTTGAGCAATCTGATATCTAATTTGCAGAAAAAGAAAATAATATCAAACTACACATTCATACTTCAATCCCTCACTATCATTGCAGCTATGGCTTTCGGAGGTAACTGAAAATGACATGAGCAATTTAATATATCTAACTTGTAGAAAGTAAAATAATATCAAACTACACACTCATACTTCAATCCCTCACCATCAGTCCAGCTGTGGCTTTCGGAGGTAACTGAAAATGACATGAGCAATTTAATATATCTAACTTGCAGAAAGTAAACTAATATCAAACTACACACTCATACTTCAATCCCTCACCATCAGTCCAGTTGTGGCTTTCGGAGGTAATTGAAAATGACATGAGCAATTTAATATATCTAACTTGCAGAAAGTAAACTAATATCAAACTACACACTCATACTTCAATCCCTCACCATCAGTCCAGCTGTGGCTTTCGGAGGTAACTGAAAATGACATGAGCAATTTAATATATCTAACTTGCGGAAAGTAAACTAATATCAAACTACACACTCATACTTCAATCCCTCACCATCAGTCCAGCTGTGGCTTTCGGAGGTAACTGAAAATGACATGAGCAATTTAATATATCTAAATCTAACTACTAAAACAAATGTGCAAGACTGAAATAAACAAAGCAGTACTGGAATTAAACAAAAACTAAGAAAAATAAATTAGCAGCAGAACAATATTGATTCCATGTCATTAGTCAAAAGATATGCAAATGCCTGGGCTGCCATGAAAAATTATGCTAAAAGCTATGATTTCAGAAAGCAATCTAAGTAAGGAAATATGACAAAACAGAATTGAAAGCAACTTATCTAGAAAACATGTAAAATCCTCCTTGGATAGCAGGGGCCCTCTGCTACCAATTTGGTGAAGTCCTTCAGCTCCTTAAAGTTGTAATCAAAACAGCATCAAAGAACTGAATTTCTCTATTAAAAAGAACTCACAAATTTACATCCCATTCCATCTTGAACTTTGTTACAAAAGACTTCTCTACTACTTTTTCCTTACTTCCTCATTACTTCTTCATTACTTTCTCATTACCTATGATAGGAGAAAGCTTCTCCTATTTATACAAAATATGAGGAGACATCTCATTAATGGGAGTCCATGAATCTCTCCCTCCATCTCTAGAGTTACAATCAAAATAGGAAATGATAAGACACATGTCTTTCTAGAGTTTCAACACAACTTGAGGAATGAGACACATATCCTCCTAGAGTTTCAATACAACAAGGAAGTGAGACACATATCCTTTTGATCCCATAATCTTCTCCAACCAAATTCGAATTTGGCTTTAGAGTGCCACATAAGGGTCTTCTAGAAGTCTCCTTTTGACCTACACATGTCACAAAACTCATAACACATATATAGATATATGAAACTATGTTAATTTTCTAGTTTATAATCATAAATTCACTTAAAATACATAAAATAAATAACTTTGGAAAACAAGGATCCTAACCCACATATTTATGAAAATGGTTACTCGATGTAGGGTTTTAGGTCAAATGGTTATGAAATAAGAGCTAAATGGTTATGAAATAATGGAAATATGTATGAATATGGAAGACACTTTTGAGACTCAACAGTGTTAATGATTTTTTTTATCTCTTATATGATTATGAAAATCACAAAACCATTAGGAGAAGAGATGTAATATTCAATTAAAAGGTCTTGTATAAGAATCATTTGCAGGAAAAGAAACAGGAAAAAGAAAACAAAGAATACACAGTTATTGATGAGATCATAAAAAAAGTAAAGGTACCTAAAAATAATAATATTCAACAACAACAGGCACCTCAAACACTTGAAAGTGGTGTCAAAAGATCTACCAAGATAAGTAGACCCCCTGAACAATACTCTCCTTCATTATATTATTTATTATTGACTGATTCTGGTGAACCCAAATGTTATGAGGAAGAAATGCAGGTTGAAACTAGGGAGAAGACCTTTAGTGCACAATTAGTGATGATTATGGATGGATTTTGTAAAAAAAATTCACCTTTGATCTCAGTCCAAAAGTAGAATTCACCAAACATATTATATATACTCCATTTTGGATTTGAGAAATTTCGGGTTGAGTGAGTGTGTGAGTTAATGAGGCGTTGAAGAGGAAGAATGCTTCAATTATTCTAGAGAGTAGAGGAACTTCATTCAATGAGTGAATATGATAGTGTAGTGGGAATATATGAAGTATGGAGAAATATATTATATTTTCATATCATATTTGTGGCTAATGTAGCATAGATTTTTTGGAGGGTAGATATTTGTTTTGCATGATTGTTGGTGCATATGGCATAATGCCATATTGTTTTATTCTATGGATAGAATGAGGGTTTGATGTTATGGCTAAGTATGAGATGTATTTATTATGATAGATGAGTTAGGTTTTGCAGAATTCATTCATGTATTGGAGCCTCTATTTGTTTGGAGTAGAATTCATCTTATTTTTGGTGTTTTGATTTTATTTGTTGATGGTGTTTTATTTCTGTTGGGGTCCCATGATTTAGCATATTGGTAGACCAAATGCATAGGGCAACATCAGACCAATATTTGGTGTCCTAGGACCTAGCCTTCCTGGACTCAGAGAGGGCTCTCTCTATTTATATGCAAAGGATGTGAACTTGTTTTCTTTAGATGGTTGATTTTAGGTTAGTTATTAAGTACAATGTTTGTTGTTTTTTTTGGTTGGGTAAGATGATCTAGCCGAATAGATAGAATGAGGAAATAATCACAGTCGTTGGGAAATGGAGTCTATAAAACTCATGAAAGGTTCATCAATAGATCAGGGAGAATCACAGGGAAAATCTAACTTGGTCAATGGATCTTCAAGGTTTTTAAGGGCAATGAGATGCACATAAATTGTGATAATAAAAGTAGGACAAAGGGCAATTAAGAATCCTTTATCATGTACCTTTAACAAGAAGTGACTTAAATATCACAAGCATAAAGAGGCAATAAATAGACAGGGAAAACCATAAATTCTTTGATTCAACTTAAGCAAATGATTATTCAAGAAAAACATTCCAATGAAATATAGAAGGCGAGAAACTTATTTAACTTCTAGTGATTTCACCTTCAAGGACATAAAACATTCAAGACACACATACAACTGTAATCAGAGAAGAGGGAACACCTAAACATCTTTGATTAGAGTTATGAAGATCTCCAAAACAATTATTTAAGCAAGTACAAAGGGTATGATCGAAGAAAAACCTCTTTGGGAGACCTACCTAATGGTACTTTAGAGAGAGACCTCAAAAATAGTGTTTTAGTGGCATCAAATAAGTGTTGGGTATGTGTTATATTCTTTCCATGACTAAGCACGCGCGGGTAGTCCGCGTCCATGGTTTTGTGCATGGTTTTGCACATGGTATTGGGGTACAATGGTTTTTGGCCCATGGTATTTTTGTAGATCCGGTCAAGGGAACTACGGTTATGTTCTAATCCAGGGTTTATGGATTGGGGTTTATGTATGCTTCGGCATGTATATATACGTGTGTTGTAACACTAAAAGGAATATAATGAAAAATCAAGCTGGTCGTCCCGATTTGGGATCCAGGGGAAAATCTCTGTGTTGATCTATTTTATGTTTTATGCTCTCGTTATTGTTTATTTTCTGTTATAAGATTCGTGTGTAGATAATTGTTGTTCAGGGTTAAAACCTACATTTGGTATCAGAGTTGTTTCAGCTTCAAGGGGACGCCTTTGCTGCTGAGGGTTCTTTAGTTCGGACCTGAGGTAGACCCTGTTCAGTGGGAGATCTGCGGGATCGATTCTTGCGGTGAGAGAAGATGGCGAGTGGCGGAAAGATAGAGATCGATAAATTTAATGGTCAGATTTTTGAGTTGTGGAAGCTCAAGATGGAGGATCTGCTGGTGGATAAAGATCAGTGGATCACGGTGGATCCAGGTACTAAGCCAACAGGAATGTCAGATGAAGACTGGAAGAAACTGGATCGGAAGGCTAAAAGCACAATACGGTTGTGTGTCTCAGATTCAGTATTGTTGAATGTATCTGGGGAAGCTATGGCGAAGACCTTGTGGGAAAAGCTAGGGACTTTGTACCAATCTAAGTCTCTGGTGAATAAGTTGTTCCTGTAGAAAAATCTGTATAACCTGAGAATGAAGGATGGAGATTTGGTGACAGAGAATCTGAACGCCTTCAATAATGTGGTAAGTCAGTTGTCATCTGTTGATATTAAAATCTTAGATGAAGATAAGTGCATCAGTTTGTTGTGTTCTCTACCAGACTCGTGGGACATTCTGATTATTGCAATAGGTAGCAATACAACTACCTTGAACTTTGATGACATTGTCTCAGCCTTGCTGTCGGAGGAAATGAGACGGAGAAATATGGAGGGTCATAATGGAGATGCCTTATCTGTACGAGGAAGGTCCCAGAACAGAAACAAGAATAAGGTTTCGAGTGGGAGATCTAAATCTAGAGGGAGATCTAAATCTCCTGGAAAGTTTGTAAAGGTGTGCTAGAAATGCGGAAAGGAAGGACACTACAAAAAGGAATGCAGATCTAAAGCTCCCGAGAAAGGAAAGGGATCTGATGAAGCTCCTTCTACAGAGGAAAAAACCACCTCGGATGAAGGTGGGGATGTGTATTTGGCTTCTTCTTCAAATACACATGTAGATCATGAGTCATGGTTGATTGACTCAGGTGCATCCTTTCACTTTACTCCCCATAGGGAGTGGTTCTGCGAGTATGAGAAATATGATGGTGGTGATGTCTTCCTAGGGGATGATAGGAAGGCCAGAATCGTTGGACATGGAAAAGTCAAGCTGAAGCTGCAAGGTGGAAGGATTAGAACACTTCCTGGTGTTCTGCATATTCCTACATTGGCCAGAAATCTGATTTCTGTAAGCAAGATGGATGATGCAGGTGTAAAAACAGTGTTCGAGAAAGATGCTTGCAAGATGGTTCGGGGAGCACTGGTATTAATGCGGGGAGTTCGGACTGGAACTCTATACAAGCTACAAGGTAGCACAATTATTGATAGGTGTAACAGTTCTGTGGTTCCTGAAAGTGGGACGGAAAGCCTAGCTGTGTCTGGAGAAAAGACCATGCTATGGCATCAAAGGCTTGGACATATTGGAGAGAAGGGCCTTCGGATACTGCATAGAAATGGTATGGTAGAAGGTATGTCTAATTTCTCTCTGGATTTCGATTTCAGTGAACATTGTGTATATGGGAAGCAGAATTGGGTGAGTTTTCCCTCTGGTGCTAAGAGGGCGAAGAAGATATTAGAACTTGTGCACAATGATGTGTTTGGACCTGTGTCAGTTCCATCACTGGGAAAGACTGTGTACTATTTTTCATTCATAGATGACTTCTCAAGGAATACATGGATATATTTCTTGAGGAAGAAATCTGAAGTCTTCGATAGATTTAAAGAACTTAAGGCTCTGGTGGAAAACCGTGACAGAGAAGAAGATAAAGGCGCTGAGGACAGATAATGGTGGGGAGTTCTGTAAGAAGGAATTTGAAGAGTTCTGTAAGAAGTGTGGTATAGTACGGCGTAAGACTACTCCATACACACCTCAGTAAAACAGAGTTGCAGAAAGAATGAATAGAACGCTGATGGAAAAGGCAAGAAGCATGCTCAGTGGTAACGGGATAGGAAAAGAATTCTGGGCAGAGGCAGTGGAGACTGCATGTTACTTAGTTAATAGATCGCCTTCATCAGCGTTGGAGGATAAGACTCCACATGAGGTATGAACTGGTAAGAAACCCTCTCTTTCAAATCTAAGGGTATTTGGATGTGATGCATATGTACATGTTCCAAAGGAGAAAAGGACCAAGTTGGATAATAAATCTGAAAGGTGCATCTTTATTGGGTATAAGGATGATTTAAAGGGTTACAAGCTTTGGAACCCAGAAACAAGGAAGGTTGTGTACAGCCGAGATGTGGTGTTTAGAGAAGTGAAAGATGTTGTTAAACATGAAGTCCTACCAAAGGAACCCGAGAAGATAGAGTTTGAGCTAAAGGAGGATGAATCAGACTCTACAACAGAAGAAGACTCAGAAGATGAAGAGCCACAAACTCCAGCTTTGAGAAGATCAGTTCGGGAAAGAAGGCAACCAGAAAGGTATAGTCCATCTGCTTTCTGTTCAGGTTTTTCCTTAACTATAACCGATGATGAACCCAGAACTGTCAGGGAGGCAGTAGATTCAGAGGATGGAAAACTCTAGAAGGAGGCCATGGTTGATGAAATGGCATCCTTGCACAAAAACGATGCATGGGATCTGGTGGAGTTGCCGGCTGGAAGGAAGCCCATTGGGAGCAAATGGGTGTTTAAGAAGAAGATGAATGTAAAAGGCAAGGTGGAGAAATACAAAGCTCGGTTGGTAGCAAAAGGTTATTCCCAGGTGCCGGGAATTGATTTTGGTGATATTTTTTCTCCTGTTGCCAAGGTTACTTCTATTAGATTACTTTTATCTGTTGCTGCTGCATTTGATTTTGAGATAGAACAGATGGATGTGAAGACAACTTTTCTTCACGGGGATTTAGAATAGGAGATCTACATGAAGCAACCTGAAGGCTTTATGGTGAAGGGTAAGAAAGAACTGGTATGCAGGTTGAAGAAGTCTCTGTATGGGTTAAAACAGTCACCAAGGATGTGGTATCAGAAATTTGATACCTATATACGGAGACTTGGCTTCACCAGAAGCAAGGAGGATCACTGTGTTTATTTTAAATTAATTGGTGACCGTGTTATTTATTTGGTCTTGTATGTGGATGATATGTTGTTGATCGGAAATGACAAAGAAATTATCCAAGATTTGAAGACCCAACTGTTCTCCAAATTCGACATGAAGGATCTTGGTGCTGCAAACTATATTTTGGGTATGGAAATTAAGAGAGATCGGGCAAAGAGGAAGCTCTGGTTAAACCAGAGGAAGTATGTCGAGACTATATTGCAGAGGTTCAATATGCAGGATAGTAAACCGGTGAATGTTCCTATTCCTGTAGGTGTAAAGATGTCTGCTGAACAGTGTCCCAAGACACAAGAAGAAGAGGAAAATATGTCCCGTGTTCCATATGCAAGTGCAGTGGGTAGCTTGATGTATGCAATGGTCTGTACTAGACCAGACATTGCACATGCAGTGGGAGTATTGAGCAAGTTTATGTCAAACCCAGGGAAGGAGCATTGGACAGCAGTGAAGCGGGTTTTCAGATATTTACATGGCACTAGTGATTATGGCTTGTGCTACCAGGGAAGACCAGGATTGGAAAGAATGTTGGACATTCGTGGTTTTGTTGATGCAGACTGGGCTGGAGATCCGGACCAAAGAAGATCTACAAGTGGGTATGTGTTTAGCCTATTTGGAGGTGCAGTCAGTTGGATGAGTAAAAGACAGTCTGTAGTGGCGCTTTCAACTACAGAGGCAGAATACATAGCAGCCACTCATGCAAGCAAGGAAGCATTTTGGTTGCAAAGATTGTGTTCAAGTATGGGGTTGGTACAGCAAGCTATAAGGATAGACTGTGATAGCCAAAGTGCAATTTTATTGGCTAAGAACCCTGCTTATCATTCAAAGACAAAGCACATTGATGTTCAATATCACTTTGTTAGAGATATGGTTGAGGCTAAAAGGGTGTTTCTGGTAAAGGTGGACACTTTTAAGAATGTTGCAGATGCATTGACAAAGTCTGTGAGCACTCAGAAGTTCTCTTGGTGTAGAGAAACAATGGTTGTTGAAGAATTGGGCCAATGACTAAGCCCTCCTGTGGCCCCCCGTGGAAAGAAAACAACAAGTGGGAGAATGTTGGGTATGTGTTATATTTTTTGGTCCTTAATTTCCGGCAGGTAGTCCGCGTCCATGGTTTTGAGCATGGTTTTGCACATGGTATTGGGGTACGATGGTTTTCGGTCCCTGGTATTTTTGTAGATCCGGTCAAGGGAACTACGGTTATGTTCTAATCTAGGGTTTATGGATCAGGGTTTATGTATGCTTCGGCATGTATATATACGTGTGTTCTAACACTAAAAGGAATATAACAAAAAATCAAGCTGGTCGTCCCGATTTGGGATCCAGGGGAAAATATCTGTGTTGATCTGTTTTATGTTTTATGCTCTCGCTATTGTTTATTTTCTATTATAAGATTCGTGTGTAGATAATTGTTGTTTAGGGTTAAAACCTACAATAAGCAGGGCTAGCCATAAATCATGCTTGACACCTACTATATTAAACCATTTATGAAATAAACAAGCTTAGGGGGTCTAGAGAGAAATTAAGAATTCTCTAAAATGTCCTAGCAGAGGAAAACATAAAGGAAGTGAAGAACAAACAGAGCTAAGGTGCCTTCGGAAACATTTCTTAGTATAAATCCTTTGTTCTACTGCAGTATAGAAATATGGAAACATAATGAAACAGGAAGAAACAATAACAGAATAGAAGAACTTCACCATAAACCAAGCTGAGGGATCCTGCAAGCAAGCCTCCTCCATCAACAAACAAATGAAGGCATTCACAAGCTCCAAGACATCAATTTCCTTTCAACCTCCAAAAGGCTATGTATTACTTCAAAGAGTCATCAAATGCCAACAAGATAATGAGCTCAAATGTCATATTTATTTGAAAATGAGGAGGTGAAGTTGAGTTTTTGGTTTGGGTGTCATTTATTACATAGCTAATGAATTTTCTGCCTTGAAGACGGCGCAAGGCTCAAGGCACGAATATCTAAAGATACTTCTCTGAATAATAACTCCTATTTTAACTACAGAGGGAATATAGGTGAAATGTTTGAATTTAAGGCCTTTTTAATAACTTTACAATAAATACTTGGCAGATAGAAAATATCTCTGACTGGGTTCAATAAATTTTTAATGCGTTATTGAAGGAAAAAAAGCATTAGGTGGCAAAAATATGTTTGAAAGAAGTAACTGCCTGTAGGTGCAGTTAATTCGAATCTGCTTTGGATTAATCTGCCTCTTGTTTTGTCTTTAATATCTATGTTTAGGCCTTAAAACTTTGTCTTTAAGCTCTGACTGTTTGTCTATATTTTTTTCCTCTTTAATATGTTTCATCTCTGCCTATTTATTAATGCTTTATGATTTAATCTTTCTGATCTTCTGTCTTTATCATATAGTTTGTTAACTATCTGCTTTTATCCTTTTAACTTCTTCTTTAGCTGGCTAACCCTTTGTTTTTTATTTTGATTAAGGATTAGCTCTTTAATCTTTAATCTTCTTCTCTTCATTGCATCATTTGACTGTATTTTCCCTCTGTGTGGAGGGGAGGTTTCCTGTCATGGCAGAAGGGTTTCTTTTCCATAGATGATGATGTTTCATCGATGCTAAACATTGATACAAGCCCTCTAGCTGCCATTGATTTGATTTAAGCTCCCGGATCGTCATCCAGAGGCTCATTTGGTCATTTTTGGACCATCAAAATGACCCTTGGGCATTTTTCCATTAAACCTGCACATAAACACAATTTGTTAATTAAAAACCTGCGGGGAGGGTGCATGACTGCATTTTCTGTGGTTTGGATTAGTTGGAAGGGTTTGCAGAGGATAAAATGATGTGGGAGGTAGGGTTTCGAAGGCAGAACTAGGCATGAGTTTGAATGGAGGCGGGAGGATTTGAAAAAGGCCGTGGAGGGATAAGTGGTTTTTGAAAATTGGAAGTGGTTTATCACGCGGAGAAAAGATGGTAAGCGGTTTTTGTAGAGGGCATGTGATATGGCTGAGCACGTGATGCGTGGAAGGTAGAAACCTCCTATATCGCATGGTTGGCGATTTTTTAAATCCCACGCAATTTAATTTGCAATATGAGCGATCGACCATTAGATATCAGAGGCACATATCGACAGTGATCACATAATGTGTGGCAGCAGGTATGTACAGAAGTGGGGGTCCGAGCACGGGGTGATGTGGTGAGTTTCTTGTCGTTTAGCGCAGGGTCTAAATAAATGCGGGATTTTTTCATTTTAATAAGGTTGGGTGCTATGAATTAAGGAAAGGTTAAGGCGGACAGGTGACATGACTTGATTGGGGCATGGATTATAGTGGAAGGCAGGCCTGGGTCTTTCGAATAAAACAAAGTGATTGTGCTTTTATAAGGTTTATGGGGCTTTTATATAACAAAGAGGAGGAGGCGTTATTTTCATAGGGTAATGGGCTTATATATAGGTGGAGGTCGAGGTCTCGAGCGCAAGGGAGCTGAGGCTAGAAGAAAAAGGGACTTAGACCTATAAACCATAAGGGTGGGATTTTGATAAAAAATAGAGTAATATATATATATATATATATATATATATATATATATATATATATATATATATATAACACCCAATAGGCTCAAATCTTGATCTTAAACAATGTAAAAGGGGGATTTTACATTGTTTTTATATATTCAAAGGAAAAATGATGAATGTGGGTGCCATTTATGGGGTTTTTAGGAAAGGGAAAAATAGGTTTTTAGAGGAAAAAGGAGTGAATGAGAGAGTGGATAGGGGGAGTGAAAAATGAGGTAATAGTTCAAATCATTGAAGTCTTTTTGGAGTAGTGAGATGAAATTTAGAAGGCAAAGAGGAAAAATATAGTGAAACAGTTTGATTCAGGATAATGAAGGCAGTGAGATTTCTAAAACTCGCAATATTTCACAAATGTTGTTTTTAGAAATCTAGGACCATTACTTAGTCATCTTCAGAACAACAAAAATTATTGATGACTAACAATTTCTAAGGTTTGGATTGAAGAGTTGATTCTAGTTTAGCATAATGTATTAGATATAATGCAAATGGGACTTTTCTAAATTGGAGCAGTGATCCCGTGTTAGTAACATTGTTTCATAAATCATTGTTTCCACCCATTGATATCTAGAATATTTGATGGTAGGCGACTCACTAAGATTTGGGATCCTAGTATGTGGTGGTAGGTTATATTAGTCGAGGTCGAGTCTCCTTGCTAGTTCAAACGAAATCTATGTAAAATAATTTTTTCTTGACATAATAGATATTCAAAGCAACACAACAACAACAAGGGTGTTTTTTGTCCCATAGGGGTTTTCCACTAAATATCTTGTGCCTCATGTGTGATGATGTGATTGTACTTTGATTTGTTTTTTATTGTTTATCTCATGGTTGTTTTTGTTTAGTTGCTTGCATGGTTTATGATTATGTGGCAATATAATAATTTGATGTCTATTAATTTATGCATGATTTAATAAAGAAGTTTAAAGAGTTCAAAATTGGCAATACGGCACACTACTTATTCACTGTCCCCCTAGTAGTTCTCAAGGGTTCTAACAATTTTTATTATGGAGGGTATCTTGGTTGCAACTTGATTGCTGGAAAGTAGATATTAGGTTTGTTGAAAGAAACTTGCAATTTTTTTTTTTTCAGAATCAGCTCTCGAAGGACATTGGTCCTTACTAATACAAATATAAAGGTATGGAAATAAAGTGTGAAAAATATATTAACATCCTATGGATATAAAATTTGGATATTGGTTTGTGAATTTTATGACAATGATTCACCTTCATCTAAAGTAATGAAGAAAAATTCTCAAGCAAGGCATACCATTTTTTAAAATTCCCATAATGTAGATCTAGAGAATGTTGGAGATCTAAAATATTCCAAGTATGTTTGGGATAGATTAAATATGTTATTTATATATAGGATTAACAAAAATGATGAATAGGTTGAGAAGAGAAACAATAAGAAGAAGAACAATATGAGATCCAAAAATAACTAAGCTCCAGTTGAACCAATTGTGTAAGTATATAAAAAATATGGATATATAAGCCGTAATGATCTACTTTTGAGTTATATTTTTCATAGCAGTCGAGACAATAATTTAGATATGTTTAGTGAAGAAAATTATGACCACATCTATATGCTCCTTATGGTTGAAGATGAATATGAAATGGTTATTATTGAAGAAATTTCAAGTAAAACTGAGAGAGTAATAGATGAATGCATGAGGAATATTATGGATGATATCACTACTTTGAGAAGATTTTTGGAAGAATCGAAAATAATTTAATATTCCAATTGCAACAATCCAAAATAAAATAAGGACTATGTTGAATCACTTCAAGGTGTAATTTAGAAATTGAGAAAGTAACTTGAAGGAAAGGACTGATAATTGGAGAAATATAATATCACGATAGCAATGGGAAGATCTAGCTTGATTTTTCCATGTTTTATGCTTAAATAAGGTTATAGGTGAAAAGCTCCTAGTTCAAACAATATTGGTAGAACTTGATGAGGAAGGAAAAATCATATTGGAACCTGAAGCAGCCATGGAAGCAAGAACTCGACAACTATGAAATCAATCAATTTCAGAGTATCTCCTCAAATGGAAGAACCTACTCGCTGAATATTCCACATGGGAGGATGAAATTTTTTTAAAGAAGAATCCATAACTACTAAAGCTTTAAGTACAACAATTTTTTGAAGGAGAGGTGTAATATTCCCAAATGGAAAAGTAGGAATATAGTGGAAAATGTTGGAAAAATATTGCAGTTCATCATTTAAAATTCAAGAGGCCAATATGGATACCTTTCATATGTTATTACAACAACAAAATTTACATAAGACATGGGCCATAATATAAATAACAGGAAATACAAGCCTCCAATGGACAAAATCACTCAATATGAGATGCTGCAATGATGTAGAAAATCTGGAAGGTCCTTATAGCATTATTTTATTAGCTCTGCTATAGAAGTTGATTATACATCAGATCTAGGGCTGATATTACCTCAAAAGATATATCTATATCAGATCTGAGCACTATACAATCTCCTCTAAAGAACCCCTCAAGTGTTTTCAACAAAACACCAAGTATAAGTTATAGATCTAAGATCTAAGACTACAGGTATACTGAAAAATACAAATATGGAAAGTGTCGTTGATTTGATATGATAAATAGAATAGCCTCCTCCAATAGATCCTCAAAGTGAAAGGCAGATCCCCTTCACTAGAAAATGAACTCTCCAAATGGTGTGCCAAACCACCCTGCAACTCCTCCTATAGAAATAACACAGATCTGGAAGTAAACTGCGTTGTAGGGATGAATAACCAATTGGATTGATGCCAAGATTTGAAAATAAGCTCAATGGCCTTCAATACTTCCCTCCCAATGGAAAGGAAGACTCCTCCACTGAAAATAAGCAATGAGATGGCCTAGATATAGAGATCTAATCACCACTTGTTGCAACTTGTAAAAACAACACATCCCTCAACAGGATCTGCATTGTAGTTGAAAGAAGAAGCTTGGCCTTAAGCCTGTTAGTGGAAAATGTAGTGCAATCTCTTCCAAGAGACCTATCAAGAAAAGAGATGGGATTCCTAACCAGGAACACCCTGTGCTAAACAACACTCTATCTCAGCTAAATAACAAGAGAAAGATATATGTCTAAACAGACCATATATTCAAAAATATAATAACATCAACATCAACATAATGAACAATGGATGCCATCCTCTTCCTTAAATAATATATGAGCTTGAAAATGCTAAGCCCCATCCAAAATTATTACTACATTCACACAAAGCATCTCCATATAAAACTATGTTGTCCCTCATTGATGACCACTCCCCCATGACAATGCTATTGATTTGGTCAAGGTTAACCCAGTCAAAGTAATCCAACCCCTTTCACACCAAGGGTGCTTTAATTAAGCTGCCAAGATTTGTCTCTTTCACATTTGGCATTGATTTATTCATTATTAAGGAGAATTATGGACCTCTTTCCTCTTATTCTTTAAACAAAGCAATAAAACAAAATTGAATATTCCAACTAGCTCATGACTAATTCGAAATATTACAGTCCTCCCTTCCCAAATTTTTCTTTTCCTCAAGAAACTGACAAGGTGAGTACTACAAACCTCCATCATTGGTGACACCAAAATGTGATAAGCCACCCTCATAAGCTAAGTGTTCACCAATCCATCCCTCCATGAATTGCTCCTCCAAAGTTCTTATGAGATGCAAACAATCCAACCCATAAGGAGACAATAGTTGAAATGAACAAACATGGTTTTCCCAATGTTCTCCCTGAAACATGTAGCATAACGAACATGGATAATGTCTCTCCCATAGGGCACATACATGCCTCCCATCCTCCCTCCAAACATTCCCATAAAAATTATAATTACATCATGAATGTCTGGGATCAAAATTAAATACATACAAACAAAAAAATGTGCATATGGAGGTGGTTCATAGTCCCACATATGAAACCAGCACAATAAATCTCTTGACTGCACTAGATCATGATGTGGTAAGTGGTTTCCCCACCACTTACTTGCTGTCCAAGTCATCTCACCATGGCTGAAATTTTGAGATATGTTTAGTGCTTTAGGAATGCACCCACAATGATACAAAATCTCCCTTTGATCTCCAAGGGAGTGGCCATGTTCAGAATTTTTTGTGGCCCAAAGTTGGCCATGAAGTTTATAAGGAATAATTCTCCTCCTTGGAGCTATGGCCTTCATACAAATGGTAAAATAATGCATATGTTCATAAAATAAAACATTAGGTACATAAATATGTTCTTCACCAACATTTCTCCTCATACAAATGGAGTGGTGCATAGTCCTATCGCCTCTCATTCTAAGGGAGGAAAGAGGTGGCTGAATTAACTCCTTCATAGAGTTATGTGTTCTTCCAACTCCACATGGTTCATGCATCTTTGAAAATGCTGATATAGTTCTCCTTCAAATTCCTTCCAAGTGTAGCTTCCCATGATAGTATTGTAGGCCTTCATGGAAAAAGTGTGGCCTAAAAAGAACTCCTCCTAAGCTCTTTGTATCAACTTCTCCTTGAGCTTGGAGGCTCTAGATTAGAAGATCCTACCATGATAATAGATGACTCCTTCTTGGACTAAATAGCCCTCTTCATGTAGTTGGTCATGAAGTATCATGCATGTGAAAATATCCTTGGAATAATCCACCAACAATTGGGGTTTCCAATATGGATCACTCTCCCACAGTGACCTTGTTGATGATCTATCATAAAGAATGTCTGTTATATGGCTATTCTCCTCCTTGACATCTCCCACACCAAAGGTACATGCTAGAAGGTTTATATCCTCTCCTTGCTTCTCTTCTTGCATATGCACATGCTCTAGTGAATATTGAAGCTTTTGGAAGTTAGTCTCCCATGGGAGGCTATAATCTATCCAATAATTCCTGGGTTTAGTCAAAGCATGCATGTGTGGCCACCATCTTCTATCATGTATGGAAGATTTCTCTCCAAGGGAGATCATTTTCTGATTCTCCATAGCCAAGAAATGGTCCCCTTGCCCCATGATGGTGTCATCCTCCAACCCTGCAACATTTCCTCTCAGCGTAGTATGAGATGAGAGAGTGGGTAATGATGATAAGGGAAGAATAACTTCCTCCTCTTTGAGCCTACCCAAGACTCTCAGAGTTGTATTTTGGTCTTCTAATGCTCACATCCTTCTTGGATCTATGAATGGGGCATCAAGATGTGAGACATGTTTCACCAAATATGGATAAGGTGGTCTCCCAGGTGGTTTATCACAAGATAATGACGTCTCATGGATCATCCTCATGTGCATAATAGATGGGATCATCATATCCCTAGTTCTACTGAGCAATTCATCTTTTTTTCTTCTGTGGAAATTTCATGATAGTTAGGTATCACTCTTAATTATGCAAAAGTGCCTCTAATTGGAGCAATTTCTCCATCCTCACATCCAAGTGGTGGTGGATCAACTCCTGTTATTCCAGCACTATGACCCCTCCCTTGTTCTTATTCTTATTCCTCCTCATCATTTGAGAATACCTCTATGTTATGTGCTTTTCCAACTGCACATCTATGTCCATGTGCCAAAGATTCTTGGCAAGTGAAGCAAAGCTTCCTCCTCCTTAAATCTCTTCGAACATCATCATGAAGAGGTTTTTTATATTGGTTCTCCTTTGAAGGAGGAACCTTCTCTTCTTTTCCCTTGGATGGAAAATAGGGCTTATGCTGAAATGATGCCTTTGCTTTTGGGAAGGCATCTTGAAGGTCTCTAGCCCTTTCAATGGCATATTGCAGGGTAGTGGGATTAGTAGACTTAACCAACCCCTTAAGAGGTTCATCTAACCCATAAATGAACATATACACCCTTATTGTTGCAAATAAATCAAGAACCATAACAGAAAGTCTTAAAAATTCAGAGATGTAAGTTTCTGCATTACCTAATTGTTTCAACTTTGCAAGCCCCATGAATGGTGCTTCAGGATCTCTTCTATCAAATCTTTCGACCAACCTCTTAGTGAACTTTGAATATGCAGTTATATTGGCATGACCCAATGTAGACAAGCCATGGAACCACCAGTCATGTGCTTTGCCTTCAAAGTGCAGCACTACAATCTTAATGCCCTCTATTTCTGGAACTTTGTTCAACTAAAAGCATATGTCAAATTTTTCTACCCAAGATTTGGTAGTACACTTGGATGACCCATCAAAATTGAGTAAAAAGAATCTGCCCATGGTATGGTGTCAATCATGATTCTGAATGAATCCACCACTTCTATGATGATGCCTTGGTCTTCTATTGTCCTTTATTTGACATAACTCTTGAGAACTCAAGTGATCCTTGAATCTCTGATTTTGAGATTCATACTCCATAAAATAGTCTTCAAGGGATTCTTGCTCTTGAAACCCTTCATTTCCCATAGCCAAAAATGTAGGCATGGTAGAGCATTGGGAAACTTGTGGTTGATGCACTCGTTGGTTATTCTAGTGTTGAGACATGTCAGAGCCTTCTCCATGATGAAATCCTTTACGGGATTCCTTGAATTTGTCCATTCTCATCTCTTTTATCTCTCTAGAAATGTCTTGCATGGATCTAAGAAGGATCTTAGGGAACTCCTCCTCATGTTCACCTCCAGGTAAAGGAGTTTTACCCTTGTCTTCTTTCTCATTTGTATAATAAAATTTTCTATGGATTATTATTTGATACCTCCTCTCTCTATCAGTAAGAGGCTTTCCTTCTTTAGATTAAATATTGGCTTTCAAAATGCACTGGCTGTGCCAAGATTATGCTCCGATACCACTGTAATATTCCCAAATGGGAAAAGCAAGAATATAGTGCAAAATGTTGGAACAATATTGTAGATCATCATTTAAAAATTAGGAGGCCCATATGGAGGCCTTTCATATGTTATTACAGTAGAAAAATGTACATAAGAAATGGGCCATAAGATGCATAACAAGAAATGCAAGCCTCCAATGGACAAAATCCCTCAATATGAGGTGCCGCAACGATGTAGAAAAGCTAGAAGACCCTTACAACATTATTTCATTAGCTATGCTACAATGGTTTATTATACATCAGATTTAGGGCCAATATGTGCCTCAAAAGATAGATCTATATCATATTCGAGCACTATACAAGCTCCTCTAAAGAACCCCTCAAGGGTTTTCAGCAAAACACCAAGTACAATTTGTAGATCTGAGATCTAAGACTACAGATCTACTGAAAAATACAGATATGGAAAGTGTGGCTGATCTGATATGATCAATAGAATAGCATCCTCCAATAGATCCTCAAAGTGAAAGGCAGATCCCCTTCACTAGAAAATCAGCTCTCCAAATGTTGTGCCAAACCATCCTGCAACTCCTCCTATAGAAATAACGAAGATATGAAAGTAAAGTACGCTTTAGGGATGAATAAATAGTTGGCCTGATGCCAAAATATGAAAATAAGCTCAACGGCCTTCAATAATATCCTCCCAATGGAAAGGAAGCCTCCTACACTGAAAATAAGCAATGAGATGGCCTAGATCTAGAGATCTAATCACCACTTGCTACAACCTGCAAAAACAACCAAACCCTCAACAGAATCTGTGCTTTAGTTGAAAGAAGAAGCTTGGCCTTAAGCCTAATAGTGGACAATGTAGTACAATCTCTTCCAGGAGGCCTCCCAAGGAAAGAGGTGGGATTCCCAATTAGGAACACCCTGTGCTAAACAACACTCTATCTCAGCTAAACAACAAGAGAAAGATATATTTCTAAATAGACCATATATTCAGAAATATATTAACATCAACATCAACATAATGAAAAATGGATGCCATCCTATTCCTTAAATAAGATATGATCTTGCAAACCCTAAGCCCCATCGAAAAATATCACTACATTCACACAAATCATCTCCATCTAAAACTGCATTGTCCTTCATTGATGACCACTCCTCCATGACAACGCTATTGATTTGGTCAAGGTTGACCCAGTGAAAATGATCCAACCCATTTCACACCAAGGGTGCTTTAATTAAGCTGTCAAGATATGTGTCTTTCACATTTGGCATTGATTTATTCATTATTAAGGAGAATTATGGACCTTCTTTTCCTTCTTATTCTTTAAACAAAGAAATAAAGAAAAATTGAATATTCCAACTAGCTCATGAATAATTGGGAATATTACAAGAGGAGCATGTTAGGTCCCTATAATAATAGTGTATCCCCTTATTTTTATTGTTAGTGTGCACCCTAGGGTATTGTTATTTTTGTTCCCATGTAGTCCCTATATTTTTATTATTGTGCCACATAAAATCCCACAATTGTTATTGTTGTTCCCTTAAACTGTTATTGTTATCTAGGCTCTGACTATATTGTGACCCCTTGCACTCCTGTATATAGAAAGGAGGTCTTGTAATTTTTATCATCCAATATTTATTCATTTATGTATTGTAAAGGAGGTTTTCCCCTCAAAGAGGCTAATTTTTAAGTCATTGATATATAGTTTATTCTATTTTATGAGTTGATTGCATAACAATTTGAAGGAAGATTCCAATAATATCCTAAATAATCTCATGTAAATATAGTTAAAATAATGTTTGGATACTTATAAGGAACCAAATATTATGGATTATGGTATGCCAAAGGAAATGATACTACCCTTAAAGCTTACAACGAGATAGATTGGGCTGGAAGCACGGATGATAAGAAAATTACTAGTGAAGGAGAATTCAATTCTTGGGAAGTGCTTGGTTTCTTAGCCTACAAAAAATAAATCTTTCATATCTATATCCATTTTTGAGTGAAACAAATTGCCATAGTTCCATTTTTTACTCAATTTCTATGGATGATACAAAACTTGAAGTATCTTTAGGAACATAGTGATCATGTTTCTATCATGTGCGATAATACTAGTGAAATCAATATATCAAAAAATCCTATCATGCATTAAAAAAAAATGCATATCCCAATTAAATATCATTTCTTGTAAGAACCAGCTGCGGAAAAATTCAATCAGATTGGAATATATTACAACTAAGGAATATATTGAAAATATTTTCACCAAACCATTGTTAAGGAAACATTTCGAATATCTTAGAAAGAATATGGGAGTGGTATCTTCCTCACTGGAAGAGTTATCTCATTTGAATTACAAAGAGTTCCAAAATTATTCTTCAAGGTTATCATTCAAATAATAACTTGAAGGAGCATTATTATGAAGGTAAAATACTTTGATAACAATTTAACAAGTACAAGAACAATTATAAGCAGAAGTGGAAGCATGGTCTCACGGGGAGATCTTATCAACATAGTAACAAGAAGGGAACATCGTTCAATGAGACCCACAGGATCATATAGAAACATGTTATGGAAATATATTGATGTAGAATCATTAGCATGGCCATTTAAACTAATTTATTTGATGCTTCACCAACGATGTCAAAGGGGGAGATATTGTAGACATTGACCTTAGTGAAGGAAGGCATTTTCAAAATGGGAGTTTTTGATTGAATGAAATCAATGGCCATCGATGTATGATTGTGTTTCCATCAATGACAAAGGGGATATTGTTTCACATAGTTTTCTCACTAATGACAACATAATTTCATTGATGTCCAACGAGATGCATGACATAGTAGAAGTACTACCTATGATGAGAAAAGAATAAATAGGACTCCTGATGAAGCAATATGATAGTTGGATCTCTTACATGTTTCCATGAAGAGAATTTAAAGGTGCTTGAAGTTATTTTAGTTTTTGATACATTTATGATGTCGTAAAGATCCTACAAACAACATGGTTGTATAGGCCGCATCAATACATTTCCAGTGGTATATCATACTAAAAAAAAATGCTATTGGATGAAACATTATGACCAATTTAGTTTTCAAGATTAATTAAGGGACCAAATTTTAAGGGAAAAAAAATATCAAATATATTAAAAAGTGCACATGTTTATTACTGATACAACATTGCTAGAGTCATCAACATCCTTAGGTGCACAAACCTATGAGCTATTTAATTTCATTAATTAGTGTTTATATTTTAAGCTAATCAACAAAAATTGTAAAATTTCAACACACAGATTATGTTAAATCTTCATGATGTTTAATCATCCCTATCATCCCAACTGAATTACAACACACGGTAACATCTAAATTGATGATGACATGAACCTGTTAGACGAGTGAAACATGTTTCTTTCACACATTTATCATGATACATCAACAATATAACTTCATCTCAGTGATGTGGTGCGAATAGGGCCTCCACCTAGCAGGGTGATTTGACACGTTTTAGTTTTTGGAAGGTTTGAAAAAAGATGCATTTGTCATCTCTCACAGGATTCCATGTGGCATGATAATGACATGCTTACATCATCATGTAGATGAAAATTGACCCGCAAGTCACATGGGGTGTTTACATGGTCATATGGAGCGTCGAGAAGGGTCACATGGTTGGCCTTATCCGTCTTACAATGGGTAAACTTCTATTTTGTATTCCCAAGACAATGTGGCCCATGGTTGCCTTGAACCAACCTGCGGGAAAACTCACATACTATAAATATAAGAGCCTATCCACCACTCAAATACAAGAAAACAATTTGTAGATAAAAATATCAATTACAGGAGTCCGAGAGTATCATTACAAAGGAGTTCATTTAGTTTTGGTTATGAGTATCTGTAATTGGTTTGTTTGGTTTTCATGCAAATGTTGAATATATTTTTCTAGAAGAACTTGTGGCTAGAATGTTACTCATAGCATACCGATCTCAACCCTCACATAAGTATTTCAGTGATGTTACATGGATTTGGCTTAGCTATTGATTATGGAAATTTACATTTTGTATATGGTGACTGTATTCTATTCGAGGAACCTATTGGCCACGATGGAATGAGATCAGTCCACATATATATTTAGGTGATGTTGACCTTGTCATGGTAAGCCAAGAAGGATTTTATGTATAATAGGTTGAGCCATGATGGATTTGTCTTCCCACACATATATTCCAGTGGCATCGACCCTATCACAATGAGCCATGAAGGATTGTGTGCATAGAAGATTTACATATGGATCAACGTTGAACCCATGGAAAAACGTTGGATTGGTAATGGTCCTGAGGTAGCACTCTCATAAAAACATGATTGGGGATAATCACATTACAAGTGACACCAAGGTAGTTGAGTTAGTAAGGCATGTGCACAGTTTACATGAGGTTGTATGTTTGACCCTTCTAAGGTGATAAGCCAATTTATATTTCATTTTTAAAATATGTTCTGATTTTTTAATATGATTAAAACACCAATGGTGTATAAATTGTAGATTTGGGATCATATTTGGAGTTTCTTTCTAGTGCACACAAAAAGGGGAAAATTGTTTCACATTCAAATTAATATATAGTTTTATATAGTTATTTTGAGTTTTGGAGGTCATTATTTGTCCAAATTGAGTTCTGAAACAAGTTTGGAAATCAAGGCTTAGAAATGAATCTAAATAGTGGTCTATGATTCCCCTTTGACACTTATTTGATGACTAGAATAATTTTTTTATGTTTTTGAGTGGCTATGAATAGGTTGTAGTGGTTTTTTATTGCGTAGTGAAAACAAGATTCGAGAAGGGGATTGAGTGACGAAATTGATGAATTGGTAAAATTACACTATGGATAACAGCATGTCAGTTAGTGATAGTTGTTTATATAAAAATCCGTCACCGTATTAATGACAATTTTTGTTGCTTATTTTCTTTCAATGAAATGGTTTTGTTTGTATTTATAAAAAGTTGGCTTTAAGGCCATTTCCTTTTAAATATTCACTGGATTCTTCTAATTCTAGATTTTTTCCAATACAAAAAACATCACCGCTTCTACTACACCTCCTACTAACTCTATTCCTAAATTTATTGTACTTTTATATCCTCTAGAAAACTCATACCACTAATACATATTTACAAAACATATATCAAAAGAGAAAGTAGTAAAATATCTTAGATTTTTCATCCCTTCTTCACCATTATCTTCAGTAGCTACCTCATCCTCTCACTCGAACTGAGCAAGAAAAATAATTTGAGGAGGTCCATCTTATTCTTGATGCTGCAAACCATCCTTAACCTCCTGTATTATAAATTTGATGATGCGTCAATTTTTTCTAGTTGCAGCTCCATCATGTTCATATTCACCTACATCCTTTCCAACTTAACTTCAGTTAGAACAATATATCAATTACCAAAAATCATTTTGAGATTGATTTCCTATAGCCATAGTGTCCCCTTTATTATTCAGAAGAGATAAGATATGTTCCATGGTGGGCATAATCTAATTGAGTTTTGTAGCAATGTTAGCATTCTCGTGCATAACCAAGTGTTGTGGTGCCCCTTCCATCTTTGCTCCTTCTTGTCGATTGGAAGGATCAACAAAGGGATGACTAATCCAGACTCAAAGCACTACTCTAGGAAGAGAAATTCTACATTATTTTGAAATGAGATACCTACGTTTTCCACTTTCCGCATATCAATCTTATTTTCACAAGAATGTATAAATTGATTACCCAATTTAAAGCCTGTGTACATCATATCTTGTCCTACATATTTTCCTCTACAATTCGATATTTCTTCCATTAATGTGTTGAAGGTGGTGCATGTTAGAATTAATTAATAATTGTGGATTTATATCCACATCTCTCCCATGCAGTTAGTTAGGATGGCTCTAAGCATCCAAATTTCCTTTTCCTCAAAGTAGTGCTCCTCCCTTGGCCATGTATGCCTTGAATTCCAGGTAGCTTCATTTATGGTTAGCGATCAGTTAACCTCTAAATAATTTGAAAAATTCATTAGCCGGGGAAATTCCATGACATGCATATAGGGAGACACCCAAGGTTCTTTATTCCTTCATGCATTCCTATAATTATCATTCCTCCAAATGTTTCAAAAGTTATTAAAATAATCATGTAAATGGTATAAATATAAAATTTCATTATTTTGGGCTAACATCCCTTGTTCTCATGAGACACCTTCATTGGCTAATGTATCCACTTTGATGTTCAAGATCCTTTTAACATGATAAAATTTGATGGTCTCTAATTTCCCAATTTTCTTATGTATCCTCTGTAAAATATGGGATTGATCATTATCTAAAGTCTCTTCTAGCTTATTCACTTGTTGGATAACTATCATCGAGTCCATGAATACCAACAAATGATTTATTTTCTTTGATATATCCATTTCTAGCCATTGCCACAAGGCTAATAATTTTTCTTGGATGTTTGTAGTGGTCCCCAATCCCAAATAAAATTGGATCTCATCTTCTTCATTGGGGCGATAGATAACCCTTCCCTCTCTTGCCTCCCTCACATTGGTTGAATGTTATTGTACTTACAGTTTTTGCAGGTTCTTGTAGTGTTAGTGATTGGAGGTTAAAAAAATGATTGTGGAAATTTTAGTGACAAGGATTACATGTTACAGATGGTGAAATTACTTATGATTCAATAATATAAGAGGACAGTGGAACCAATTATAAAATTATATGAAGTAGAGGTCCACAATGAAGTTGGAGAAGGAGGTGGGTGCCTCTTCTGAGATTGAATCCTCAATAAGGTTTGAGCCTAGAGTAGATTTGAACCTACTCATTTTCACGGTTGGATCCCAAATAAAGTTAAATCCTAGTGAATTTTGGTGCACGCTCATTATCAAGGTTGGTGCCTCAATCAAGTTTTAGCCTCTAACAAGTGGGAGATTGCATATCCTGGTGGTATTTTCCTCCAACAGGTCATAACCTACGAATATATGTCTTCAAATGAAGATAAAGAAGAAGAAATATTTATAGTTTTATCCTATATAGGTATCCACATAAAAAATTTGGGTCTCAATCTGATGCGATGGCCTATTAATGCATTGTTTATAGAATGGTATCTTTATGATTCCTTCCTATACCTTATGTTATGATCCTTATGGTTATGATTCATTGTTGCATGATTGTTTAGTTATGAAAAAGTATGAAATGGTAAAATTTATCTCAAAAAAGCTCAACCCCCACTTTAAATGTGATTTTTGGTCCAACACCCTCCATATCTTTGACACAATTGTTATATTCAATAGCCATTCTCTAAATATATCCTGCGTGGAAACTGGCTCAGGGGTTACCAACCATCCATGTGAAAAAAATTTGTAATTGTTCATCAGCAAGATACCTTTTTCATAAATATTTCCTTTCAAATTGTGGGGACCTATTCCATGGGTAACCAAGTTAATAGGAATGGGAAATAGATTATCTTACTTGAATTTTAACACTCCTAACAGTTAGGTTCTACTGTGTTGGGAAAATATTTTCCTAGTTATATTGTTTTCCTATCTTTGTAATCTAGCCGATAGCTTCCAACATCTTTAGTTGGACATTAAATTCCTGCCCTATTGGAATAATACAAAGATAGATAATAATTCATGTCCATTTTACCTACAGAACACTGAATTTGATAATAATAATTTTGGAATTCTTAACCATCATTTTTCTTATGAACTCTCTAATCTTGGTAGTTGATTTGACTGCCTTTGGTATCTTATCCATTGTATGTAGAAAACTTGCGATGTTATAGGTGTTTGTCAATGTGATATGTGTTGCTTTTCTAGCCATAGGGTAACCATCATTGTACCGGTTGATTATGAATTGTAGAAATTCTTCTTGGAGGCATTGGAAATCTATGACTAGGTAATCTCGAATGCCAAATTGGTGCAACAATTGGAAATTTTTAGTTTATTTCTTGTTTACCACTCCCCAATGCTTGGAAGTTTCAAATATTTTTTTTTTTGACAAATCATCCATTTTTTCCTTTTTTGTATTGTGGAGCCGAAGCTCCATCTTTCTAGTGGTAGCCTCATTGAACCAACCTTTAGTTCTCGACTCCATGGTGATATACTATTCTTGGAAGTGGAATCTATTCCTCACCATTTTGAAATTTTTGAGAAACCAGCTCCAAAAATAGAAGAAAAGAGATATCAACACCTTAGAAATAAGCCATTTCGAGGGGGAAACCTCTAATACATTACATGAATGAACAATTCTTCAATGATGCAAATGGAAAAACCTCCTTTCAATATATAGAAGTCCATGGGGCCACAATGTAATCCTATCCGACCTAACAATAATAATGTAAGGGTACAATAATAACAATATGGGGGTTACAGGGGTACAACAATAACAATAAGGGGGGCTACAGTAACATAATAAGGGACTACACTATTAATATAGGGACTTAACATGCCCCTCTCCTTCAAACAAGTTTTGTCCTCAACGCTTGATTATTTCTTGATGCTTCTGTATAAAATTCTCATCCTCCCATGTGGAATCTTCTACAGGAAGGTTCTTCCACTGGCTGAGATACTCTGAAATTTATCGTACATGTCTAGTTCTTTTTTTTGTGACTGCTTTAGAACTTCTTTCGGTGTGATGTTGATCTTCCTATTGTTTCATTAGACTCTGCACCAGAGTTAGGTTATCCTTTGAGAGTTGGAGAACTTGTTGTTGATGCTCGATGTGATATTCCACTAATTTATCATCCATATTATCTATTATTTGATCCTTCAAACCATCCAACTTAGCCTCCATTTCTTCTTTTAAACCATCTATGTCATCTTCAATTGCTCTTCGTAAGATCGAACTTTGTTGCACTTGGTACCGTAATTTTGATATCTCATACTGCAATTCTTCCTCTTCATGCGTCATAGTATAGATTTTTGAGGGCTTAATGGGTATGGAATTATTTTTTGGAGGCATTATAGAACCAAATACTGATAAAAATTCTAAAATATGCCCTTGGAATCACTTCAAACTATTTTTTCAAACAAACTTTATGCATTTTAAAAAATCAAATACACACCTTTTTCTTGCTTTTGAGAAGCTCGATATTGAAACTGAATTATATATGTGATTTCGGATCCTCAATAACAAAAAATTTTCCCTGAAGTAGCTCTCTGAATATTCTTTCAAATTCCACAGGTCTGGTTTGATTTGGACTCTTCAAGTCAAAGTTATTTCCAATCTCCCACAATGACCTAATTATAGACTAGTTCAGTAGAGCGAACTTGTACGACTTTCCACGTGTCACTATTTCCTCCTTCGGCTCTGAAATTTATAGACATGAAACTATAGTACATTTACTTGTGTCCACTTTTTACAGAATCTCAATCCGATGTTCAGAGAGAGAGTTATGATGTTTTTCCCACGATCACCTCTTTGAGATGAAATTCGGGAGCTTGAACAAATCCTAACTTCCATAGATCATATCTCCAAAAATATTACGAACCAAGATCAGAATGTTTTACAAGAGGTTGTTCAGGATTTCAACCTTGCTTTGTGAAAATTTCAGCCTTTTAAAACTCGTAGAAAACTATTTATAGCGAAAATTATGAGATGACTAGTTTAGGTTAAATTGAGGAGCCTACAAAAAGCCTTAACTTCCACAGATCATATCTCTGAAAATGTTGTGAAACAAGCTCTAAAAATTTGCGACGATGTTCCTTGGGCTTTCGACTTCGTACTCTAAAAATTTCAGCTCTACACCTTCGTATAAAAAATGTTATAGTGAAAATTCCACGATGACCTATTTGGAGCAACGAAACCCTAGAATCCAAAGCTCTGAAAGAAAATGTTGAGAAACCAGCTCAAAAAATAGAAGAAAAGATATATCAACCCCTTATAAATAAGCCACTTCGAGGGGGAAACATCCAATACATTACATGAAAGAAAAATTCTTCGATGATACAAATGAAAAAACCCCCTTTCTATATATAGGAGTCCATGGGGCCACAATTTAATCCTACCGGGGCCACAATGTAATCCTAGCCGACCTAAAAATAATAATGTAAGGGCACAATAATAACAATATGGGGGTTACAGGGGTACAATAATAACAATAAGGGGGGCTACACTAACATAATAAGGGACTACACTATTAATATAGGGAGTTAACAGAAATCCTCATGAAATTGTTGTCCTCTAAGGCACTCAAGAAACTATAAGTCAGAAACCAATGGGCTAGGAAGGTATGAGAGATTTGCTAATTCAAAAAGAAAAAAAAAATGAGAATATTGGAGAAATTAGAGGTGAAAATAGTCACTCTCTCATTTTCATAGTCAAGGAATTAAATGTGTTCTGAAGTTTGTCTTTGACCTCCCAAAAAGTATGTCTCATCCTATTAATATCCAATATTTCCATACCTCTTGGCATATGCGGAGTCTGTGAGTAGACTACTTTTAATGATCTGGTGGATGATTCATTCTTTGGAAACATGAAATCATCAAAATATTTAAATTGTGATGTGATTTTGGTGTCAATTCTGATATTGTGTTTGGAGGTAGCCATTGGGTCAGATTGATTTCTGACTTGTGTTTTGTATTCTCTCCTCCTTTTCGAGTTGGCCTCTTTCTTAATTTGATCTTTGAATTTGATTCGTTGGTATTTTCCTCTTCCATAATCATGTTAGCGTGGACTTATATTTTTCTCTGATTTTTTATTTATAAAATTTCTTACGTATTTTCCTCGATCAATTTCTTTGCAAAACTTGTTCATATGATTGGGATTATTCTTTATTAATGGTATTTACTTGTTTACATGGTTATTATTTTACCAAATTTTTAAATATTATTGGTAATTATATTTATTTATTACTTGTAATAATAGAAATTGAACTTAAAAAAAAATATAGGTTGATATCTAGTCTGCCACAATGTGGTTTTTAGACTAACCCATGTTATTGGTGGCTCAAAGAAGTTTTCAGTTGCCTCTTATCAACATTGTTGAGTGATATATCTTTTGAGATCGGAACGATTTATTGTTCTTTTTAATATGTGCCTTTGAATATTTTAAAGTTGAATAACTCCAGAAGAATGTATATCATCGACCAGAAAGAGGCCAAGCCATGTAATTTGTATTTTTCTTTTCTTCCCCATGACTAAATTTTCCTATAATATTGCCAAGTCTCATAATTTAAAATAATTTATTTTTCAGTTTTCTGTCATGCCATGATTTCTATTGATTTTTGCTTACTTTATATTGGTGTAATGCGTAGAGCATGTCCTCCTCTAAACATTGTAATTGATGGAGTCATTCTTTCTCATATTTTCTATGATCATATTTTAACACACTCAATCAATTCACAATATATTTTCTATAATGAAGTGGTACAACTTCTTCTTTTCCATAGACCCATTTGAAAGATGTGTATCAAGTTGATTGTTTATATGCCATTCTATATGCCCACAAATTTTTTGGGAATTTTTCATCCCATTCATCCTTTTCTAAGTTGCATATTTTGGTGAGTAGTTTGTGAAATTTTTTGTTAAATTATTCTATTGTGTCATTTTCCTAGAGGTGGTAAGCTATACTTTTTTTATTCTCAATGATAAATTTTGTAGCATTGTTAAGTGTGTACCTCTATCACTTATTAAAGTTATCACGAAGACAAATATCATTACTAGGTTTTCTTAAATCTAATTTTTAGCTACTTCATTCGTATAATATTTTACTATCTCTACTTCTTCCCTTTTTTTCTAGTAATCCACTGTTGTTATTATGTATTTTTCACTGTTTCTTCTAGGCCTTTTGGGAAATGGGCTGAAAAATTCAACACCCAAATCTCAAAAGGAATTATCGAAAAAATTGAGGTATAAAATGGGCCTCCTAAGGTATATTATAAATTAATAGTGGAAATAGTAAAATAAGATTAGATAACATCATGATATTTTAGAGGGAGAAAAGAAAAAAAATACTTGTTTAACTCATTTTTTAAATTTATCTACCTCCGAGTTTACTCACATTTTGAGTGAGTGATCTTGTTCGATGTGGAATTTAATTCCTCATCCAAGGAGAAATCATGTTTCATACATTTGATGGACCCTGCTACATGGAAAATGAGAAATACATGAGAACATTTGATTCCAAATATTTTTTTCATGTATTTCTCAATTTTTGTGTAGTGGGGTCCATCAAAAGTATGCAACATGGAAATCCTAGGATGGAGAATTAAATTCTTCATCCAATGTGTAATATTCCAAATTGGAAATAACAGAAATACAAGACATAATAATGTAAAACACCGCAATTATGATCATGACATGAGAGGGATCAATATGCAACCATAATTTTATTAATATATCAGCAACAATATACAAAAATATCTTAAGGGAAAATCCACTCAAGCAATAAGAACGATCGTCCAATGATAAGAACAATCAGCACATGAGTCGCTGCAACTGTATAGAATGCCGCAGAGCAGTGACAACACTGTATATATCAGTGTAGCTGCTGTTGTAAACATACATAAATGTAATATGGCTGATGAAAAAAAAAAAAATTCCCAGAAAAGAAGATGTGTGCTCTAATACATGATTTCTAGCCAACTCGGAAAAGATTGCTAGAAATACCAAGAAATATACAATGTGACAAATAACCTCGGGGTTGAGATGTCACTAAAAACTAGATATGAATAAAATGAGGCCATGAAAAATCTGAAATTATTATTTCCTTCTCCAATAATATTTTTAAATAAAAGTTTGATCCCTCTACTCAGAAATAGACCCTCCTGATGAGCTCAATGAACCCTCCCAGCAATTGCCTCCAAAAATAACGCAGTTCAGAATTGTGACTGCGCTGTGAGGGATGGTAGATGGTTGGAATGATGCCAAATATGTGAAAATATGCCCAGGAGCCCTCCTTTATGATCCTCCAATGGATAGGCTAGCTTTCCACTAAAAAACAATCCCAGAAATGGCTCAATGTGATCCTCCTTTGCTACACCCTGCAACACAACCTAGCTCTAAATAGAAATTGTTCTATAGCTAAAGGAGGTAGCTTGACCAGAATGCTAGAATGAGGAAATGCAGGCCAAATAACCTCTCCTTCCCTGAGGATGAGGTATGGATTCCTGATCAAGAACACCCTTGTGCTAAACAGGCACAACAATGTTGCTAAACAACAGAGGAAGAAAAGTCTAAACATACCAATGTCAATAATAATCTAAAACATGAATAGAAATGGCTGCCATCCTCTCCATATACAAAAAGTGAACCTCCTCACATTGGGTCCCATCCATACTTGCCACCAAGCTCATTCAAGTTGTCCACCACTAAAACTGCGCTATCTCATCATAAAGGCCACTCCTCCATGACAACGTTGTTGATTTGGTCAAAGTTGACTGAATCAACATGATCCAATATTTGTTCACACCCAAAGGTGCTTAATATAGCTACTTATTCTTCCTCATTTCACATTAGGAGGGTTAATATTACTTATAAAGGGGTTTTATGAGTGTCTCAACCCACTTATTCACCTACCTAGTGATAAAACAAACTATAATATTCCATTTAGATGAAGGCTAAAGTTTTGGAATATTACAGTCCTCCCCTCAAAAATGGTTGCTTTTCCTTGAGCAGATATAAAGGTGGGGAAAATTCCTCCCTTATTCCCCTTGTGGCCCTCTCATCAATAGTCCCCACCACTGCTCAAAATAATCTCCCATAAATCTGCCCTCCAATGGTTACTCCCAAGTATGCAAAACCAAATGGTGTACATCATGAGAAAGTGGAAGGTGTAAGTCGAAACCTTCTTGTTTTCTAATGGCATCCTCAAGATAGGAGTGATGATAAACATAGGGAATCTCATCCCCCAATGATATTATCCCCTACCCATGCTATCATCCAAATGAAATGAGCCATTCTAGGTAGCTCATCAAAGAAATCATCAACCCCCAGTTTATGCAATGTATTGGGGTTGTATGGAGAGATTAGATTTTCCCACCCAAGTTATTTCTCTCTCCATTTATGGTAAGTATGGCGTTTTTTATAATCTTGGGATGAAATGACATGGCCTCCAAAGAATGGCCCAAGATACCACACCAAACAAATCAGCCATGAAGTGCCTCCTCCAAGAACTCAAGTTCTCCAAATGGCTCCTCCCATATGAAGAAAAGAGATGTAGTATGGAAATCATGGTTAGCCCATTGTTTATCCTGAAACATGAAACATGTATAGTAGGGAGAATCAAACTCCCAATGGGCACCCTCAACTCATGTGCTACTCTCCCAACAAAGCTTCCCATGAACATAAGAACATCTGCAACATATGGAAGCAAAAACCAATGAAAACAAGTTTCCATATGACAACTGGGAGGTGGATCATAATTGCACTTATGGAACCAGTGCACTGCATCCCTTGTATGCCTCAAAAAAAATAATAACAAGTGTCTTTTTGGCCACTTTTTTGCTGTCACAATCATCCTACAAGATAGGATCACGAAGGTAACATATGGTGCCAATGGTGCACACCAAGAATCATGTGGCTTTCCCCGCAAACCACCCATAGAATAGCAAACCTCATTGCTGAAATTGGCCTTAAGTCCATCATAATATGATGTGAAAGAAGGGATAATCCTCCTTGGTACAACATGATGCTCATATAAAGTAAAGAAGTACAAATCATAATGCAAAATTGTACCTTCTCCACCATGTACTTTGGTCCTTGAGCTGAAATGGCTCAACTAAAAATTCTCCCTTACTCTTAATGAGTAGGGAAGTGGTTGTGACAGCCTCTCCATCATCATCCGAGCTATACATCTCTCTTCATGTCGATATACGTCCTACTGAATGCCCTCCCAAATGAACTCCTCCATCAAAAAATTAAATGCATCAAAGCGCATGGAAAGAAAGTCCACATGTGCTACATGTAGTAGCTTCCTCTTGAGCTCAAAAAATCTAGTCAAGAAGACTCCGACATGAGAATAGATGACCTCATCAACCACCATGTATCTATCATCTCCCTCTGAGTCATCAAGAATCATGCAAGCACCAAGATCCTTGGAGTACTATACCAAGAGTTGAGACCTCCAATATGGATCAATCCTCCTAAGAGGAAACGCTAAAGATCTAAAATGTGAAGCTCCCCAAATGCTACTATCTTCTCCTTTGACATCCCCTATGCCAAAGACATCCTCCAAAGTGCTTCCATGCCCATCATACAACTGCTTATGCTCAAGTAGAAGTGGTGGTCTTTGGAAGTTGGCTTCCCATGAGAAGTTGTCATCCAAAAATAACCTCCTGATCTTAGCCAATGTAAGCATGAGTGGCCTCCATCTACTCCAATGTATGGAGGTTTCCTTCCTTAAAGGAATTACCCTATGTTTCTCCAAATCCATGGAGTAGTTCCCTTGCACCATGAAGGTGCCATCCTCCATTACTGCAGCAACTTTTGTCAGCGCAGTATGTGTAGTGAGAGTGGGTAATGATGAAAATGGGAGAATGTCACCCTCCTCCTTGAGTCTATCCCAGACTCTCTACATTGTACTAGACTCCTCTAAGGTCATCACCCCTATGGAATCTAAGAGTGGTGAACCAAATGGCAAGATTTCTCTCACCAACTCTAGATATACTGGCCTCCGAGGTGGAATGCCCCCATGTAGTGAGACATCAAAATATGAGGTGGACTGTATATATGGGTGGACTGATTTGTCCCTCTCTTCACGGTGCAATTCAGTCTCCTTATTTTGTGAAAATACCTCTCGAAATAGATAAGGGTGAATGCCCATTATCCCTTGAGGTTGATCCTTCCTTTCTTCCCCTTCCATCTCACAATCCACAAAAAATGATACATGCTGCTCCAGAATTGTGCTTTGGTTTCCGCATGTTAAATCATTTGGAAATCCTTGCAAAGACACAAGGGCTCCTCTAATTGAAGAAATGGCTCCCTTTCCATATCCATGTGATGATGGGTCTCCTCCTTATGGTACATCATTTTTAGCTCTTCTCTGCTCATCCTCTTCATCAATATGTGAGAATGCCTCATCATCAATGAGAGACCCTTGATCTTGGTCTTTCCTTGAAGGAGGAACCTCCATGTCTTCATCTATAGAGGACTTCTCTTCAAGAAGTGGGGATCTTGCCCATGGAAAGGCATCATCCATTTTTTTATCCCCTTCAGCAGAAATAAGGAGTGGAGTTGGAAAAATAGATCTCTCCAACTCATGCAAAGGTTTTGAGTTTCTAGGTTCAATAAATGATGTTTTACAATGTTTAATATCAAATATTCTCACTAATTTCTTAGTGAACCCGGCATAAGTGTTTACATTTGCATGATTAAATGAAGTAGAACTACAAAAACACCAATCATGGGCAATACCTTTGAGGTGCAACGCTGCTACTCTAATGGCCTCCTTTTCTAAAACTTGGTGTAGCCGAAAATAGGAATCTAGCTCCTCCACCAAAGCTTTGGTTCTGCACTTTTCTGATCCATCAGAGTTAGATAGAAAGATTCTACCTCTCTTGCTTCTATTATGGTGGTTGTATCTTCTGTCTTCCTTGAGTTGGAAAAACCTTAGGAATTCCAAGTGCTTTTTGAATCTCCATGACTTAGACTCATACTCCTGAATATAGTCACTCAAGGTCTCCACCCTTGGTGCATCTTCTTCCTCCATCCTTCTTGCAGTGAATGTGGGCAATAAACTGCGTTGTGGATGTGCATGTGTGGCTGAATTTCCACACCCATAATGTGAATATCTAGGGCTTGATTCACTTTCAAACCCTCTTGGAGTTTTTCTACACCTCTCCCCTTTCATCTCCTTGAGATCTTCTTTGATATTCTTCACAGTTTGGAAAAGAAGCCAGGAGATCCTCTCTTCCTTCATTTTTCCAAATAATGGAGTCATGCCTTTGTTTCTTCTATACAACTTCTCTTTTTTGTGAGAATAAGAATCTCCTTCTAGTGGCATAATTTCTTGAATGCACAGGCTAAGCCAAGATTATGCTCGAATACCACCGTAATATTCCAAATTGGAAATAGCAGCAATACAAGACATAATAATGTAAAACACAACAATTTGATCATGACATGAGAGGGATCAATATGCAGCCATAATTTAATTAATATATCAGCAAAAATATACAAAATATCTTAAGGAAAAAGCCACTCAAGCAATAAGAACAATCATCCAACGATTAGAACATTCAACACATGAGTTGCTGCAACTGTATAGAATGTCGGAGAGCAGTCACATCGCTGTCTATATCAGTGTAACTATTGCTATAAACATGCATAAATGTAATATGGCTGATGGAAAAAAAATAAATTCCCAGAAAAGAAGATGTGGGCTCTAATATATGATTTATAGCCAACCTAGAAAAGGTTGCTAGAAATACCAAGAAATATACAATGTGAAAAGTAACCCTGGGGTTGAGATGTCACTGCAAAATGGATCTGAATAAAATGAGGCTAATAAATATCTGAAATTATTATCTCCTCCTCCAATAGTATTTCTAAATACAAGGATGATCCCTCTACTCAGAAATAGACCCTCCTGATGAGCTCAATGAACCCTCCTAGCAATTGCCTAAAAAAATAACGCAGTTCAAAATTGTGACTGTGCTGTGAGGATGGTAAATGGTTGGCTTGATGCCAAAGATGTGAAAATATTCCCAGGATCCCTCCTTGATGATCCTCCAATGGATAGGCTACCTGTCCACTGAAAAACAAGCCCATAAATGGCTCAATGTGATCCTCCTTTTCTTCACCATGCAACACAACCCAGTGCTAAACAAAAACTATAATGTATCTAAAGGACGAAGCTTGGATAGAATTTCGGAATGAGGAAATGCAGCCCAAAGAACCTCTCCTTCCCTAAGGATGAGGTATGGATTCCCGATCAGGAACGCTCTTGTGCTAAACAGCACAACAACCCTGCTAAACAACAAAGGAAGCAAAGTCTAAACATACCAATATCAATAATAATCTAAAACATGAATAACAATGGTTTCCATTCTCTCCATATATAGCAAGTGAACATCCTCACATTTGGTCCCATCCATAGTTTCCACCAAGCTCATGAAAGTTGTCCTCCACTAAAAATGCGTTGTCTCATCATAAAGGCCACTCCTCCATGACATCGTTGTTGATTTGGTCAAAGTTGACTGAATCAACATGATCCAATCCCTATTCACACCCAAAGGTGCTTAATCCAGCTGCTTATTCTTCCTCCTTTCACATTAGGAGTGCTATTATTCCTTCTAAAGGGGTTTTATGTGTCTCCCAACCCACTTATTCACCTACCTAGTGATAAAACAAACTATGATATTCCATTTAGATGAAGGCTAAATTTTTGGAATATTACATGATGAGTGCTCCTTCTTGAAATTTGAGTAAAAATGTAGGGAGATAAGTTGAAAATACGAGTTGGAAAAGTAGGTTTTTATTTTATTATTATTTTTTAATCTTTTTACTTTTTTACTAGAAAAATGGTGCATCATCCCACATGGTTGGAATCATCATTTTCAATCCTAGTGGCTCTTATAAAGTTTATTTTGGGTGTACATATTTGTTTTGAGGGCCAATTTAGACGTCAAAATGTTTCTAATGTAGATTTGGATTTATTCAGTGGAAAAACATATTGTTCCTTGGAAATGAACAACCTATTTTTTGGCACATGTTCCATTTCTAGACTTGTAGTAGATAGTGTTGGAAGAGAGTTCACCACCATAATTGAGATTGAATAATTTCAGTTATAGTTTTGTCTCCTTGGTAATTTCCATTTTGATCTCCTTTATGAGCTTCATTAAAAATAAATTCCCTTTATTTTCTAGTACACATATTATGAGTAACTCATTAGTTCCTAGTTTATATAATTGGTCATTTATCAATGAGAATGGTGATGCTTTATTTGCTACAATATTTATTTATTTACTTATTTTTCAAAAAATATAATGTGAAATAATTGAGTGATTTATCCAAGTTTGATAAGGATTTCTTCTACATTTAATAAATGGGAATTAGGAAGATCATCCTTGAGATTTGTCAACTGCTACCATGCATCCAATCAGGAAAGATGGTAGGGATCAATGTTCTTTTTACCAAGCCAAATTATTACTTCAAATTCAAATTCTTGGAATACCAATAATCATAGAAAGATAAGACCCTGATGGTATGGTTTTTTGATAAGGTAACTCAAGGCATGATGATATGTGAAAAAATGAAACAATTTGCTAGGAGGTTGTGATGGAATTTATGGAGAATGAAGATCATGATGAGTTCCACTTTCTTAGTTGTCGAATAAAATTAAATTTAGTTTATTTATAAATGAAACTTTGCTAGGTCGCTATATTAATAGTATAGTCCCTTATTGTTGTTAATGTAACCCCCTTATTGTTATTGTTGTACCCCTGTAACCCCAATATTGTTATTATTGTGCCTTTACATTATTGTTGTTAGGTCGGCTAGGATTATATTGTGATCTCATGGACTCCTATATATAGAAGGAGGTTTTGTCATTTGGATAATCCAATAATTGTTAATTTATGTAATTTATTGGAGGTTTCCCCCTCGAAGTGGCTGATTTCTAAGGCGTTGATCTCTCTTTTCTTCTATTTTTGCAGTTGGTTTCATAACATTTGGTATCAGAGCTTTGGATTCTAGGGTTTCGCTGCTCCAAATAGTTCATCGTAGCATATTCACTATAATGTTTTTTCTACGAAGGTTCAAAAGGAAAAATGTCTATAAATCGAAACGAAAATATTGAGGAATGTCATGTAAAAATTTCAGATCTTGGTTCAAACTATTTTCAGAGATATGATCAATGGAATTTAGGGATTTTTAAAGCTCCTGAATTTCACCTAAAACCAGTCATCGTGGAACTTGGACCATAAATTTCTTTCTACGAAGGTCGAAAAGCTAAAAGTATTACAGATTGAAGCTGCAATCTTGAGGAACCTCTTGTAAAAATTTCAGATCTTGGTTCACAATATTTTTGGAGCTATAACCTATGGAAGTTAGGGTTTTTTTAGGCTCCAAAATTTCATCTCAAAGAGGTCACCATGGGAAAATCTTCATAACTCTCTCTCTAAGCATCGGATTGGAATTCTGTAAAATGTGGCCACAAGTACATGGAATTTAGTTTCATGTGTATCAATTTTAGAGTTGAAGGGGGAAACAGTGACAGATGGCACGTCGTACAAGTTCTCTCTACTCAACGAGTCCATAATTAGGACATTGTGGGAGATTGGGTATAAATTTTCCTTGAAGAATCCAAATTAGGTAAAAAATATGGCATTAAAAAGAAAATTTAGAGGGATACTATAGGGCCAAATTTTAGATATTCAAGTTCCAAAATCACAAAGATGATTCAGTTTCAATATCAAGCTCCTCAAAAAGAAGAAAAAGGTGTTATTTTTTTTTCGAATTGCATAAGTCATGTGTGAAAAATCAGTTTGAAGTGATTCCAAGGGCATATTGAAGCATATATATCATTATTGGGTTCTAAAATGACACCTTAAAATAATTCAACACCCATTAAGCCTTCAGAAGGCTCTAATATGACTCATGAAGAGGAAGAAGTACAACATGACATATCAAAATTACAAGAGCAAGTGCACCAAATTTTTCTCTCGCAAAGAGCAACAAAAAATATTGGAAGTTTTGAAGAAAGGTGTTGAAGTTAAGATGGATGGTTTGAATAATGGCATGGAAGCTAATATGGATGACATGGAAGCTAATATCGATGAAAAAATGAAATAGAACATGGAAGAGATGAACAATGATCTAAAATCAGACATGGAAGGTTTGATGACAAGGTTAATACAAGAAATGATTCCTAATGACGGAAATATAGTAGGGAAAACTCATGATAAGAAAAAAATAAATGTTAATCATGAGTTGATAAACTCTAATGTTGGATTGAAGAACCACCATATTCCAAATATGGCTATGAGGAAGTTTGATGGCAAGGATCCCATAACATGGATACTACAGATGGGGCAATATTTTGATCTCAATAATGTGCAAAACACACAAAAGGTACACATTGCAGCTTTAAATTTAGAAAAAAATATATTTGTATGGTATCAATGGCTTTGATCTCGTAAAATAATTGTCACATGGTCAAGTTTTATGGAGGAAATGATAGCACATTATGAGGATACAAAGAGAAACACCTTCTTTAGCCAATTAATAAATCTCAAACAAAAGGGTTCAGTGGTGGAGCACATTAAGGAATTCCAAAAATTGAATATAAGGGTAACTGATATTCCAGAGGAGCATAGGATTGATTTCTTCATAGGGACATTAAAGGATAACATCCAACATGAAGTTCACATTTGGGAACCTGATTCATTGGAAAAGGCATTCGGGTTGGCAAGAAAAATTGAATGTAAAATTATGGTGACAAGGAATCCTCCCACTCACATCTATAAATATGGAAGTGTTGCTACTCCTAGAATTCCACAGCCTACAAGGTTGACACCACAAAAATTGGAAGAAAAAAATAGAAAAAGGGATTTGCTACAGTTGTGATATAAAATACACTAATGGTCATAAGTGTGTTGAGAAGAAATTATTTTTCATAGATTGTGAAGAGGAGGAAGAAAATGAACAAGAAACTTCAAAGGAAGAGGATATACACTAGGAACCAACCCTAGAAGAAGAATAAATGAGTCCTACAATTTCGTGTAATGCATTGGCATGAATTACCACTACTCAAACTGTCAAGATAGAAGGGCATATGAAGAAGAAAAAGGTAATAGTGTTGATTGATTCGGGTAGTTCTCGTAATTTTATTAATTGTAAGGTAGCCAAAGAATTGAATTGTTTCCTATACCTAGCACTAGAATGTCAAGTGATGGTTGCAAATGGACAAACTATAAATTGCTCTGGAAAATGCCATAATATTAGGCTAACCATGGAGGAATATGTATTGCATAGTCCAATTATTTCCATTCCAATGGGAGGTGTTGATGTTGCACTAGGAGTACAACGGTTGCAATCTTTGGGGACAGTAAATTTTAATTTTCAAGAACTTTACTTGAAATTTTTTTCAAAAGGAAAGGAAATCGAATCACAGGGTATCACATGGAAGACAGGAAATATAATAAGCTCTAATGTCATGACAAAGCTTTTGGAGAAAGAAAAATGAGGTGTAATTGCAAAATTATGCTCACTAGAAGTTCCAACATCAAAATCATCTATTTCTCTAGATCTCCAAAAAGTCTTGGACAAGCATTCCAAGGTGTTTGAAACTCTAAAAGGACTCCCACCTATTCCTAATCATGATCGTGCTATTCATTTGATTCTACGAATTTTTCCTCCAAACACCAAGCCTTACATATATCCTTGTATCGAAAAGAGGGAAATTGAACGTATGATTGCAGAAATGTTAGAGGATGATATAATTCAACCTAGTCAAATTTATTTCTCTTCTCTAATAGTATTGGTTCACAAGAAGGATGGATCATGGTGCATGTGTTCGGATTATATGGAGCTCAATAATCTCACTATTAAATATAAATCTCCCATTCCTGTGATTGATGAATTATTGGATGAATTACATGGATCAATTTATTTTACCAAGTTGGAACTTCATTTAGGATATCATCAAATTAGAATGAATACTAAATATATTCTAAAAACAACATGTCAAACTCATGAGGGTATTTTTGGTCATGCCTTTTTGCCTTACCAATGCACCTTCTACATTTCAAGTGTTGATGAATTCCATTTTCAAACCCTTCCTTTGAAAATTTGTGCTAGTATTTTTTGATGAAAAAAACTACAACAGTTCTTGGAAGGATCATGTTCAACATGTTGACAGGGTGCTCAAAATATTGGAGGAGAAACAATTATAGGCAAAAAAATTCAAATTTTTCTTTGGAGTACAAGAGGTGGAATATCTAGGTCATACTATATCTCACAAGGGTGTTAAAGTATACCATAAAAAAATTAAAGCCATTAAGGAATGGAAAGTACCCACAACCATAAAGGAGTTGCACGGATTTCTCGGGTTAATAGGGTACTATCCCTCCTAGTACATATGATACATTTAGTTGGAAAAATGTTTCCTTATGGTACAAAAATCACTTATATATTTGCAATAATTACCAACTAAAACAAAAGATTCTTTTGCAATTGCACACTTCCTCTTTTGGAGGGCACTCAAGATTTTAAAAAATTTACCACAGAGTGAAGAAATAATTTTTTTGGGATGGCCTTAAATCTGATATTCAAAAGTTTGTGGCAGGATGTGTAGTTTGCCAACAAAGAAAATTTGAGACGATCAACACCCCGAGTATTCTACAACATTTATCCATTCCAAGTCAATGTTGGGAGGAGATTTCAATGGATTTTATTATAGGTTTACCTAAGTTCGAAGGAAAAGAGTGTCATCATGGTGGTAGTAGATAAACTTAACAAGTATGCACACTTTTGTGCATTATCTCATCCATTTAAAGCAATTACAGTTTCTACTACATTTATGGAAACAATTCAAAAGCTACATGGAAACCCAAATATTATTGTAAGTGACAGAGATCACATTTTTACTGGAAATTTTTGGACGGAATTATTTTTTTGTTTGGGTACTCAACTAGCTCATAGTTCATCTTATCATCCTCAATATGATGGTCAAACTGAGATAGTGAATAAATGTTTGGAAGGATATCTTCATTGTTTTGTACCTGATAAGAAAACACAATGTGTCAAGTGTTTACCTCTCGTTGAATGGTGGTATAACACTTCCTTCCATATGTTCGGTGATAAAAGGTGCCTTTTAAAACTCCTAATTATCCCAAATTAATCATCAATTTGGGTAAGTCCTCTTATTTCAGGAGTGTACACAGTATGTGGCTACTATTAATTCAGAGAGTAATTTTTCCTAAATTGTAGGATCTTGACACAAGAATAAATGGAAGCATCTAATAAGCTCCAATTGCAATTATTAAAAGGAATATCAAAGCTCAATCTTCTACTAAAATCAAACCTTACAGCAATTCAGAAAATAACATCATCAACCGAGAGCACAGTAACAATAACTCACCTCTACTTAGCTGATTCAATCTAAACTATACTAAATATCTATAAAGAAACCAAGATAGGAATGATATCACTTATGAGAGTCTAATAGAAATAATCAAACTCTTGCGGATGATTAAATCAATACAATGCACAGTCTAGATGATTTGCGCTGTAATGAACAAAACTTAGATCAAATGATAGTGAAGTAACTCATAACAGAACATATATTATCTCGATACAAGAAAGTAATGAACAACCAATGAAATAAACTCACAGAAACAAGGAATTATCACCCTGTTCTCCTCTACAACAACCCCCCCATTTCATATAATTTTTATTCACAACGCTATAATATGAAATGGGTCCCTTTTAGTTTTAAGTGGTATCAACTTTGTATTATTCAAAGAGGTCCAAAAAAAAAAAATGAAATGAAAAATTACAAAGTTACCTTTTTTGACAAACCAATAATGGCTTTATGATATAAATAATTAAATCTTTTATCATTGCGATAAAGCGATCGCGAGATCGCATATCGCAATGAAAAAGGAGGCATAACTTAATAATCATTGGTTTGCTCCGACGCGATAACACGCAATAGGCGATCGACGATATACCATGCATGCTTTTAAAAGAGCCCCAGTTAATGCTCCCGATGTGATGCGATATCGCTATCGGCGAACGAGGATTCCAAGAGATGCCAATATAACAAAAGCGCCTTTTCGCCCCGATGCGATGCGATAAAGCCAAAAGCACGAACTTCAAAAAAGTTGTTAAAACGGGGATATTACGATTAATTCGTATTAAAAGCCTTATCTTTCTAATAGAGATTCACCTGCGCTCAACCGCCAAAACGGCCAAGGCACGCTTAAACAAATCATTCCACCAATAAACGACGTGATGGACATTTAAAAGATTGACAGGTTTTTACGGCCATTTAATGAAATAGTAAGTCTAAAATATTTTCACGGATTGGATCCACGGCCACCTTAAGTTAATTCTTCATCATGTATTAATCAATATATTTCGCTCGTATTTGGTTTTCTCTGCCAATTCTCTGTGTTACGCTTATTTTTACTCCTGTGCAGAATTCTTCCAAGCTAATAGATGCAAGCAAAATGGGGAAGAAGTCCAAGAAAACTGCAAACGCTTCCGCTTCGCCAGCCATAAAACAAGCCATCACTGATCCAGGAAATAAAAAGAAAGGATTGATATCTGATACTACATGTTCAGGTCTCGGCAAAATTTCTTGGCAAAGTACCTATAATTTGATAGAAGCTGAAGAACCTGAAGTGACAACAGTAGAAGCCACAGTAGATACGACTCAAAAATCTGAAGGTACTTTAAAGGACTTAGCCGACTCTTTCCTTCATCGGATAGCAGCTCGGGAAAAAATTCTCCCATATACGGATGTAGTAAGGTGGGAAATTGAGGAACTCCCAATTACAGACAGAACCTTCTGCACCAGAGATGGGAGAATCTTCGGTTCATTCCAAGATAATGATTTGAGGCAAATGTATCATTTGCCTGAGCCAGAGAAGAAGTACAACAAGGCATTTCTGGAGAAATTCCGAAATGAGAACGAAACTGAATCCGAACCCATTCGGAATTGGAGGCAGAATCCGGCAAAACACAAGCATAAATTTTCCGGTATGTATTCTATTGATTCTCTATGTTCTCCTTATTGTTATGCTGGAATCATGATGTGTAGATTATGGGGTTTGCACGACTCCTCTAATTTCACTATAGAAATGGTTCCTTTGATAGAGGCAGCGTGTAATAGTGAAATTATGGATTGGGGAACTATACTGTCTGATAAGTTAGCCACCGCAGTTATTGATTTCAGAAACAAGACCCGCATTACTGAAAGGCTTATTCCCCCATTCTACTACAGCGCTTATATCCTGGACACCCTGTGTTTTAATTCTGAATTTCCCGTGCTTGGCTGGAGGTGGACTCCAGAAGACCCCATGCCCATTCACATATACCATCAGAAATTGTGGAAAACCTCCCATAGGCACCATTTATACCAAATCTGCAACGGCTTCATGTTACCCATTCATTACTCTATTTTTGATAAACCTGCTCCCAAGATTTCCTACCAAGCAGGGATTTATTTAACTCGATTAGGGAGATGATTTGCAGAGGAAAAATTTACTTATATAAGAATTTTCGGCAGCCAAGCCAAACCTCATGTTCTTCCTTTGTACATACCTGATAAACTGCTGCCAAGGGAGATAGCCTATCAGATTATTTCCGAGGGCGTTACACAAACTCTAAAGAAAAATAAGAAGCAGGTCTGGCCCTCCTTTCCTCTTAGATGTGGTGTCTACACCTTGAATGATCTCAAACATGCAGAGAAATAAGCTACAAAGATGAAATCATTAACTCTAGCAACTCTCCCTAATAGGCAATTTGATCCCGACAAAGTTGCCTATAATGCCCTTGAACAGGCCAAATTGGCAAAGTTTGATCATAAAGAAGATATGTTTCATGATCTGTTCTCCACAGCCGAGTCAATGTCCCAAGTTAGATCATTGGCCAGAATGAAATATCAAGATGAAGGGTTAGTTGAATTCAACAGACTTAGAGAACAGAGGTTGCAAACTCTGCCCCTAGATCTGTTAGCAACAAGCCCAACAGCAGGATCAAGCGAGCCTGAACAGCGACATACTAAGGAACCTCCAGTTATAACAAAAGAACAGGAGAAAGTGCAAGAGGAAACCCAGACGAAAGAGCAGGAACAGAGCACCATAAAGGTAAATCAAGATACTCAAATTGATCCCAAATTGCTCCAGGAATGGCAGCAATTCGATTCAATTATCAACAATCCGGAGGGTTCAAAGGAAGCCCAAACATCAAGAGTAGCAGACACACAGGAGACAATTTCAAAACAAGTTCCAGGTGAAACCAGCGGCCTACCCAGTTTTAAAGGAGTAGAGATAATCCCAAAGTATCCCTCCAATCAAATTATTTTGCAGATAGAAGAAATTCCTCCCTTGGATGTCTTCTATAGCCCGAAACACAAAGTTGTGGTAAAACGACAAAGGAAGAGGAGAAGAACTGATCAGCCTTCCCTATTTCCAGAACAAACAGTGATGGGCAATATAGTTTGGAAGGAGGAATTTGACCCCTCTGAAGACCTAACAAAACTATCACAATTTGCTGGAGCCTATTCGGCAGCAACAATAAATAAGGCATCAGAGGTGAGTCTTTTATTAAAAACAAAAGACCAGGAGATTTTCTCATTACAAGCACAATTATCAGAAGCACGGCAGAAGACAGAGCAGGCAGAACTGCAATTTTTAACACAACAGCAAACCAATAATCAATTAACTCAACAATTGCAGGAGGAAAAGCAGAGGATTGATCAGAGTGCAGTCCAGAAGCAGAAAGAGTTATCAGAGGCATTAGCACAACTCAAGACAGCCAATGAACAAATGCTGAAGATAAAAGATGAGCAGTTTGCTCAAATATCAGCCCAGCTTGAGAAAACAAAGAATCTTCCACAGGTAGCTGAATTCAGGGCAGAGGCAGTGCAAATAAACAAAGAATTATTAACACAGATAAAGCTGTTATGTCAACAAATCGTCCAGGCAGAACCTTTATGTGACTCAACAACATCTCTAAGTGATAAATCGGCTGATGCTAAAACAGACTTCGAGCAGGCCGATGAGACATTGACCAATTATCTTGAGTGGCAAGGTACTGAGGAAGGACAGTCAGCTAAATTGCCAAAGATCCTAGAATCGCATAAAGAGATATTATTTATGGAATGGCAATCTCAGTTAATGAAAGCAGAGAGGGCAATCTCCAGATGCAAATTAACCACAAGTAATTTGGTTGAATTGATTAATGACACTCTCTACTTATCTAACATGATTTCTCAATGTACCCCAGGTAAATTGACATCAGCTAAAACATTGGAACAGTCATGTTACCCAGAGCTGGAGAAAACTGGCAGATTAATCGCAAGAATTAACAGCTTGACATGGGACACCTATTGGATGTTCTTAGTCAAACCTTACAGCCAGAGAGCCGCCCTCAAATGCCTCTCAGATGCAATCGGGTGCATCATTCCCGAAATACAGGATGCCACCTATGATGCCCAACTCAATTCTCGCCTTAACCGACCACCAGAAGTGGAGCCGATGCTTGCAATATGCCAGCTCAGGACTAAAGACGAACAACCTAAGTGATGAATCATGCTGCCGGTTACCAGATTGCCATAGAAGGAGATATTCCAGATCAACTTATACCAACTTAGTAGCATTTTAATTTTGTAGTTTTTTAGTTTAATTTAGTATTTATAGACCCTTTCATGTATTTAGAAAGGGTCGTAAGTTTTTGTATATGACTGAAACCTGAAGTTGCACTACTGTACTTCAGGCATATTTTTTTATGAAAACTGGACCAATTTTTCCAAATTTTGATAACGAAGCTTTTATGTGGATGTGCACTACTGCCTTTATTTAAAAGTATTTCTGAGTCGGAAGAAGGAATTCGAATTGTGATTGACATTGAGAAAGACTTGCAGCTCATATGGTACTACTATCTATGTCTGAATTCATTCTTTTATGAAAATTGTTGTCTGATTATTTTTTCTATTATTGAATATATGAATGTGTTTTAACAGCAATCTTTATATTTTCCACTACTGGATGTTTACAGTTTGTTATTCTTTTATCATTTATATATCAGTAATATAAAAGGATGAGTGTAACAATGTTTTATCAATTACTTCATTCAACTAATTGAACGAAGTAATTATTATTTAAATTAACATCTTTGTTTATTGAATAGTGTCATCTATATGCCTATTGAAAAACACAGATCATCAAATGTTGCACTTAAGAATAGAAGCTTCCCGGGATAAAATAGTCATTTATATTTTTTGTTTATAGATTAAGTACTCCATTCACTATCACTTATTATTAAACCAATCACTCATTCACCCATTTCTATTCTTTATCAGGAAACTGGTCCCATTATATCCAGTCGGAGCCACCATCCCAAACGGAAAAGGAGATGTTTAAGGTCCGGACCGGGTGGTTAGCCCCCAATATTGTTGCAGCGATTTTCGAGGCATCAACATTTTTGGCGCTAGAAGGAGGGCATCAACTGTGAATGGCAAGCAAACCCAAATCTGCAAAACCATTCTAAGAGTAATTCTCCCTCCGCATCACCTCGTACTTCCCAATTACATGTTGGTTCTCCAGCATCCAAGCAAGAATAAGAGGTATCCACTATCACTGCTCAAACCCACCATACTCCAGAACAATTAATTCTTGAATCTCCTGAAGTTCAGTCTCTCATCCAAAAACTTCAGAGTTTCTCGATTTCACCACAGAAATCTGAGCTATCTCAAAGCAGTGAGACTTCGCAATTCAATCTACCTCACCTTCTCACTAGACTTCAGAGTGGGAAGCTCGGTATTGAACCTACTGAGTTCCCTTTACCTAAAAGGAAAAGGGCAAAGAAAAACACTGAAGATTCTGACAGTGAAGCACTTTCATCCACATCCTCCATCTCATCCTCCCCAGTGCGAAGTCAACCATCCACTCCCTCATTACATATTGTTGTTCACCAGGAATTTGGAACTTCAACATCTCAACCCGCTCACTCCTCAACATCAATTCCTTCCCAGACATCTGGAATCTCAACAACAGTATCATCCACCACTGGTATTACAATGGCAGATCCATGGACCAGACCTGGTGCAGTCAACATGCCCGCACCATTACATGCATTACCAGATGCTCCTGAAAAATGGTTACCCAAGTTTAATCCAGAAGATGGAACCCAAGCTGAGGAACATATCAATAACTTCATGTTAGCAGTTAATTTGAAGGGAGTAACAGAGCAAGATGTTGTTGTTAGGCTTTTCCCTTATACGTTGCAAGGATCAGCAGGATCCTGGTATTTTTCCCTGCCTTCTAGTTCTATTACCAGTTGGAACACTTGCCAAGAACAGTTTCTCACTAAGTATGGAGATGACAGATCTTTAGCTACACTAATAAATGATCTCTCCAATATTAGGATAGAGCATAGGGAACCAATTAAAGAATTTAATGCTCGTTTCAATAAACTTTTGAATAAAATCCCAACGACCTCCAAACCAAGTGAACAAATCAGAAGTGAGTGGTATATTACTGCCCTACCTGCCAATATAGCTATTTTTGTAGACAGGGTCGGAAAACCAACACTCGCTGAAAACATGAAAGAGGCACTTGCTGTGGAGAAACGTATCAATGCTCTAGAAAAGAAAGCGGCTCTTGAGGAAAGAAAAACCAAAAAAGTTTCGTTTAAAGATGACTCAAAGAAGAAAACCTCGAAAGATCCATATGACATGGAGGGCCTCCAAAAGGTCCTCAAGACCATGTCAAATGAAATGGTTGAAATAAAGAAACAAGTCACTAAAACTTCAACCAAAAGGCCCTTTAAGAATTACAAGAAAACCGAATCAAAACCACCGAATGTTATATCTAATGCAGATTCAGATCAAGAGGAAGAGGAAGAGGAAACAATCTCACCAACTGATAATGAAGAGGAAGTTGTTGAATGTCATGGCATGTGGGATTTCATACTGCCCAACTCCGATACAGATAATGATGAAGAAGCTTTTCCTGTCTCTACTAGGAGTAAAAGTACCTTCGAACCTGTTCAGGCAATTTCAAAGAAACGGAGTGCAGGTGCTGCTACAACAAAGGAAAAAGTACCTACAAAGAAGTCACCTGCAGCAGTTCCCCAAAACCAACCTTCAACTTCAAATACTCCTTCAACATCTAAAACATTAGTAGTATCCGATTCAATGGATTACAATATTGTTGATGATATGAAGAAAACTAAGGCAAACATTACTATGTTTGAACTTAGCAAATTAAAACATCAGCAGAAATTGCTTCTCAAAGAATTGAATGTTGTTCCCTCTTCACCTCTTCCCAGTGCTAAAGCCGCAAATGATTCGGGTCAACCACCTTCTGGTATGATAGAAGCTACTGATTCAGTCCTGATTGGAGATAGATCGAATTCTCATACTCCACCCTTCCTTTTGACCTTTGAGATCTACAACAAAAACCTACACAACTGTTTGATTGACTCAGGGGCATCATCCAATATAATGCTAGCTTCAGTTTGTTCCAAACTGAACATAGAACCCCAAAAGTCTTCCATACACATTGTACAGTTAGACAGAACCAAGGTCCAGGTTTTAGGAGAGATTAACTCCGTAACTATCAGGTTATCAGCTGATCCACGGGTAGTTCAACGAATTGATATCCTAATAGCTGATATACCTGAATTTTATGGGTTGATCTTGAGTAGGGATTGGTCTGAAAAGCTCCATGGGTATATTTCTACCGATTGGTCTCACATGTGGTTACCCTATAGGGGAAAGTCAAATCAAATAAAAATCAATCGAGAGAAACACATGACCCATACTGTAACAGATTTTGAACAGGAAAATCAACCAATTGCATTTAATAACAACATCTTGGGAAATTATTCATCAGAGTCATTTTTTGGAAATCTCACTGCCCAACCATCTCCTTTCTCAGTAAACAATTTAACATCACAGATTGAAAACTATTCACAAACAGATAGGTCAAGATGTTTTAATGATACTGGGGAAACTGTAAATAAGATTTTTAATACTTCTTTATTTTGGTCTTTATATTTTGATGGCTCCAAATCTAACGAAGGTTCAGGAGCAGGGTGTATCTTGGTTAGCCCGCAAGGAGAAAAAACAATGCTGTCCTGTAGGTTAGAATTTGAATGCACAAACAACACAGCCGAGTATGAAGCCTTAGTCCAAGGTTTGTATAAAGCAATTGGCCTTAAAGTGCAATATTTGAAGGTATTCGACGATTCTGAAATTATTGTCAAACAGGTGAGAAATACAATTCATTGTCTTTCAAATCACCTCAAACATTATCAGTCGCTGGTACAAGAACTCACCACGCACTTTTCTGCATTCAATATTTCTTCTATCCCTAGGTCTCAAAATTCAACAGCAGACTTGCTAGCCAATGTTGCTTCCAGACTCATACCCTCCGAAGATTATAGCCCAGATAGATTTTCAATAGAATTACTTTTTAGGCCGGCAATTCCTGACAATGTCACTAATTGGAGAGTATTTAATCACGATGAAGACATTTTACAATTTTTGACTTCAGAAAAGTCCTATGATGACCAGATCATTGAGGAAAGCAAACATGACCTTCAAATGAGAGGTAAATCCGAGGAAAATTCAATTCCAAAGCCTGTGGTGAAGCTTGAGGATCTTTATGATATTAAAGACAGATTTAAACCCGAGACTAATGCAAAGCTCCAAAGCTCTACTTTAAGGTTTGAATTGATAAACCTTGGCACTGAACAAAATCCTCAAAACATTAATCTAGGATTAGGACTTTCAGTAGAAGAAAAGGAAGCATTCATTAAACTCTTAAAGAAACATAAACATGTTTTTTCTTGGAAATATGACGATTTAAAAACATATGATACAACTATTATCCAGCATACCATTCCAATGCTTCCCGATCAGAAACCAGTTCAGCAGAAATTAAGGAAAATACATCCGAACTTAGAGAGTCAAATAAAATCGGAACTCAATAAACTCTTGAAAGCTAAGATTATTTTTCCCGTTCGGCACTCAAACTGGGTCTCTAATATGGTGCCTATCAGAAAGAAAAATGGCGACATTAGGATTTGTATAGATTTTAAAAATCTGAATAAAGCAAGCCTCAAAGATAACTTCCCATTACCTACTATGGAGCAGATACTCCAATCAGTAGCAGGCTCTGAATTAATGTCCTTTTTAGATGGTTTTTCAGGATATAACCAAGTTTTGGTTCATCCTGATGACTGACTTAAAACTACATTCAGAACAAAATGGGGAACTTATGCTTATCAGAAAATGCCTTTCGGACTTATTAATGCAGGAGCCACATTCCAAAGAGCGATGGATATCGCTTTCAAAGGATTGATTAATAAAACAGTAGTTGTCTACCTAGACGATATCACTGTATTTTCTAGAAAGAGATCCAATCATTTGTGTGACTTAAATCAAATTTTTCAACGCTGCAAAAGGTATGGTATCTCACTCAATCCTAAAAAATCCTTCTTCGCTCTTGATCAAGGAAAGCTCCTGGGTTTTATTGTTTCCAAAGATGGTATTTATATTGATCCTGACAGGATTAAAGAAATTTTTGAAATCCCATTTCCTCATAACAAAAAATCCATGCAGTCATTTTTAGGATAGATCAACTTTGTCAAAAGATTTGTTCCTGATTTTTCTCAGATCATTTTACCATTACAAAATATGATTAAGAGAAATTCAGTGTTTAAATGGGGATCTGTGGAAAAGGAAGCATTTGATTTAATCAGACAATCAATAATCAATGCCCTCGCTTTAAACACTCCCAATTTTTCTAATCATTTCACATTGTATACTATCGCATCCGATTCATCTTATGCAGCAGTACTCACTCAGATTAATGATCATGACCTTGGAGCACCGATTTCATTTTTTAGTTCAAATTTCTAGGGTGCAGAACTAAATTACTCCGAAGTTGAAAAACAAGCCTTTGCTGTGTATAAAGCCATTAAACACTATAGGCCCTTCCTTTTAAAAGCTCATACAAAGGTTATAGTTCCTTTTTCTGCAGTAAGACAATTACTGATCCAAAGGGAATTAGGTGAGAAAAGGGCCAATTGGGTTACAGCACTTCAAGAGTATGACTTGGAAATCAAGCCAACAAAGATTGTGAGGGGTCAAGGTTTTTGCAGGTTGTTAGCAGGAGCATCCAACATTCCGGAATCAGGTGATACAGAACATATGGAAGAAATCAATCAGATAAGTATTACCAATTCTGAATCTCAATACGCAGATTTAATCTTTTATTTGAAAAATGGATATACACCTCCTAATATTTCTTATAGAAACAAACGGGCCATTATATTAAAAGCAAAAAACTTCATAATCATTGATGATGTAATTTTTAGACAAAACTATGATTCAGTTTTATTAAGATGCCTAGAAAAACCTGAAGCACAAAAGGTTTTGCAGGAGCTACATGATGGACCAGCCGGAGGACATTTTGGAGCTGACACTACAGCTCACAAAATCATTCATGCTGGGTATTATTGGTCCACTTTATTCAGAGATACTCACTAATATGTAAGGAAATGCCAAAGTTGTCAAACCTCCAGTGGAAGACAAAGAAAATCAGCTTTCCCTTTGCAACCAGTCAACATTGAGCAACCTTTTGAACAATGGGGATTGGATATCGTTGGAGAAATTTCTCCACAGTCTTCCAAACAACATAAGTATATCCTTACTGCAACTGATTACTTTACCAAGTGGGTTGAAGCAATTCCGTTAAAAACAACAAACTCTGAAGGGATTATAGAATTTATAGATCAATTCATTATTACCAGGTTTGGTGTCCCAAATGCTCTTGTTTTTGATAATGCATCTTATTTCTCTGGTAATGCCATGTTTGAGTTTGCTATTAAAAGAGGTTTTAAACTAAAATATTCTGCAAATTATTATCCCCAGGGTAATGGTCTAGCAGAATCTACCAATAAAAATCTCCTTAAAATGATTAAGCGAACTATTGAACAGAATCATAAAAATTTGCATAAATCTTTAATATTCGCACTATGGGCAGATAGAATAACACAGAAGGCCTCCATAGGTACTTCTCCATTCAATCTTGTATATGGGAAAGAAGCAGTACTACCAACCAATCTAGCACTTCCTTCTCTAGCCCTAGTGCAGTTTATTGAAGAAAGCCCCTCTTCTTCTATCCAACTTAGACATGATCAAATTTTAAAATTAGAAGAAGAAAGAGAAAAGGCCAAAATTACTCATGCAAAAAATCAGCAGATAATCAAAAAATCATTTGATTCAGCTTCATCTAGTTCTAAACAGTTGCAGGTTGGTGATCTAGTTCTGAAATGGGATAAAGCCCATGAGGATAAAGGTAAACACACCAAGTTCCAAAAGATGTGGCTTGGACCATTTCAGATCAGTGAGAAGATAGGCCATTCGACATTCATGTTACAAGATCTAACAGGAAAGAGGGATTCTCTTCCTGTTAATGGCCTCATCTTAAAGAAATTCTTCAATTGAGAAGGTAATCCCTTCTCCTTTAGTTCTAAGTAGGATTTATTTTTTAGGATCATTAGGAAATAAAGTTGTAAGGTATCTTCCATTGACCTTTGTTGTATTTAAAAGTTGCTCAAAAGAAAGGATTGCTGATATTCACTTTTAAATAAATAGAAGTCTTAAACAAGAGGAACAATTTCTAGGAAACTAAGTATAATTGCATTCTGAAGCCACCCTTCAATTTTTGCGAACTCTTCTCAAAGTTTAGAAGTATTAAAAAATCATTTTATGTTTTTAAATTGGTCAACAAAAAGGTTATCAATATCAAAATAGAAACTAATCCAATTTCAGCATCTTCAACTCTTACCCTGTCATCCATTTACTCTTAAGGAGAAAATTGTCCATCCCATTCACCAAAAGTTATGATTACTCAGAGTGTAATTCTAAAAATTTTGATATAAAAGATAAGAGGTCTTATTACAAGCCTGCTTACCATGATCATAGGGAAATAGTTTAACCGACATAACCAATACTGCATACCAAAACAGGGTAATGGCTTATAATTATAAGACAAGGGGTCTCATCACGAGCCAGCTTGTTCGGTTAGATTACTACTAGTGAATGGCATTGTCAAACAGCTGGCCACCAAACCAGGACAATGGCTTTTTTATCTTACAAATAACAGAAAAAGTAAAAGGAAATACAAAATATGAAAGCATATTTTGAATTCATTCTGTTAATCATACTCTAAGATGGATGGGTTAATGGACAATAACATGGTTAAAAGGTATCCCTGTCGGAACTATGAACGTTTGCTGGCAGCAGAGGCTCTACCTATGACAGACGAGTTAACTATAAAAGCTGCTTTGGAAAGGTTTTATGTTTTATCATTATAAACCAATAGAGGCCTATTTAAAACTTAGAATGTATCTAATTTTAAACAAAGAGAGGAAATTAGCAAGAAATAGTTTCATTTTATTTGGAATGCATATATACTTAGTTATATTAGAATTTTCCTTTTTTGATTGAAACTCTATTTTGAAAAAGTTTAAGTATTTCCATACTTTTCAGAGATAACTGTTTCTTCCAGCGAATCGCCAATTGTTGTCCTCTACAACAACCCCCTCATTTCATATAATTTTTATTCACAACGCTATAATATGAAATGGGTCCCTTTTAGTTTTAAGTGGTATCAACTTTGTATTATTCAAAGAGGTCCAAAAAAAAAAAAATGAAATGAAAAATTACAAAGTTACCTTTTTGACAAACCAATAATGGCTTTATGATATAAATAATTAAATCTTTTATCATTGCGATAAAGCGATTGCGAGATCGCATATCGCAATGACAAAGGAGGCATAACTTAATAATCATTGGTTTGCTCTGATGCGATAACACGCAATAGGCGATCGACGATATACCATGCATGCTTTTAAAATAGCCCCAGTTAATGCTCCCGATGCGATGTGATATCGCTATCGGCGAACGAGGATTCCAAGAGATGCCAATATAACAAAAGCGCCTTTTCGCCCCGATGCGATGCGATAAATCCAAAAGCACGAACTTCAAAAAAGTTGTTAAAACGGGGATATTACGATTAATTCGTATTAAAAGCCTTATCTTTCTAATAGAGATTCACCTGCGCTCAACCGCCAAAACGGCCAAGGCACGCTTAAACAAATCATTCCACCAATAAACGACGTGATGGACATTTAAAAGATTGACAGGTTTTTACATCCATTTAATGAAATAGTAAGTCTAAAATATTTTCACGGATTGGATCCACGGCCACCTTAAGTTAATTATTCATCATGCATTAATCAATATATTTCGCTCGTATTTGGTTTTCTCTGCCAATTCTCTGTGTTACGCTTATTTTTACTCCTGTGCAGAATTCTTCCAAGCTAATAGATGCAAGCAAAATGGGGAAGAAGTCCAAGAAAACTGCAAACGCTTCCGCTTCGCCAGCCATAAAACAAGCCGTCACTGATCCAGGAAATAAAAAGAAAGGATTGATATTTGATACTACATGTTCAGGTCTCGGCAAAACTTCTTGGAAAAGTACCTATAATTTGATAGAAGCTGAAGAACCTGAAGTGACAACAGTAGAAGCCACGGTAGATACGACTCAACAATCTGAAGGTACTTTAAAGGACTTAGCCGAATCTTTCCTTCATCGGATAGCAGCTCGGGATTAAATTCTCCCATATACAGATGTAGTAAGGTGGGCAATTGAGGAACTCCCAATCACAGACAGAACCTTCTGCACCAGAGATGGGAGAATCTTCGGTTCATTTCAAGCTAATGATTTGAGGCAAATGTATCATTTGCCTGAGCCAGAGAAGAAGTACAACAAGGCATTTCTGGAGAAATTCCGAAATGAGAACGAAACTGAATCCGAACCCATTCGAAATTGGAGGCAAAATCTGGCAAAACACAAGCATAAATCTTCCGGTATGTATTCTGTTGATTCTCTATGTTCTCCTTATTGTTATGCTGGGATCATGATGTGTAGATTATGGGTTTTGCACGACTCCTCTAATTTCACTATAGAAATGGTTCCTTTGATAGAGGCAGTGTGTAATAGTGAAATTATGGATTGGGGAACTATACTGTCCGATAAGTTAGCCACCGCAGTTATTGATTTCAGAAACAAGACCCGCATTACTGAAAGGCTTATTCCCCCATTCTACTACAGCGCTTATATCCTGGACACCCTGTGTTCTAATTCTGAATTTCCCGTGCTTGGCTGGAGGTAGACTCCAAAAGACCCCATGCCCATTCACATATACCATCAGAAATTGTGGAAAACCTCCCATAGGCACCATTTATACCAAATCTGCAATGGCTTCATGTTACCCATTCATTACTCTATTTTTGATAAACCTGCTCCCAAGATTTCCTACCAAGCAGGGATTGATTTAACTGGCTTAGGGAGATGGTTTGCAGAGGAAAAATTTACTTATATAAGAATTTTCGGCAGCCAAGCCAAACCTCATTTTCTTCCTTTGTACATACCTGATAAACTGCTGGCAAGGGAGATAGCCTATCAGATTATTTCCGAGGGCGTTACACAAACTCTAAAGAAAAATTAGAAGCAGGTCTGGCCCTGTTTTCCTCTTAGATGTGGTGTCTACACCTTGAATGATCTCAAACATGCAGAGAAAGAAGCTACAAAGATGAAATCATTAACTCTAGCAACTCTCCCTAATAGGAAATTTGATCCCGACAAAGTTGCCTATAATGCCCTTGAACATGCCAAATTGGCAAAGTTTGATCATAAAGAAGATATGTTTGATGATCTGTTCTCCACAGCCGAGTCAATGTCCCAAGTTAGATCGTTGGCCAGAATGAAATATCAAGATGAAGGGTTAGTTGAATTCAACAGACTTAGAGAACAGAGGTTGCAAACTCTGCCCCTAGATCTGTTAGCAACAAGCCCAGCAGCAAGATCAAGCGAGCCTGAACAGCGACATACTAAGGAACCTCCAGTTATAACAAAAGAACAGGAGAAAGTGCAAGAGGAAACCCAGACGAAAGAGCAGGCACAGAGCACCATAAAGGTAAATCAAGATACTCAAATTGATCCCAACCTATCACAAATTGAATCTAATTATCGAACAACCTAGGTTCAAAGGGTCAAACATCATGATAAGGCATACTAATAAAAGAGGACAATTTCAAAACAAGTTCCAGGTGAAACCAGCGGCCTACCCAGTTTTAAAGGAGTAGAGATAATCCCAAAGTATCCCTCCAATCAAATTATTTTGCAGATAGAAGAAATTCCTCCCTTGGATGTCTTCTATAGCCCGAAACACAAAGTTGTGGTAAAACGACAAAGGAAGAGGAGAAGAACTGATCAGCCTTCCCTATTTCCAGAACAAACAGTGACGGGCAATATAGTTTGGAAGGAGGAATTTGACCCCTCTGACGACCTAACAAAACTATCACAATTTGCTGGAGCCTATTCGGCAGCAACAATAGATAAGGCATCAGAGGTGAGTCTTTTATTAAAAACAAAAGACCAGGAGATTTTCTCATTACAAGCACAACTATGAGAAGCACGGCAGAAGGCAGAGCAGGCAGAACTGCAATTGTTAACACAACAGCAAACCAATAATCAATTAACTCAACAATTGCAGGAGGAAAAGCAGAGGATTGATCAGAGTGCAGCCCAGAAGCAGAAAGAGTTATCAGAGGCATTAGCACAACTCAAGACAGCCAATGAACAAATGCTGAAGATAAAAGATGAGCAGATTGCTCAACTATCAGCCCAGCTTGAGAAAACAAAGAATCTTCCACAGGTAGCTGAATTCAGGGCAGAGGCAGTGCAAATAAACCTGTTATGTCAACAAATCGCCCAGGCAGAACCTTTATGTGACTCAACAACATCTCTAAGTGATAAATCAGCTGATGCTAGAACAGACTTTGAGCAGGCTGATGAGACATTGACCAATTATTTTGAGTGGCAAGGTACTGAGGAAGGACAGTCGGCCAAATTGCCAAAGATCCTAGAATTGCATAAAGAGATATTATTTATGGAATGGCAATCCCAGTTAATGAAAGCAGAGAGGGCAGTTTCCAGATGCAAATTAACCACAAGTAATTTGGTTGAATTGATTAATGACACTCTCTACTTATCTAACATGATTTCTCAATGTACCCCAGGTAAATTGACATCAGCTAAAACATTGGAACAGTCATGTTACCCAGAGTCAGACAAAATCGCGCATTAATCGCAGAATTAATAACAAGGATGGGGACAACTATTGGGATGTTCTTAGTCAAACTCACAAATGCCCAGAGAGCCGCCCTCAAATGCCTCTCAGATGCAATTGGGTGCATCATTCCCGAAATACAGGATGCCACCTATGATGCCCAACTCAATTCTCGCCTTAACCGACCACCAGAAGTGGAGCCGATGCTTGCAATATGCCAGCTCGGGACTAAAGACGAACAGCCTAAGTGATGAATCATGCTGCCGGTTACCATATTGCCATAGAAGGAGATATTCCATATCAAGTTATACCAACTTAGTAGCATTTTAATTTTGTAGTTTGTTAGTTTAATTTAGTATTTATAGACCCTTTCATGTATTTAGAAAGGGTCATAAGTTTTTGTATATGACTGAAACCTGAAGTTGCACTACTGTACTTCAGGCATATTTTTTTTATGAAAACTGGACCAATTTTTCCAAATTTTGATAACGAAGCTTTTATGTGAATGTGCACTACTGCCTTTATTTAAAAGTATTTCTGAGTCGGAAGAAGGAATTCAAATTGCGATTGACATTGAGAAAGACTTGCAGCTCATATGGTACTACCATCTATGTCCGAATTCATTCTTTTATAAAATTATTGTTTGATTATTTTTTACATACGTAACATATGAATGTGTTTTAACAAAGAATCTTTACATTTTCAATGATCGGATGTTTACGCTTAGTTATTCTTTTATCACTTAATACTCGTAATATAAAAGGATGAGTGTAAATAATGTTTTATCAATGACGTTCAACTAATCAACGAAGTAATTATTTAAATGAACATCTCTGTTTATTTAATAAAGCTTTAATGATATGCCTATGACAAACACATCAACAAGGTACTTAAGAATAGAAGCTTCCCGGGATAAAATAGTCATTTATATTTGTTGTTTATAGATTAAGTACTCCATTCACTATCACTTATTATTAAACCAATCACTCATTCACCCATTTCTATTCTTTATCGGGAAACTGGTCCCATTATATCGAGTCGGAGCCACCATCCCAAACGGAAAAGGAGCTGTTTAAGGTCCGGACCGGGTGGTTATCCCCCAATGTTGTTGCAGCGATTTTCGAGGCATCAACACAACCAAACCAAAATCTAACATAATCGGAAATATAACACAAGGGAGAAATTAACTTCACCAGAGGTTGGGCCCTTAGCCACCAACGAGCACTGCTAAATTACTTCAGATAATGAGAGAGAATAGAAACTTCAATTATATATTAATCATCGAACTTGAGTAACATTACAGTATAATCACGTTCTCCAACGATGCAGTCTGTAATTAAACTTACAACTTGAAAAATAACAGAGGCTCTCCCCTTTCTTCCTACAATCGCTTTCTTTTATAATCAGAAAGGGGTAAAAAGTAAATATTAAATGTGATCCCTCGGGATCTACCGATCCTGAGAGATTCACAACCGATTTCTAACTTAAGACTTATTTTCTATTCCACGCTGATCCCTCTAATTTGTTCTCAGCCTTGTCCACAACCGACGCGTTCCTTCCTTTGTTTGTAGGATTCTTCTTTCCCAACATCAGGGAATAGTAATCATTCCTTTTGTCACTTTCCTACATAGAAAAAGGTAAGAGTTAGTTAAATTTTAACTGCAAACAATTCCTTCATTTCTTACCATAATTCCTTAATATATTAACGCATTAAGATATGAAAAATCTAATAATCAAGGAAAAAGATGATGAACTTAGTAATAAATACATACCCATTTCGTAACTCAACATACTCCCCTCCTTACCTTGTTTCATGTCCTCATGAAAAGCAATGATTCTGATGGAGTGCAGTTAACGAGTAAGCTGGAGAAGGGGCATCAAAAATTGGTATGAAACCATGATGTTGAGTTAAGAGTGCAAAAGCGGGTCCTTCCTTACCTTCAAGAAATTCATAGATGGCGATATAACCTTCAGGAGGATACCAAATGATGGGACTATGAAACCGACATCCTAACCAATAGGGTCCTTCTCTTAAAATGAGGTTGCTATATGTGATAAAACGGGTTGTAGCTACTTTAAAAGTTTAGCAATTAAATGGTTCCCTATCCTCCACAATACTAGTAGAGACTGTCCACCTAAGCTTCGATGTAGCCAGAAAGGTTTCTCAAATGGATTGAAAATATGATACTCTGTTTTGTACAATCTCTCTATGAATAGGCCCTAAAGTTTTAACCACCTCTTCCCTTTTCATCAGACTCTTGTGGTTGGAAAGAATTTGCAAAGGGTGCTTGGGCTCACTTCTTACCCAAAGACCCAATCTATGCTCTTGTATTTGGAAGGCGTTATGAGCTTTGAACCATTTAATTTGATTAACTGAAAATGAGATAAAGGCCTGGAATTGGACATCTCCCACAAAAGGTTTAGGGTTCTTTTCTACCTCATCCGCTAATAGAAAATTGTGCAAGTAAAATTTAGAAAGAAACTGTTGAACCTTTACACCATGTTGTTTGCAACAATTTATAAAATCTTCAACTGCTTTTAATTCAATTGGTTTTCCAGCTCTTACAACTTTAATTTTCAATATCAAGTATCTCTCTTAAAAAAACAAGGTGTAGTTAGTGGTGGGAGCCCTACATGCCAAGATGTCTATATATAACGAGTAGATGGTATCTGTTCGAGCTATGAACCTATCTAATCTAAGCTTGATTCTCTCTATTTTCTCTTCTGCTTTTCTATATCTATCAAAGGTCTCGCTCTCTGTCACATTCATTTCCTAAAGTTGCCTCTGCAATGCTTGATATCTTTGCTGGGGAATAGTTTCTTGTTCAAGTCGTTATAATGTGAGCCAAGCCTGTGCTAATTATTTATGAAGATTTAGAATAATGGGGTCATTGTGTGTCATGATGTCTTTACCTTGTATGCTTGTCTGAGTCTCTTTATCATGGGAGGTCCAAGACTCTGTTTGAGTAGCCGTGTTGTGAGAGGGTACATCCCTTGTCTGAGTAGCTATATCTACGAGATTTGCATGTTGTTCTTATTTAATGATGACAGGTTGAATGGGTATGGGCTCGGTTTGAGTCCCTGTAGTCCTCCCTTCATGTGATTCTATTTTCACGGCTGCGTTTGCTATCTCTAGGGTTCTGTCCAGGACCTTTCCCACTGTGATTTCCTTTATTTTTCTTCTAAACCTTTTTACTGTTTTTCATAGCTTCTGTCGTTCTTTCCTAATATTTTTCAATTTGGCTCTATACTCTTTCAAAGGAGAAACTATTCTGTTGATAATCTCATTAATTTCTTTTGCCTCTAAAGAGGCTGGTTTCTCATTCTGGCTCTGTTCTAGTAGGACCGTGTCTCCCGATTGAATATCCGCTTCCCGAAGCATCTCTATATCTACTTCTTCTCCTTGGTCTATGCTTTCTATACTTAGGCTTACCTGGCTATTTTCTACCAGAAGCGTGTCACCGAGTTGGTGCACTGCTTCCCGAATGGCCCCTACATCGGTTTCTTCTTCATGGCTTGCATCTTTTAAGGGAGATAGACTCTTGGTATCACCAGCATTTTCAGAAGATTGGTTTTCTCCTAGGTTATAATTAAGCAGGATTCTAGGCTGCATGTAATTTTTCATGTTAGCTAAGACCTGGGCCAATTCGAAATCGTGCAACAAATCACCTTGGGGACTCATGCTTGGTATTGATTCATTTCTTAATTCATCTCCATAATTCCCTGTTTCTTCCTCATGGTCTGATTCATGGGTATCCTAGCCTTCTTACTCTGGCTACAAGTTTTGTTTGCTTACTGGGATAGATAATTCTTGACGTTCACTGGTACTGCCTTGAGGATAATCGGCCACTCCTAATCTTGACCTCAACCTTGTAGATTGTCTGCGCTTTTGAGGTATGTTTATTAAAAGGGTAGTCCTCTTCCTTTTCTGAACTGGGTTAGGTGCAGGCAGGTTTGAACCGCCCTCGAGAGGTAATATTAGGTCACCCCAGCTTGATTGCTGCTGGGTGAGGTTATAGCTGACTATTAACCTGCTCAGATAGTGGTGGCTTACTACGGCTTCTATGTGCTGGGACCGTCTTAGCCTCTCGATGGTGTCATGCAGTAAAGAGTTCAATAATGCAGGTAAATTAACAGAGCATTTTCATTTTAAAACTGCTAAGAGTTTAAGTTGACGCGGCCTTACCACATCTTTTCACTCGTCACATGTAATGTAGTTCTGAACGATTCTTGCTAGTTCTCCCCATGGATCTCTAAGAGAAGATGATCGAATGCCTTTGCCCTTTTTGACCAGCTCCTGTCCTTCATATCTAAAAGCCTCGATAGCATCCTGCAGCTTCAACCGCTTATTAGCCCACATAGGTCCTTCTGCTAGTAACCCAGATACTTCCACTATCACTGCATCTGATACGGTGATTTTCCTGCCCCTTACCATAAATTTTCCATTCTATAGATTTCGCAAGAACTCAATGGAAATTTCCTTGTTGGGTGGTTGAAATCTCATAAAGTATGTTATCCACCCATCTTGAGCTAAAATTGACCTAGTTTCATCAGAAACAGCAAATATTAGCGGTTCTCTGCGTACTACTCTTCCTCGCATCGTGCTGGAATTCTGCAAACGATAAGTGTAGCAGGAAAAACACAGCGACAAACAGAGCTGAGTGATGGAACAACAAATAAATATAAATACCATTATTAAGGGTTTTTATCATACCACATGCTCTTTGATCATGGAATTTCATATCATTCTGCAAAATCCAATGAGAAAATGACAGCGCATTCATAAATACACTGGAGGTCCCACCCCCCCTTCGAATTGATAGGTCGCCTACGACCGAATAAATGAAAGGGTAAGGCTTGGGCGGTGAAGTACAGGGGTAATGGATTGGAAAGGTACTCTTATTAATGATAGGATCATAAATGATACAGGGGTGGTGAAATCAAGGCTTGTATCGAGAATTATGAATAAATGATAGGTTGTCATGATGTGATATAATAAAGAAAAAGGGACAGCATGCGCAATAACACTTTAGTGCCATTATTCCACTTGAAAATGTTGTGATTGATTAAAAAAATATTCATGCATAAAGGTTCAAGGTATGTTAGGACCATAATCTCTCCATAGAAATTTTTATAAGAAGAGGGTATTATAATGGTTATTGATGTAAAATAAAGCTTCAATACCATCAGCAGAGCTTCTGTTGCCCGCAGGCGTCCATAGCCTCGATAGAGTTACTTTTTAATGCTTGGGAACCATGATCCTCTATGTATAATTGGGGAAGTGTCTTATGATCTCCATAGTAGAGACCAATGTGTTGGCTTGGTGACCAGATGAACACACTGCCATTCACTGGGAAGTAGCGAAAGTGGTTAGGCAGGCTCATGATGAGACCTCCTGTTTCCAAGGATTTTTATTTCATCCATTGGATCATATCCCTGGTGTGGTGGCCATAGTGTGAATGCCACTTCGCTACTTCCTTATGATCATGGTAGGTTCGCTCGTCATGAGAACCCCTATCCTCCACCTGAAAAAAATCATAAGATTGTTAGTGAATATATATATATATTTATTCTCTTTTTTTCTTTTAGTCCCCATTTTATACATATAGGGTGGCTCATCACTCCTTAAGAGTAGGGATGGCGGAAGAAGTTTGACATATCAATATATAAAAAAATATACCCATAATCTTATTGATAATATGCAGAGAGAGTTAAACAAGCAAGGGGGAACCAACATGGTATAGATAGTCAATTAGTTTGATTTATAGTTGAAATAAGGATAGTAAAGTGAGATAGATAATTGTGTCCTTTCTTTTTTTTTGGATCATCACAAAGAAATCTTGTTAAAGATGATAATATTCACAGTATTTTCCTGTTCCACTTGACCTCCCTATTTGTTATCTTTAAATATATATTGTACCTTCCATTCCATTAAGAAAATTATAAAGAGTGAAACAAAATTCACACAAAAATTGTTGTTCCCTATAGGGAACAACAAAGTGAAATACACACAAAAATTGTTGTTCCCTATAGCGAACAACAAGGCAAAATGCACACAGAAATTGCTATTCCCTGTAGGGAATAGTAAAGGAAAAATAGAGAAAAGAAAAAAAGTAAAGTACAATTTATTATCAAGAAAATCCAATCGAACAGAAAAGAATATTTATGTACAGGCTTCAAGAAAAAGTACATTTCTTCACTGGACTGTCTTTTTGGAAGGGTTTCCCTCCTCAGTAAGAATTTGTATTGTGGAATCTTCCCGTATCTATTGGTAAAAGGATTCCCTCGTAAGTGGTTTGTGATAGAGGCGTACTCGATGTCCGTTCACTTTAAAATAGTAGCTAGACCCATCAATGGTGGCTAATGTAAGGGTGCCATTATCATTCACCTCTTGTATCTCAGAGGGGCCTAACCATCTGGTCTGGAGTTTTCCCATGAAATCTTGGAACCTATAATCATATAAAAGTGCCCAATAACCTTCATGGAATATATTCTTGATGAGGGCATCATGCCACTTCGCTCTTTGTTGTTGGATTAGTGCAGTATGCTACAGAGATGATAGCCGGATTTCATCCAATTCATTCATTTGACGTAACCTGTTGATATGTGCTTCATTCAAGTCCAATCCTACTTCTTGAGCTATCCTCAATGTATGAATTTAAAATTCTATTGGGAATATAGGTTCTTTTCCAAACACTAGCTGATATGGGGAGTATCCTGTGGTATTTCTCCATGTCATGAAATATGCCCATAGGGCTTCTAGCAATCGGGTAGCCCAGTCACATCTATGAGATGCGACTATCTTTGTTAGTATTGCTTCGATTACTTTATTGGTACTTTCTACGTGGCCGTTTTCCTACGGGTGGTATGGAGATGTGATTTTGTGCATGATATGATGATTCTTTAATGTTGAAGCAATATTATGGCCTACAAATTGCGGCCCTCCATCCATGATTGCTTCTCTAAGAAAGCCATACCGCATGAAAATTTGGAAAAGAAAGTGGATTAATGAGTCCTCTGTTGCCCTTGGTAATGCTTCCGCCTCCACCCATTTAGTCACATATTCTGTTGCAACCAGTATATATGTCTTTTGATTAGAAGATGGGTTTATTGGGCCAATGAAATCTAACGCCCATCATTCAAAAGCTTCAATGAATAACTATGGATGCAGGGGCATCTCGTCAGAATGTACAGGGTGGTCCATTATTTGGCAGCTATTGCATGCTTGGAAAAACTTCTTAGCATATTTAAAAATGGTGGGCCAATAATAACCCATCTGTAAGAATTTATGTCTAGTCATGCGGTCTGTAAAGTGTCCACTGCAAGGCCCATCGTGGCAAGCTTTTAAGATGTCGAAGATTTCATCTTCCCTGACACACCTTCGAATATGCATTTCGGTTCCTGTATGAAAGAGATATCCTCTAATCCAGGAGAACCGAGTACTACGTTGTACTATTAGTTTTCTTTCATTGGGGGTCAGGTGCTTGGGTAATTTTCCCACTGCTAGGTAGTTTGCGACATCTGTGTACCACGGTGTTTTTATGGGTACAACTCATCATGAAACTAGTCTTCTACTGCTGCCGAGTCGTCTGTCTTTGGCACACGTGAGAGGAAGTCTGCTATCAAATTGTCCTTTCCTGGTTGATCTTTGATTTTTATGTTGAATTCCTGCAAAAGGATCAACCATCGTGTCACTCCTCCATTTGTAACAGGTTTATTAGCTAAATATTTAATAGTAGAGTGATCAGTATACAAAACCACACGATATCCTGTTATATAATGTCTGAATTTGTTAATAGAATAAATAACAACTAAGAACTCCTTCTCTGTTACTTTGTAATTCAATTCAGTAGGGGATAAGTTTTTACTAATGTAATATATAGCATAGGGTTTCTTTTCTTCTTCTTGGCCAAGAACTGCTCCAATGGCTGTGTCTGATGCATCTGATGAAATCTGGAATGGTATATCCCAGTTCGGTCCTCGTAGAACTGGTGTTGTTGATACTAGTTGTTTTAGATATGTAAAGGCAGTGTCACATTTGTCAGTCCATATGAGATCACTGTTTCCTCTTAAGGCATATAATGGTGCAGCAATTTGTGAAAAATTCTTGATAAATCTATGATAATATCCATCCCAAAAAACTATGTACCTCTTTTTGAGTGCAGGGAGTAGCTAGTAAGAGAATTACCTATATTTTTACCAAATCTACCTGAATTCCAGCTGCTGAAATGTAATGGCCCAAGATTAGGCCCTCTGTCATAATCATATGGAACTTTTCGTGACTTAAACATAGGCTGGTAGCAATACACTATTCCATGAATTTTTCCAATGTCTATAATGCTTGCTCAAAGTCATCTCCATAGGGCGTGAAATCATCCATGTATACTTCCAATCCTTCATTTACCAAATCTGTGAAAATACTGAGTATGGCTCGTTGGAATGTGGCAGGTGCGTTACATAATCGAAAAGGTAATACTTTGTAGGTGAATGTTCCCCATGGAAAAGTAAAGGTAGTCTTATCCTAGTCTTCAGGTGCGATTTGAATTTGGTTATAGCCACTGAAGCTATCCATGAAAGAGAATTTTTTTTTCCCTGCCAATGTATCTAAGACCTGATCAATAAATGGAAGGGGAAAGTGGTCTTTTTGTGTTGCCTTGTTGAGTTCTCTATAGTCAACACATATTCGCCATTTCCCATTCTTTTTGGGAACCACGACTAATGGAGAAACCCATTTAATGTCAGATATAGGGTAGATAAAATTGACATCTAACAGTTTTTTAAGTTCTTCTTTAACAATGTCTTTCAGGTGAGGGTTTAATCTACGTTGAGGTTGTCGAATGGTTTTTGCATCCCTTTTAGTGTAGATGTGATGCATGCATAGATGAGGGTCAATCCATTTCATATCTGAGTAGTCCCAAGAAAAATCCTCTTTATTTTTCCTAAGAACTTGAGTAAGTTTTTGTTGCTGGTCATTACTCAGATTACTATTAATATTCAAGATTTTCCTTGGCTCAATTTCGATAGGTTTGCTATTATAAACAGTGGTTGTAGGGATTGTTTGGTCATTGATTTCTCTTAGGGGACCTTCTTCGATTTCATTATCAAGGGCTACTTTGATCATATGGAATTTCAAACTAGATACTATGGCAGGATGATTGATAAAAGTATTAATAATATCGTCTTCAGTTTTGTTTTTGAATTCAAGGGAATCTCCCACAGTTAATGGTGACCGAATATTTTCCATGAAGTATGTTGCAGGTTGTTTCCTGGTTTTCATAATAGTCAATCTTGGCTGAGCAGGGCGGTATAAAGCTAAATTTTTCACATCATTCCACCTATTTATAGTCATATTTCCTATCTGGCAGCTAATATAAGCATCAAAAGTTGTTAGCCAAGGCCTTTCTAATACTAAAATGTCCATCTAGCTAGTTTCTAGGATTGATGATCAAGAAATCTGCTAGGTATTCCCAAGAATCTACAGACACCATTACATCCTGCAATGTCCCTTCTGGTTTGACAACCGATCGGTCAGCCAATTCCAGCAAGGTCATGGTTGGATCCAAGGTTGCAATGCCAAGTTTTTCACAGGTTGTTGTTGTGAGAATATTAATGGCTGCTCCTAAATCAACTAATGCTTTGGGGAAGGAACACCCATTTATTTGTACCATGACTATAGGGTTTCCTGGGTCCTCATATTTCATCAGTGTTTCTCTACCTGATAATAAATCAGACAAATTTCTGACTACGTGGATGGTTGGGGTTGTTTTTGCATAAATTGGAATGTCCTGAGTAGCCTGGAGGAGAGGTATTTTCACGCACATATTTTTTAATTCTCGCAGAAGATCAAAATCGAGATATTCTATTGAGTGGGGTATAATCAATCTCTCTAGGAATGGTGGACAAGAGGTAATAGTTTGATCATGGTTTTTATGTTTAACCGTATTCTCCACTTCAGGTGGTTGTTCTATAGGTAACAGATCTTCTAATTGTATATTTTTATCCTTCTTTGATTCAATTATCTGTCCAGATCTTAATTTGAGTTCATTACACTCCCTCAACTCAGTTTCTGGCTCCGGTCCTTCCATAATTTGTATGGATTGGACTAGTCTATTGTTGGGATTCGGGTTGGGTTGGGGTGGGAGTTGTGGTCGTAGATTGGATTGTGGGTTCTGTTGCAATGTGTAAGGTGCTAGTAAAGTTGGTTGAGGCAGAGGGATTGTTCCCATAGGTTGGTTTGTAGCTCTTTGCCAATTTGATTGCCAGTTCTGATTTTGTGAAGTGGAAGGGGACCATGGGGAAGAATAAGGGTTTTTCTGCTAGAATGGTGGTGGGTAAGGGAAAATTGTCCAACTATTGTTATTTGGATTTGACTGATTGTGCCAAGGTAGGATAAAAAATGATTGAGGTGGCAAAAAAGGTGGCTGATTCTGCCATGCTGCCCCTGAATATTAGAGAGAATTATATTGAAAGGAAGGAAAAAACAAAGATGGATCGGTAGGCATACCTATCTGATGTGCTTGCCATTGTTGATGTTGGTTCAACAGATATGCTGGTTCTACTTCTTCTTCCACTTTCTTGAAGATTTATTTTAAACCTAGGAGTGATGGACAACTTTCCGTGGTGTGCTCTTTAGTGCATATGGCGCATGTTCGTATCGCATCTAGAGGGAATTCTTTATGACTATTCTTTTTTCTGTAGCGGGGGCAGAAAATAGCCAAGTTATGTTCTCCTATAGCCTGCTTTTGCTTCGCATTCATGACATCCAATTGTGTTGTCAGCATCCCGAGGATATTCGTCTTGAAATCCTCTAACAGATTGTCGATTTCACTTCATGTAATGCTTTCTCCTGAAGCTTTACTGTCTCTGAGGTTTGTATCATGTTCGACTGGTTTCAGTCTTGAACTGCCCTTGGAACACTTGATGCACAAATTTACAATATCATTATAATTTTCTTGATAAATATCACCTTTACCCATTATATTTAGTGTCTCTACCCATTGGTCTTTCATACCTCTAATTAGTGTGGTTTTTAGAAAACTATCAGGAAGATTTGTATAAGGGGATCTTTGCAGATTATATTGGAAATGTTCTACATATTCTTCCAAAGTCTCACTAGGCTTGGCTACCATTTGAAAGATTTCATCTTTCAGTTCTCTAGTTTGGAAATAATCTTGGTATTTTTTTAGGAAAGATGTTTTCATTTGGTCCCAATCATTGATGGTGCCTCCACCAAGTCACATGAACCAACACAGAGTTGCTCCCTTCAAAGTAGAGGGGAATAGATTCAGTTTTTAGGGGTCAGTAGTGTAATCATAACCCCTGCATAAGAGATAAAATTCGGAAAGAAATGCATCAGAATCTTTTGAAGTTAGCCCATGAAAGGTAGGAATGTTCTGTAATGGGATAACCTTCATGGGAGCACTGACAGTTGTGTCAATGATAGGGTATTGCAATGTAAAAGTTTGAGTTTGCTGGTTATGAGCCATTTGGTAGAAAATATGCCAATATCCTTCAGGGATCTCCAGAGCTGGAGAGTTTTTCCTGGGATGCCTACCGGAGGCTGGAAAATTTTTAACAGAACTTCCTTGATCTGGCAGACTGGGTATCCTTTTCCCAGTCACTATTTCAGGAGATATAGGTTTTGGTAATTTGATTTCAGGCTTACTTTTTTCTCCTTCTCCTTTACAGATGTTGCAAGAATTTCCTTCTTGTGGAGGGCAGGCTTGTACATTCTTAGTATGTTGAAAACTATGCTCAGCCCTTTCGGTTTGACTGTGAACCTCAGCGTTAGCTATAGATGGTGATTCTTTAGTTTTAAGGAAGTCAATAGAATGTTTGGCAGCAATAGTTCGAGGTCCTACTGATGATTTAAACTCAACTTTTCTTAAGATTTCTTCAATAAAAGTTGATCGTCCAAGGGTCACCGGTCCCTTAGATTTCTCAAGTTTAGGAGGAAGAATTTTTCCCTTGTCAGGTTTCTTAGTCATTCATGCAAAAAAAAATCAAATTTTTATTTCTACCTTAAGTTCCTAACAATTCTGCTGGAAAGTAGGTGAAGGAAAAGGCATTTTACTTGCTCTGTACGCAGGTTCTTACCTTCCATTTTTAATATCCAGTTCTCTCTCAACAGACAATTTTCAAATATACATCACTCTTTGTAAATGGCTACACTCTCCCTGGCAACGGCACCAAAATGTTTGGTGATAAAAGGTGCCTTTTAAAACTCCTAATTATCCCACATTAATCATCAATCCAGGCAATTCCTCTTATTTCAAGAGTGTACACGGTATGTGGCTGCTATTAATTCAAAGAGTAATGTTTCCTAAATTTTATTACAGATCTTGACACAAGAATAAATGGAAGTATCTAATAAAATCCAATTGCAATTATTAAAAGGAATATCAAAGCTCAATCTTCTACTGAAATAAAACCTTACAAAAATTCAAGCAATAACATCATCAGCCGAGAGCACAGTAACAATAACTCACCTCTACTTAGCTGATTCAATCTGAACTATACTAAATCTCTATAAAGCAACCAAGATAGGAATGATATCACTTTTGAGAGTCTAATAGCAGTAATCAAACTCTTATAGATGATTAAATCAATACAATGCATTGTCTAGATGTTTTGCGCTATAATGAACAAAACTTAGATCAATGGTAGCAATGTAACTCATAATAGAACATATATTATCTCGATACAAGAAAGTAATGAACAACTAACGAAATAAACTCACGAAAACAAGGAATTATCAACCAAACCAAACTCTAACAGAATCAGAAATATAACACAAGGAAGCAGTTAACTTCACTAGAGGCTGGGCCCTTAGCTGCCAGCGAGCAATACTAAATTACTTTAGATAATGCGAGAGAACAAAAACTTCAATTATATATTAATCATCTAACTTGAGTAACATTATAGTATAATCACATTCTCCAATGATGCAGTCTGTAATTAAACTTACAACTTGAAAAATAATAGAGGTTCTCCCCTTTATTCATACAATCGCTTTCTTTTATAGTTAGAAAGGGGTAAAAAGTAACTATTTAATGTGATCCCTCAGGATCTCCCGATCCTGAGGGATTCGTAAATGATTTCTAACTTAAGACATATTTTCTATTCCACGCTGATCCCTCTGATTTGTTCTCAACCTTGTCCACAACCAACGCGTTCCTTCCTTTGCTTGTCGGATTCTGCTATCCCAACGTCAGGGAACAACAATCATTCCCTTTGTCACTTTCCTACATAGAAAAAGGTAAGAGTTAGTTAAATCGTAACTACAAACAATTCCTTCATTTCTTACCATAATTCCTAAATATATTAACGAATTAAGATATGAAAAAGATAAGAATCATGGAAAACGATGATGAACTTAGTAATAAATACATACCCATTTTGTAACTCAACACCATACTACAGCAAAAATGACCCCATTTATGGCACTTTATGGATATCATCTACCATCCATCACATCTTCTTTAAGAGAAAATTCTAAGGTTCAGGGAGTCAAAGATCACATCAAGCATCAACAAGAAGTTCTCCAACTCTTAAAGGATAACCTAAATTTGGAACAAAATTGAATGAAACACCAGGCATATCAACATCACAGCGAGAGAAGTTTTGATATAGGAAACTGGGTATTTTTACAGCGACAACCATATAGAAAAATTTCCCTCAAGAAAGCTAAGAAGGATAATAAATTATCGCCAAAGTACTATGGTCCTTACAAGGTGTTGCAAAATATTGGTATTATGGCATACAAATTAGAGCTTCCTACTTCTTCGCAAGTGCATCCAGATTTCATGTTTCATGCTTCAAGAAGGTTATAGGGTACACACTTCCACTACAATCAATATTTCCAGAACTTGATGAGGAAAGAAAAATCATATTAGAACCTGAAGCAGTCACAGAAACAAGAACTTGGTAGCTCGAAATCGATCAATTTCAGAGTATCTCATCAAATGGAAGAACTTACCCACTAAAGATTCTATATGGGAGGATGAGAATTTTATATAGAAGAACCGAAGCTACTCAAGCACTGAGTACAACACATTTTTGAAGGAGAGGGGGATGTTAGGTCCCTATATTACTAGTATAGTCCCTTGTTGTTGTTATCGTAACCCCCTTATTGTTATTGTTGTACCCCTGTAACCCCAATATTTTTATTATTGTGCCCTTACATTATTATTGTTAGGTCCGCTAGGATTATATTGTGATCCCATGGACTCATATATATAGAAGGAGGTTTTTTCATTTGTATCATCCAAGAATTGTTCATTTATGTAATGTATTGGAGGTTGCCCCCTCAAAGTGGTTGATTTCTATGGCGTTGATCTCTCTTTTCTTCTATTTTTGGAGCTAGTTTCATAACAAATTTTAATTAGTTTTCGACTAGAATATGCATTGTAGCAGTATATGGAATCATATCTGCTTATGCTATAATGGTCATGACCGTGACATTGGATACATCAACGTGTACATTGAACTTTTTGGACCAGTTGAGAAAATTTAAAATGGGGTTTTCAAACAATTTAGTTTTAAGTAATTGAATTGAATCATCACATTATTTCATCCATATGTATAAGATATCCTTCTTTTGTAGTTCATTGATTGGGAAAGTAATATTAGAGTAGTGTTTAATAAATGTTTTGTAATATACAATATGCCCCAAAAATATCTTAATAATTTTTTTATTAACAAGGTGTTTCAAACCAAGGATCAATTTTATTTTTTCCATATCCACCTTGAACCTGTCCTTGGATACTACATGTCCTAGTTATATAATTATAGGTGTATGAAAGATGTATTTTTTAATATTTAAAGATAATTGGATTTGTATAAATCATTCTAATATTAGTCTTAGCAATCGAGTATGATTTTTGGACAGTGTCTAGATGGTCCACTCATCAAAATAAATTGCCATCATCTTATAAATGTCCTCTTGGAATGCCTTGAATACTATCCTCGATAAATTTTCCGGTGCATTATTTAGACCAAAATGTATTACTCCGTATGAAAAATAACCAAATTTTGTAACAACGATGGTCTTTTCTTGGCCTTCTTTTGCAATGGGTACCTAATTATAACATGAGAAACCATCTGTAAAATAAAAAAATTCATGACCTTCAAATTTTTTTTATGATCTCATCTACAAATGGTGTTCGGAATGGATCACCTATTTTTAACTTATTCAATTTATGGAAATCGATGCATGTTCTTATTCTAATCTGGTCATGTTTTTTGGGTCACATAATGATAGGAATTACCCATTTCGATTTTTAAATGGCATAGATGTTGCTAGAATCTAACATTCCTTATATTTGTTTTTGCACAGTTGATTTGTATTGATGAGTGAGCTTGTAGAGTATTTTATTTATTAGCATTGCTCCTCAAATGAGGTCATTTCTCATTTTTCCCATTCCTTTGACAAGTCCTTTGATATCTTTGTAATAATGTGCTAATATATCCTTATATTATTTCAGAAAGTCAATAAATTATTATTTTTATTTGTCCAACCAATAGTCACCAAGTTTGGCCATCATTTTTCGGTCACCGTTTGAAATAACAAATTCTTTGATATATATTTCTACATGCATCAAATCAGGGGCCTTTCACTCATCTTGTCTTTGATATCTAACTTTTATCTCTTGATACGTGAGTGGGAAGTTTTGATATCTAACTTTTATCTCTTGATACGTGAGTGGGAAGTATAACTTGTCTAGTTTCTCACATTCCTCCTTTTCAACTTCAAATACTCTTTTATCTTTTTTTAGATTTTCAATATGCTCCTTTTTCCAGCAAAAACTTTTTCCTAAAGTACATATAGGATTCAATGAGGAGTTGACCATTGGTCTTACTTTTTCTTTATGGGAAGTAGATGACCCGTTTATCAAAAATTATTTAATTTGGTAAGACTCCTTGACTAGTTCTTACCCTTCTAGTGAGAATTCAAAAAGTATTTAATAAAATTATTTTTAATGCGCTCCATTTTACTGATTGAATTCAAGGTTCTTCTAGTATATAGCACTTGTTAGGAAAATTCTCAAGGGTGTTTGGGAACATATCTGGCCACACACTTTTTTCCCTATACCCAGTTCTTCGGCATTCAGAATCAAAATTTTGTATATGTAGGGTAACGTATTTTCTAGGTTTAAGCGCTAGGATGTTCACTTGTTTAGAAAATTTGTGTCCTCCAAATATTTCTATAAAGTAATTTGTTGATGTTTTCTAGGTTTGAAGTGGATAAGTGTGTAAAATACATGTGTATTAAACTAATAATTGTAATATGCTAAAAAATGATACTTGAATCTACTCTACCAATTGCGGAAACCAATTTATATCTTTAAATCAAAAAACATGAAAGAAAAATAATTTCAATCACACAACACAAGTATTTATCTAGGGAAAGCCTCACCTGAAAACCCTGCTATATACATACATCTATATATATATATATATATATATATATATATATATATATATTTCATAACCCAAAGAGTATGAGAAGATTACAATGCTTTTATCCAAGTTGCGAGACCTCTGCAGTATCTCTATATATCTTTATGATCCCTGGAAAATCCTTGTTCAATACTTTACCAATTTTTGCATGCCCAACTCCCTATTTCCTTACGCAGTTTCCTTGAGTAATTACACCCTATTACTTAGGGAAATTCAAAATTCATACTTCGCAATCCATTAGGGGATTTCCTCTTGCTGCATGCACCACCTTTACAATTCAGATAATTATACAACTGATAATACACTTCCCTTGAACTCCAATATCAACTGGGTCTTTCTCATAACTGAAATGCATGAGTTATTTATGAATGAATTATCAATTATATGTTTGAACATGTGAATCAACACCCAAGTGTTTAACCTCCTACTAGTACCTCCATTAGTTAGAACTAGTTTAAATGAATTTAACTCAGATAATTTTAGTTAATTAATTACAACTAAAAATAAAATGAACCAAGGCTCCTATAATGTAGGATATACTCTACATGCCTCTAGTTTGACCCTCAACTTGAATTAACTAAACCAACGAAATAATCGTAACTTAGTTAAATTGTACAGGTTGTTATGTGATGTGGAATTACAATTTTACTCTAATTTAATTGAAGCGAAAATTGAATTATAATCATTTCTTGGTGCCATTTTCAACAACAAGTGTGGGCATGCCACCATCGAGATTCTTGTCTAGTAAAGGTTTGGAATTAGCTTTTCATTCTCCCATGTACTTTGATATATTTATAATTTTATTGTTCGACATGATTCATGAGAGAATCTTGTTCATTAAATATGAGTGGGGAACTTGAGTCCTTATTTAACTCCAAAGGAAGCAATGTTATAATATTTTCTATTTCCGTAGGACTGGTCAACTGATATTACTTGACAGTCTCTACAATTGGTGAGCATGTTATGAATGAGGTAATCTCTTATTTTTCATGTTTTACAATTGTGAAATTTGTTAATGTGTCATCAATTTGCCACCTTTTTCCTATATATTTGAAGAATCAATTTGTAAAGGGTTCTGTTGTTTTTTTCAGAGACTTATATATTGTTCATCTTAAGTGGATAGCAATTGCAGTAGGGGTAATTTTCAAGATATTTTGAATGTCAAGAAGTATATATTCATTTTCTTGATTATCTATCCAATTTTCGTTTATCGTAGGAATTCTGATATTAAGTAAATCTCTCAAATCTCCCTGCTCATATCTTATATAATAAATTCTGGATGGTTATGTATTGATATAAAGTATTTATTGGAGGAATTATCTAATAAAAAGACTTGATATTGTTGCATCTAGGGAATGGGAAATTAATGGCCCAGAATCATCAACTTCCATATTTTATACATGTCTCCCATGACTTGATTGTAGACTGTCACTTCTTGTTAGAAATGTTATGCCTCATAACTTTGGGTGTTTTTTTCTACAATCAGAGGAGTCTTGTGCATCATTTCTTTCATGCTCTCAACCTTAAGTTCTTAATCTGTGGTTATATTTTATGTCCCTTATTTTTTCTCCCTTATTTTGTCTCTTGTCCCTTTCGATATTCTGGATATTGGTCGATTGTTTATACTGATGTGAATGCATACATGCCCCTTGATTTTTTTCTTCCTCAAGTGTGTATTTCTATTTATTTTCAATAAAATATTTTCCTTTCATTTTAACTGCTTTAATTTACTCTATACTTCTCTATTTTATTTTCTATTTTTCTTTCTTTATTTATCACGAATCATTTACCCCCCATTTTTGACCTGACTTACTATTGGTTGATGAGGGTCAATCCGCTGAACATTTTTATTTCTTTGAAAAATAGTCCCACACTTCCTTTTTTATTTTTCATGGAGTGTGAAGAAACTTCTCCTTGTTGGCTTTCCTTTTCAGTTGAATTTTATTGGTGCTTGCATGGGTGGTCAATATTTAACTATATGTCTGACTCCTATATCAAGGAGAAAAATGTGTAGAAAATTAGGTATAGTGTAAAATAAGTTGTTATGGAAATTGCCAAAGTAAAAATGTTCTCCATTTATGAACATAGGGTTTTGCTATATTTGAACAATTATTTTATTTTCTATCAGAGGGGTATCATTATTAGTTATTATATTAGGACCCATTGTTGAACATTCATATTGTCCTCCTTTTAAAAATACATATTTCCTTTTGCCACACATTTTTCTATACATTTTCACCTCATTCCAAAACGTTCCTAGATTAAATTCCATTCAGGTCATGAAAATTACATTGAAAAGGTAATCATCCATCATAAACTCAAAATATATGTTTCCTTTATGAAATTGGTTTAAAATATAATATAGCTAATGAAATGTGTACTTTCTGTAGCAAAAATAAATATCTGCAGCTAAATCCAAAGTTTTATAGGTTTTCATATGTTAGAGAACAACCAAAGCACGTGCAAAGTTGCAAAATGTCATCAATATTGAGGTCCACCTATTGGTTATAGATGTAAGGTCATATTAAAAGTGTGTCTCATCACTGAACCCTGTGGTGAACATGGCTATGTCATAATTGTTTGTGCAAAGTATCAAGTGAACAGTTCTACAATCAAGTAAGTGACATCTGAATACCATGTTGAAGTTGATGATGTGTCAATAAATGTATTCTCATCATTCAGTCCTTTAGTAGTGATCCATGAGAAGTGAAATTCCTATTTTGATTCAAAAAAATTAATATTCATTTCAGTTCTAGTTTCGAGACAATAATTCCTCAATTAGTTTAACTTTGTAGCCATTATAAAAAAACTCCATGTTGGAAGCAAAGAAAATTAAGTTCAAAATTATTATTATTATCATTTCCTGTTATCGAGACTATGTTTTTACATTTCAAGTAATACAAACTCTTTTCATGGCATATCTATGATTGTGTTGGTAAATAAAGTATCGTGATCTAAGTATTTAAACACTTCACGCTCATTATTAGGGCCCCTTGAGGGCATGTGAGAGATAGTATAGATATCTTTTGTTTCATTTATTTAAATTATTTACGCTCTACAACTATATTAAAGTTTTCTTCATTTAGTTTTCGATTCATCTAGTTGCTCTATTTAATTTCAATGCTATGTTTCCAAATTAGAATTTTACTCACTTCCCTGTGGTTCTCTAGAGGTCAATACCTTGATACAAGACCAAAACAACCAAATATATTTACTTTGATTATATTTTCTAGCGTATTCTTAGATTTTTTCTCAATAGATTATGAATAGCTTTGATTCAATATGTTCATACTAGTAATCTATTAAGGCTTCATATACTTTAATCACTAGTAAAAAATGATGAAATTAACGACTAGGTGACTAAAAATGCTAGTCACCACAATTATTTCAGGTGAATTACTACTAAATTTGAGCAATTTTATGTCACCAAACTAAAAATGACTAACTTAAATGACTAAATTAGTCTTGGAATAAAATATACGATTAGATAATAAGTGACTAAACTAAAAGTAACTAAATTAAATGACTAATTTAGTCTAGGGATAAAATATATGACTAGGTAATAAGTGACTAAAGTGAAAGCGACTAACTTAAATAACTAATTTAGTCTAGGATTAAAATATATGACTAGATAATAAGTGAAAAAATTAATAATGATTAATGTAAATGACTATTATAGTTCAAGAGAAAAGATATGGCCAAATAACAAGTACAACAAGTATATGAATTAGTCATTTATGTCAATAAATTTTAATTGTATCACTCCATATATGGAAAATTGCAATTTTGGTACCAAAGTGTTATATTTCACTATAGGTGTCTCTGAATCAATTTGCAGTGTTAAAATTTAGAGACAAAGGGGTCTCTTAAATTATAGTGCTAAAATTATGAACACCCTCTTTTCTCTAAAGTTTAACTGTGTGGATGGATTCATCTACAATTAACATAATTGCATGTATCATTGTATTGTCCCTTCTTGGTGAGATAGATTTTATGACACTTAGAGATGGTGATTTTGATATAATAATATTGTTGAAAAGTGTAAATAGTTCGGTCTTCATGTAATTATGTAATTATGAAAAAGAAGAATTCAAAATAAATATATATTATTGTTGTATTTTCTTCATGGGTTTCATAAGCATAATTTGTTAAGTAGATGGAATTCTTCTTGATGTCCAATATATTTCAGTTAAGTATAGATATATTATCCAGGAATTTGTGGAATAAATATCATTATATTCCTCTATGAAACATTTAAGACAACTCCAAATTATAGTGAAAAAAAGTTGTAAACTTGCTGGAATACTTCTTGGAGAAGTCAGCTTCGTATCAGCTGGACAAGTCGTCCTAAAGAAAAATCACACCTCTTCATATGCTAGTCGGCTCAACCATAGGCGGTGACAACTATAAATATTGTAATATCCCAAAATAGGGAAAATAAGCAGTATTGAGAATATCTTATAATATTCCCAACTTAGGAATTTCACCAACCCTTACCAAGAGAATGCAGTTTCCAGCAAATAATGCAATAACAGTGAAGAATGTGACTTGGATCCCTTATTTTATGCAATATAAAACTCCCATCCAAAATTGGTGTAGAAACAAATCCCTCTAGCCAACATAAACAGATCTCCCAAAGCCAATATGACTCAAATAAGCCCAATCCCCATAGCTTAACTCATACATAAAGGACTGAAGCATGTATAGTGTTATTTTATTGAGGGTTTATGCAGAAAATAATGAGAAATAATAGATCTGGAGTCCACAATCATCCAATGGCTGAGAAAATGGAGATTCCTTCCTTTTTATACATAATAAGCATAACCCGGCAAGGGTTTCAAGAAAGTACAATGTATAAAAGAGCATATCTATAGACCTAGATCTAGAAAACATAGTTATAATATAGCTATGTATAAATATAGTAGAAATATACAAAGAACAGAAGAAGAATGCTATACAAGGCCTTTCGGGAGAAGGGTTGGCCCTTCCTCCAAGGAACTAGCTCAGGATCAAGGGTATTGACCCTACTACTGCAACACTAGGAAAACTAATGTAATTACTGCAAAGGACTGCGTAGTAGATGTTGTAGAAAGCTTTGTCCACATGATGAGATGCACAATATGCTCATAAATCTCCTGCACAGATCTTGCAAAGAAAGGGGAGCTCCCTCCTCTGAAAGATAAGCTAAGAAGTTGGTGTTGTAAGTCTTCCACTGCAACACCCTGCAACACAACATTCCCTGCTACAGGAAAAACACTGTAGCTGAAAGAGGATTCTTGGCCTCAAGCCTGGATGTGGAAAAATGAAGAACAATTCTCATCCAAGAGACCTCTCGAGGAAGGAGAAGGAATCCCTAAGCAGGAATGCCTTGTGCTGAACATCACTGCATACTCAACTCAACAGCTCAAGAATTCTCAATAGTCTAAGAAGACCAAGATCAATAATAAATAAGCTAACCTCAAATTTCTTCCATATTCCTTCTTATAGAGTTTGTGAGCCTCCTCACCTTGGGTCCCACCCATTAGGTTTTCCAACACCACATGATCACTTTCCCTCCAAAACTGCGTTGTAGCTCCACCAAGGCTACTCCTCCATACTGTGATGTTGACTTAGTCAACTTGACTGAATCAACATGATTCTCTTCCTATTAATACATGGAAAGTGAAAAATCCAGCTACGAGGACGTCCCCTTTACATACCAAGAGGGATTTTATGCTAATACAAGATAAGTATGGGTCTCTTTCCCCCATTTATTCACCTACTAAGTGCAAGAATAAAAAATTAATATTCCTATTAGCTGCATGCTAATTTTAGGAATATTACAAACAACCCACTGGTTTATGTAGAACAAAATACATATAAGCTTACATGCCTCTGAAATTTACGGATAAAATTTCAGGAAAAGGATTGCAGATCTACTACTGCAGGAATACGGAACCATTAGCGAAAAATTTCTGTGATTTTATGCGAAGTGAATGACTATGATTTTCTACAAAGTTCAGGATTTAAGGTTACTGCAAAGTTTAGGACTGAAGGTTACTACGAAGTGTAGGACTGAAGGTTACTGCAAAGTGCAGGACTGAAGGATAATGTGAAGTGTAGGATTGAAGTGGAATATGAAGTGCAAGACTGAAGTGAAATGCGGTCATAATGTGAACAAAGAGACAACATGTCATGCAGATAAGGGACAACATGTTATGCAAATAAGGAACAACATATGAATGCAGATACAAGGCAGTAAATAAGTGCAGATCTTAAAATAAACAACAAGAAAGGAAATTGCGGAGAGTATAGAGTATAGGTATACGGATGACAGAAGTTAAGATGCGGACAAGTGAAAGAAGGGTACAAAGGGTTTAAAAGTGTTAGTTCAAGGTTTTTGATATGAAGAAAGAGTTTATTGGTGTTAAAAAAATATTCATCAGGAGAAGAGGTTGCAATACTGAGGAAGGTAAATCTTTGATATACCTTCCTACAGTTCGAGCAAATTGTTGAAAATAAGAATAAAAAATGAAGAAGCTGAACCAAGTTCTTGGAAGCATATCTAGGTCAAGGTCTGAGTCTTGGTCATGGTACTTGTAATTTGAAGATCTATAAGAAGAATTATTTGCGAGTTTTCCTCTCCAAGTGGGAGAGATTTTTTCCTTGGCTCTAGGAGCCTAACTGTCTGTGTCTTGAGCATTTTGATAATTGCTTGATGAAATATTAACTAAGCCAAAAGAAGATAAGACATAAATAACATGAGCAAGCTCACAAGTAATTATCAAGAAGAGAATTTGTATTAACCTACAACCCTTCAAATTCTCAACATGGTGTCAGAGCTAAGGTGCTAAACATAATGGCTACTTGTCAAAAAAGACACTCAAAGAAGCAAAGATCAAAGCTTGGGTTGGAAATAAAAATTAGTTTGCAAGGAAGACTATCGAACTACTTCAAGTGAGACCTCCTACCCCATTCAAAAGATCAACTCATTCAGAAAATTAATCTTTGCAATCAAATATTTTCACTCAAGACATTTTTTGAAGTGAATCTCAACTTCTGAAGATATTATTTATAATCAAGGGTTCAAGTACAAAAATATTGAAGAAAGGATGCCCTTGAATTCATTCTCAATCATCATCAAGGAAGCTGCAAGAAAATATACTCAAGTAAGTATTAATGAACCTATCTATCAAGAAGCCTTATTGTAAAGAAAGAAACAAGCTGGTTGGGTCATCAAACTTCAGTGCATGGAAGAAGAGAATAGACTTGAATTTAATTGAAGATGAGGTAATGGACTATATCAAAGGATCTACTATCTGTTAGGGTCCCTTGATTTGGAAGATTGGTAGACCAAGTGACAGGGTAACATGGAACGAGTCTTTAAAGTCAAAGGACCTAACCTTCCTAGACTCAGAGAGGGATATCTCTATTGGGTGCAAATGATGTGTTATTTTTTCTCTAGCATTTTGATTTTAGGCTACTTATTAAGTGTAGGGTTTTTTGGTTGTTTTGGTTGGGTAAGATGATCAAGTGGAATAGGTGGAGTGAGAGTCTTTCAAAGCCATTTGGCTATGGAGTCAAATGAATTCAAGGGTGTCTAAATGATGAAACAGAGTGTGTTGTAGGGAAAATTTAGCAAGGTTAATGGATCCTTAAGGTGACGTATGAGGTGTAGTGAACATCAAGTTTGGGAGAAACTAAGAGGTCTTAAACATATATAGTTTAAAAGTTACAACTCATGAGGTAGAGAAAAACATTAAGCTCAATGAACAATACTCAAACAGATAAACATCCAACATAAACATTCCAGTGAAACATAGAGAGCATAAGAGCTTCTAAATTTAGAAATTCACCTTCAGATTTTTGGAAAACATATAAGATAATACAAATAACTCAATTTATGAAGAGGGAACTTCTAAACAACATATATCAAACTATTGAGAACTCTGAAACAAGTTGTTAAGAATGAACAAAAGGCAAGATCGAACGAGAACTCTTTGACTTAACCTGCAAACAAATATTCCACAGAGAGGCTTAAAGACAGGGTTTTGAACGCTTCAAATAAGTAAGGCATACCATGAATCGTACTTGTAAACTAGCATACTAACCATACATGAAACATAAAAAAGTTTTGGTGGACCTAAGGAGCAATCAAGAATTCCTTAGGATGACCAAACAGAGGAAAACATCAGAGGTATAACAAAGAGGAGGATTGAGGTGCCTCAATGAACATGTCTCAACCTATACTTTTTTGATTTATAGCAACCAAGAAGGAGGAAACATAATGAGAACAAGAAAACATGAACAAGTTAAGAAGACATGACCATTCACCAAGCTAAGGAATCCTGCAAACAAGCTTCTCCATCATTAAGCCAAACAAGCCATTCATGCACTTCACAAAACCAATTTCTTCTCCAAGCTCATAAAACCATGTATATTGCTCTTCAAGCTCATCAAATGCCAACAAAATACATAGGGTCCTCATGCTCTATTGAAGGAGAAAGGGAGGACCAAAACCATAAATGTGGTAGGAAAATGTCAAATATAACCATAAATGTCATTTATGGCCAAGAGACTATGCAAGGCCCAAGGCACATAATATCCTAAGAAATAAATACCAAAATAACTATTTGCACCTAATTCTAGAGTAATTTTCCTCAAAAAACTCAAAAATATCTATTATTAATAAATGAGTGTGTTTTGTTGAGTTTTGGTCCAAAACACACTAGGCAACCTCTGTGCGTAGCACCACTTCAGTAGAAAATAGGGTCTTTTGTGGCTGAATTTTGGACCCCTTCCCGACACTGGATTTGGCTCCGTGATGGCTCATTGGAAATCCTGATGAGTTTACGTTCCAGAAATTCTTGAGTTGTGTTGAGTGGATGCAATTTACCTGTTCAAAAACCAAATTTTCCAAAACTTCTCTGTGCACAGTGCCTGGTCTGAAAAGGAGGTGGAAAGATCAAAATTTTGAAGTTATTTGACCTTTTGCGAGGTCAAAAATGCTCCAAATGACCTGAAATTTGGTGAGAAGACCACTGGTGTTGTGAGGAATCGAAAATGGAAAATTTGTAAGCTGAGGATGCACCAGTTGTGTGCATAGCGCCTAGGGTGTTGTGCAAAGAGGGGTCAAAATTTCAAAAACAAATAAATTTTGTTCAAATTGCCCCAAAATTGGTGGAGAGGTCCCTCAAGAGGTCTTGGACACATGTTGAGAAGCCTTAGCCAAAAATCCAAGGCTTTCATGCACATTTTCCCTTTTCAGGTTTTCTAGCTCCATGAGGGCCTCCTTCAGTTTGGCACAGGCAAGCATGTTTTTCCTCGCAAAATGCTTGGTCATTTTCTTTTGTAGAAAAAGGCCTCTCTTTACCTCCTTGAAATGCTTATGCTCCTCTTTGTAATATTTAATGACACGTTGTGCCATCTCAAACTCTCTTTCCCACTCCCTAAGATATGCATCTTTGTCCAAGAGAAGCAATCTAGTGGTCATCTCCTTTTCCTCATTGTCAATGTCTAAATCTATGAATTGAGGCTCTTGAGAAGTCTTCTTGATCCTTTTGCTTCTCATTACCTTTACCTGTTGCTTACCTTTGTCCATATTTTCCTTTACTTTTTCCTTGGGTTTGATAGCTGGAGGAGAGATGTCCCTTTGCCTTTTTGAGGCAGCAAACACATCTCTTTTTCCTCTGTGGTATGTGCATGTGAGAGGGGTGATGATGGTTTTGGAGGTGTTTCCATCATTTCATTGATCTTTGGTGATGTCACGAGCCTTTTCATCTTTTCTATGGCTTTCATGAGTTACCTTATGCCCCATTGGGTCACTGCTTTATCGACCTACAACATTATCATCATCATTGTCTCCCTCACCATTTTCTACACTGTCATTTTGGCCTTACAACTGATCACTATCCTCCTCACTTACCTGATTTTGGCTCTATCCTTCACCAAGGTCATCTTCTTGGTCATTTCCTACACTGTCACTTTGAGTTTCTTGGTCATTTAGAGGTTGATTTGTGTTATGACAGTAATGACAACTGTCATTATTGTCGTGACTATTTCCTTGGCTACCTTGCTCATCATTGACTATATTATCAGTGCTATTGCTGTGGTCACTACCTTCCCCTTCAAACTCTGTCTCATTTTCATCATCTACCTACTCTTGGTCTTCTATTTCCTCATCATCTCCCTCTGTTTCTTTAGGATCACAATCCTCATTCATTTCGGCACTGTTTGCGCTATCATTGTGCTCACTATCATGTTCCTACACATTTATCCCTTGGCTGTACTGTGCAATTTATTGCTGACTTTTATCCTCATTGTTTTCTTCATAATCCTCTTGGTCTTCATCTTGTTTATCATCAACACATTTTTCTGCACTTGAGAGTTATTTATTGGTGTCATCACTATCATTGTCTTGCTCTAGTTGCTCATTGTTTTCCTCTTCTTGATTGCCATTTTCATCTCTCTCCTCCTTGCCATCATCATCCTCTTTGTCTTCCTCATTAGACCCTGTATCTTCCCCACTGTTTTCATCACTTCCATCATCATCTTCTTGTTCCTTAGAGTTTTTTTCATCATCTTTATTTTCATTAAACTCTACCTTTGACGTATTTCATATTTCCTCTCTACTATCATTTGTTTTCTCCTCATAGCTACTGTCACCTCCTTGTTCATCATTACCGCTATCATCATCCTCAGTTGATGCATCAGGAGAAGAGGAAAGAGGTAGGTTTTCTTGTGTAGAAGGCATAGGAGGAGGTGATGGAGGAATGGAGGTAAGTGAGTGTGAGGTGGAGGGGAAATTTTGCTGAATAAAGGCTTGGGGATTGGAAAATACATCATGTGAGATAAAAACTTCCCAAGGTATTTCCTGCTGCTCCCAATGGTGCAAAACAATCATCTTAACCAAGGAGTGGTGAAAAAGGCTCTACATTTGGTGGGCATAACTCCTCTTCTTGACCACTGAAGCCATTTTTTCAATGCTTTGGTAGAGATAGTATGGTAGTTTTAGCAATTTAACCCTGGTGAAGTGCATTAGTAGCCTTATGTGATATGAATAAACCCTGGAATACCTCCCCTCACAAGTGAAGTACTTGATAATCTACCTCATCAGTAAGGCATGTATCTCTAGTAGGTGGGAGAAGGGAAAAACAGCCTTGCAGCCTTGTTGACAACTAGGTTTGAGGAAGGGCTCATAGTATATCAAGTCCAATTTCTTCTCTTTAAACCATCTCTCACCAATATCTAGTATTCCTGTTGCTTTAGAAATGGATTTGGAGGATAATTCAAATTGTACTCCTGCTAGGTTGACTTGGTGGTTTTGTAGGCCGAGAATGAACAACCTAGTCAAGTTTGAGTGGCTTTGGACCTGTTTAACCCTCTCACAAAATTGATAGCATACAAAATCTTGAAAACATGCAAGGATCATGGGAGAAGAGGTGATTTGTATGGTGTCTAAAGGCTCAAACCTGTTAACCCTTCCTCCCTTGTGTTTTGGCTTGAGAGGCCTTTGGCCTTCATCACTGATGGTATTGGTTTCTTCCTTAGACATGGTGAGTGGTCAAGAACAAAACATTTTAAGCTTGTTGAGAGCCTTTAGATCTAGGGAGGGAAAACGAGTGATGTGAGGGAAAATTTTATCAAATGAGGACAGGATGAAGTAATCAAGGATTGATTCAGATTTTACAGGTAGGTTTGCTGGAACTGAGTGTTTTTACACCTATGAAAACACTCAAATTTGTAAATACTGCACTAGAAAGGTCAAATATTTGGTTTTCATGAAGATTAGGGTTTGGTCACGTTAGGTTTTAATTACCTTCCTAGATTATCAAAAATACCACTTGGAAGGCAAGGAAGAAAGACCACCTACCTTGCTTGACTGATGTAGGAGCTTTGGTGGCAAGAAAATTGAATTTAGGCCATTTTTAGCAATTTTGACCAAAAATTCACCAGTGCATAGCGCTAGAGGCTGTTCTGTGGGTGAGTCAGGTTGGTCTGAGTGTGTGCGTAGCACCTTAGCCGATAAGTAGCGCCACCCTCCTGGTGCATAGCACAGTGTAAATTAACACTACGCCTACCTCCTCTATGTGCAGCGCTGATGGTCAGGTGCGTAGTGCCTGGAAATTTCGCCCAAATTTGCACAGAAACCCTAGAAATTTCTCCAATGGCTTTATTCTTCTTTGCAAAGATGAATATGAAGTGGGAGAGAGGGAAAGGAGACTTTATACTCCTTTTGAAAACGTATTTCATGACCAAAACCTACTTTATAGGGTTTTATTTCTCTTCTTACCTTGTTACTGTCCTTTTGGGTCTTTTTCTCCTGTAGGTGGCAAAGTTAAAAATATGGCCCTTTTTTCCTTTCTGAACCATTCTGATGTCACCACTCAGATTGAAAAACTTCCTGAAGAAGCTAAAATTGTGCCTGTTATCTATATTAGGAAAAATGAACCCCTTTCATGATTTTTAACATTGTTACACAACAAAATTTTGATTATCTTGACATGTTTTCTTTTGACTAACATTTTGTCATGCTTTTTTCGTGAAGTAGTGAGAAAAACCTCGTGGTGGAAAAAACCCTAGCGGCATGCATCAAAAACCCCTTTATCTCTCATGTGTGCCATCATTGTGAGAGAGATGAGGTTTTTTTTTCCTTACCAATATTCCTTTAGGTAGCCATCCTTGACAATTTTTCAGAAGTGTTATTCATGGCTAATCTATCTCTTGCAGAATATCCTCTTGATAAGGAAACCTTTGGAGGCTTTACTGCTCTTAGACCAGATAATTGTTTGTTCCTTTGATTATTTCGCTAGTGATATGTCTCTGGTGGTAAAGGTGAGTAGTGTTTTAAACCATTTTTTGTCTTCCCCTTGGCCACTTCTATTCTTGCAGGTGCCTACACAACTTTTTCTTTTGATCAATGTATTTTAGAGTTTAACGCATTTATTCTTCAATAGTGAAAACCATGCTTATCATAATTGCCTCTTTAGGAAATTTTACCTCATGCTTGCCTCCTTTGACCCTTTAAAAATGCCTCTGATTTTACATTTTGATGAGGTGGAATTAGTGCCTCTTTGTGAAACCCTAGAGGGCAGCTTGAAACCCTTTGAAGCCATCTGCTATTATGAAGGAGACTTTTTGTCATTATTTGACCTGTTTGTCATTCTTCCCAAACTCCTAGGTGTTAGGGCTACTTAGAAAAATGTAAATAGTGTTGTCTTCTAAGTTCTCAAAAAATTCTCAAACTCATTAATTATTTCTAAAGAATCTTCAATGCATACTTAAAGGAGTTGAAGTGACCTTTGTCGTTGTAGCCTTAGTACTAATTCCTTGTTTGGTCAAAGCTGTCACAAACCTTGATTCTTTTCAGATGTATACTTGTTGATTTTCTTCTTTGCTGTGAATGGTATTCTTATGATGATTTTCTCCTTACCTTACATTTTTCCAGGTTGATGGAAATTTTTTCCCTTTGCAGAAATATGAGCAAGGAGCAGTTGTCCCCCTGCAAGATTTGTACTTTAGACCAAAAGGCCTCCTTTAGTGACCTCTTTGATCAGCTTTGGAAAAAGTCACTTTTTCCTTTCTTCTTTGAATGCAGCTTCTTTATGCAGGAAAAACAAAGTTTTTAGGATACCAAATCTAGCCTATGACCTTGTGAAATGCTAGGTGACCTAGTGGAAGCTTTCTTGGACTTCGCTTTTGGACTGAGACCTAGAATTTTGGATTATCAAGTGTAAGATAGAGTCTATGATAAACTAATGTATTGAAGATCCAAAATCCAATGTACTTGATTTATCTAAAGAGTCTACAAAGATAGTTTGAGACCATCTATGTTTGGGAGAATTTTGGAAGACGCAACAAAGTTGTTTGATTGGTGGGCTTAGGTAGTAGTGGGGGTTTAGGCAAAACAAAAAATAGAGGATTTGGGTCAAAGGTGACAATATACAGACAAAAATGGATAACATGAGCCCCTAATAGGTTTTCTGGGAATGGTAAGTAGAGCTGAACATGATGGAATGATGAAATAGTTGTTGAGATTCAACAAGATAATGAACTTAGTGAAAAGAGTCGCCTTCACTAAGTGGGCCTACAGGCTATTTTTGGAGCAAAGTCTATTTTTAGACAATGTCTATTTTTAGACATGTCAATCATATTATATGAGTTGCAGGATGCTATTTGTGGATGGTTGGTCAACTTGGAAAAATAGATGGACCTATATTTTTAAACATATTGGGCGGAATCTATTTTTAGATTGCCAGTCTAAAAATAGATATGTCGAATATTATTAGCTCTTAATAATATTTGGAATCTAAACATTATCTTATTCTCTTGGAGCACTTCAGTTAAGTGCACAGATGTGGCACAGTAGCTGACAGAAGGAATTAATCTATTCCTGAGGGTTTACTAGAGATAATGCATGAATAATTCAGTAAGAACTCATGTGACAGAGTTTGGTGGAGTTATAGAAGTAGTTGGTGGAGTTGTATTCAGTTTAACTCAGTTAGACTCAATTGAGCTAGTTGTATCTAGTCTAACTGATTGATACACTAGTGAGAGTGGTGTGAATTAATTAGTTAATTAATTCACTAAATAATAACTCATTAATCAACTAAATAATACATTAGTTAACTATAGTGCATGGTAGTTTTAGTGGAGACCAGTGGAGAGATAGGTGAAAGGGCAAGTGTGACTATTAGTTGTGACTATATTGATGCATTGATTGCATCCAACACTCAGTGGAGATGCCAATGAGGATTGCGCAGTCAATCTTGGAGGAATTAAAACTCATTTAGAGCCATTATTCAGCAAGGATTGCGCAGTAGAGGCAGGCTAGCAGGTGGCAAAGACTAGTGCATGGATTTGCAAGATCGGGCTTGATTAGTGTGTAGAAATTTTATTGTACTGAGAGCTTGACATATTCAGATTTGTATGAGGATTGTTACATGATCTCTATGTCATATATCATATATAGATAGTTTGGGTTTTTAGCTTCAGGATTTCCCGTTAAACAACTGTGTTAATGTATGTGAATTTTTATTGTTTCATGTGTGCATTGCAATTGATTTAATTTCCACATGTGATGATCAATAGTGGAATAGATTCTGTATTTTTCATGAAGTTAAAATAGTGTGAGATCAGGAGAATCTTGGAAATATAACACATAATTTATATAATTTCTACATGGTATCAGAGCAGTTGATCATTGGAGTAGATTGCAATTATTGAAGCGGTTCAGTTTTGTGCTGGTGGAATTCAAATTTCTTGCAGTGTTTTCTTGGGGTCGAAGTTGAGCATTCATTGAAATGTCTTTCAACATATTGCAATTGGAGTATGCCCTTGATGGCAGCTTGAATTATATTGCATGGAAGGATAGGATGGAGGCGGTGCTGGATGATAATGGGTTTAAGGAGCTTATAGATGCTGATATTCCGAAACCTGCTTCTAGCGATGCAGCCGCACTTGACGTATGGCAAAAGAAGATAGCAAAGTGTCGAAGAATTCTCTTGGAAGGTGTGAAGGATCACATTGTGTCCAGCCTTCACGGTTAAGCTACTCCATTTTTAATGTGGAAATCTTAGACAGACTTGTTCCAAAGTAGAAGCGACCAGATGAAGTTGGTGCTTAAAGACAAGCTTAGGAAAATAAAAATGGAGAAAGGCGACAATATACCAAAATACCTCACGAATTTTTTCCACTGCAAGGATGAGCTGGGAAGTGTGGGGGTTACTGTTGATGAAGAGGACTTGGTGAGCTTGGCTCTCCTTGGGCTTCTGAATAGTTGGCATAGCTACAAGGACTCTGTCAATGGACGGGAGAAACTGCTAGGATGGGAGTTACTTTGGTCGGATCTTGTGCAGGAGGAGATAAGGCTGGGTACTAGAGATGGATCTTCATTGAAGAATGAAGATGAAGAAAATTTCACTTTGGCTTCAAGAGCTCAGAAAGGGAAAGGGAAGAAATATTCCAAATCCGAAGCTAAAGGCAAGAAGCAGGACTTTTCCAAGGTGAAGCGCTTTCATTGTCACCAACACGAACATTTCAACACTAACTATCCACAGAAGAAGAAAAATAAGTAGGCTGCTGGATCTACAGCTAGAGAGGCCTTAGCCTTGTAGTTTGAGGTGGATTTTTCTCTGATCGCATGCTTGGTTTCAAGTGTGATGGGACCGGTGTGGTTTCTTGACCGTGGTGCGTCTTTCCATATGATGGGAGACAAAGATTTGTTTAGTGATCTGGATGAAAAGGATCTTGGAGTGCACATCGAGATGGGCGATGATGGTAGATACAGTGCGACTAGTATTGGGACCATTTCCTTTGAGAGGGAGTCTGGTAAACCTTTCATATTGAAGGATGTCATGCATCTTCCAGGATTGAAGAATAATCTGATCTCTGTGGTGATGTTGGAAGACAAGGGTTATGATGTTGTTTTTAGCGAGGGAAAAGCCTTCTTGTGCAGTAAAAAAACTGGTCAAACTAGGAGGATAGGGATTCGAGTTAAGAATATTTATCAATTGCATGTAGATGGCTACACAGCAATGGTAGGAAAAGAAGAAGGAGTGGTGAGCCGGGATGAGGGTGAATTGTGGCACAGGATATTGGGCCATCTTCACCATGGCGCTTTGAAAATTTTGCAGCAAATTTCTACCGGTCTTCCCAAGGGTACACTTGCACAGTCAGATCAGTGCAAGGGATGTACTTTGGGAAAATATGTGAAGACCACCTTTCATGAGAAGGATAGTCGTGCCACGACAATCCTTGAGAGAATTCACACAGATGTGTGTGGACCTTTCTCAGTTTCTTCGACAGAAAAGCACAGGTATTATGTGATATTTTTTGATGACTTTTCTCATAAGTGCTGGATCTTCTTGATGCAGAGGAAGAGCGAGACATACTCAAATTTTTGTGAGTTCAAGGCGCTGGTTCAGAAAGAGTTGGGGAAGTAGGTGAAAGCTCTAGGGAGTGATAATGGTGGTTAATACATCTCTGGAAAATTCAAATACTTCTACAGAAAAGAAGGAATTCGAAGAGAACTCATAGTGCCTCATAACCCATAGTAGAATGGGGTTGCGGAGAAAAAGAACAGAACGATCATGGGTGTTGCATGGGCGATGTTTCATGATCAAGGCCTTCCCATACACTTGTGGGCTGAGGCATGCAACACTGTGGTTTATGTGCAAAACTGTTGTCCTCATAGAGTACTTGGCATGAGTACACCCAAAGAGGTGTTTTCTGGTAAGAAGCCTGATATTTCTCATTTGAAGATTTTTGGCTCACTTGTTTACATTCATGTGACGAAGGATGCCAGGAAGAAGTTGGAGCCGACCAGAGAGGTTGGGATATTTTTGGGGTACACAGAAACACCCCACAATTATCGTGTGTATTTTCTAGACAGTCAGATGAATGTTGTGCAACGAGATATCAAATTTCATGAGGAAAAAGCCATGAAGTTTTCGCTTGAGAGGGAGCTACAATTGCATGCAAAAGAGGAGCTACTTGTTCCCAAAGATGAGCCTCAGGATGTGGATAAACCACAAGAGGAGGTACATGGAGTGGAAGAAACCACTCATGTAGCACCAAACATCAGAGGGCGGAAGCACACTACAGAAGCTGAGCAGCTGAATCTTGATGCAGCACAGAATGTAGGAGCTCCTACATCACAGCGCAGACAGAGACAGTCACCTGACCGATTTACTGGATACATGGCTCTGATGAGCAAGTGTATCATGACATATCCATCCTCTTTCGAGGAATCTATGGAGGATCCTGCATGGGTAGATGCCATGGTGGAAGAGTATGATTCAATTGTCAGAAATAGTGCATCGGAGATTGTCCCAAGGCCGGAAGGGAAATCAGTGGTAGGTTCGAGATGGATCTACAAAGTGAATCAAGCTGCTGACAGGAGCGTCGAGAATTCTAAGGCAAGATTTGTTGCCCGGGGCTTCTCACAGATCGAGGGGATTGACTATGAAGAAACCTTTGCACCTGTCGCAAGGTATTCTCCATACGGACCATCCTTGCTCTCTTAGCACAAATGGGTTGGCACATTCATCAGATGGATGTGAAGACTGCGTTCCTCAATGGAGTCATTGAGGAGGAGGTGTACATTGAGCATCCTAAAGGATTCGAAATCTTTAGCAACGAGTCGCATGTGTGTAGGCTCAAAAGAGCGTTGTATGGGCCGAAACAAGCACCTCGTGCTTGGTACACATGGATAGATAGTTATTTCACCGGACTTGGTTTCACCAAGAGTGAGGCGGATCCTAACCTATACCATATTGTGGTGGAGGGTAAGCTTTTGATAATTTTTATTTATGTAGATGATTTAATACTAACAGGTGATGAACTGTTGATACACTCATGCAAAGCAGATCTTTCAAAGGAGTTCAAGATGAAGGACTTGGGCCTCCTTCATTATTTCCTGAGATTGGAAATTTGGTAGGGGAAGGGTGGATTGTTTGTGTCTCAAGGCAAGTATTCTCGGGAGATACTAGAGAAGTTTCACATGCAGGGTTGTAAGCCTATCGACATTCCTCTTCCTGGTGGTTGGAGGAAAGAGGATGCTACATTGGCAAAGCTAGTGGATGCCACTGTTTATCGACAATTGGTTGGTTCGCTCATGTATTTAGTCAATACACGACTAGACATATGTTATGCTGTGAACCAGCTTTCACAAGCGATGGTTAAGCCTACCAAGCTCTTTTGGAAGGTAGGCAAGCATGTCCTGAGATATCTCAGGGGCACACCTAGATATGGATTGTGGTACAGACAGTTGGATGAGGTGAAACTGCATGGCTTCATGGATGCAGATTGGGCAGGAAGCCCAATAGACAGAAAGAGCACATCTGGAGGGATTTTCAGTATCGGGTCTGTAGGAGTTTCTTGGTATAGCAGGAAAAAAATATCCTTGGTACTCAGTTCAGCGGAGGCCGAGTACATGGCAACAAGTTTGGCTGCATGCGAGGCTATATGGATGAGGAAGATCCTGGTCAGGTTGTTCGGTTCTCACTTAGATCCTACTGTGATATATTGTGATAATCAAAGTTGCATTAAACTCTCGGTTAATCCAGTATTTCATGATAGATATAAATATATTGACATCCGGTAGCATCATATCATATATTGTGTGCAACGGAAGATCATGTTACTTTCTTACATTCCTACGAAGGATCAGGATGCAGATATTCTGACGAAGGTGCTCACCAGGAGAAAATTTGAATACCATAGAGACAGGATCGAGGTGGCAGATAATCCCTATCTTGTTGAGAGGGAGTTTCGAGATTCAACAAGATGATGATCTTAGTGAAAAGAGCCACCTTCACTAAGTGGGCTCGCAGGCTATTTTTGGTGCAAAGTCTATTTTTAGACATGTCGATCATATTCTATGAGTTGCAGGATGCTATTTGTGGATGGTTGGTCAAGTTGGAAAAATATATTGACTTCTATTTTTAGACATATTGGGCGGAATCTATTTTTAGATTGCCAGTCTAAAAATAGATATGACGAATATTATTAGCTCTTAATAATATTTGGACTCTAAACATTATCTTATTCTCTTGGAGCACTTCATTTAAGTGCACAGATGTGGCACAACAGCTGACAGAAGGAATTACGCTATCCCTGAGGGTTTACTAGAGCTAATGCATGAGGACTTCAGTTAGAACTCATGTGACAAAGTTTGGTGGAGTTATATAAGTAGTTGGTGGAGTTGTATTCAGTTTAACTCAGTTAGACTCAGTTGAGCTAGTTGTATCTAGTCTAACTGATTGGTACACTAGTGAGGGTGGTGTGAATTAATTATTTAATTAATTCACTAAATAATAACTCATTAATCAACTAAAGAATACATTAGTTAACTATAGTGCATGGCAGTTTCAGTGGAGACGAGTGGAGAATAGGTTAAAGGGCAAGTGTGACTATCAGTTGTAATAATAGTGATGCATTGATTGCATCCAACACTCAGTGGAGATGCCAATGGGGATTGTGCAGTCAATATTGGAGGAATTCAAACTCATTCAGAGCCCTTCTTCAGCAAGGATTGTACAGTAGAGGCAGGCTAGCAGGTGGCAAAGATCGGTGCATGGATTTGAAAGATCGGGCTTGATTAGTGTGTAGCAATTGTATTGTACTGAGAGCTTGACATGTTCAACTTTGTATGAGGATTGTTACGTGATCTATATGACATATATTATATACATATAGCTGTGGTTTTTAGCTTCAGGCTTTCCCATTAAAAAACTGTGTTAATGTGTGTGAATTTTTATTGTTTCATGTGTGCATTGCAATTGATTTAATTTCTGCATGTGATGATCAATGGTGGAATAGTTTATGTATTTTGCATGAAGTTAAAATAGTGTGGGATCAGGAGAATCTTGGACATATAACACATAAGTTAAATAATTTATACAATAGTGAGAAATCATCTTAAGGATGATGAAGGAAATGAGATTTCTAGAACTCAAAATGTTCACGAAATTTGTTTCTAGAAATCTTGGGATAATCATTTAGTCATCAAAAATGTCAAAAATTACTGATGAATAATAGTGGCTCCACTTGGGGAGGGAAGCTCCTTTTCAGGAGGTGTCCAGAACTTCAGATCTCTGGCTTTATGGAAACTAGTGCCTCATCCATTGGGCAAATTTTTACCACTTTTCATTTGCTGATGTTTGCTTGAAGTTATGATCTCAACAATTTGAAAGACATGATTAGCTCTAATTCATCTCTACCTACCCAACCTACTTTCCTATCTTTTTTTTCTTCTTTAGGTGCATTTTGGCTAGCAACCTTGACATCTTCTTGTTTTTTTGAAAGCAAAACAAACTATCTACTTCTACACTTATTTCTTTCAGGAGTTCAGATTATGCTAATGAACTCCTTTGGTTCTCTATCTAGAATATTCAACTGTCAAGTTTAAACTGTTTGACGGGATTCATACACTAAGCTATAAAAATGAAACTGAAAAGATGGATAAATCAGGATTAGACAATCTAACTTACCATGGGTTTATGGCATAAAATCAAGCTGCACACAAATGTTATTTTTTTACAAAATAAGACTAGAAAAATCAAGGCTAGGATACATTGTTTTCTACTCATCCCTATTTTTCTCTTTGGTTTTGTTTTAAGCATGTCGAACTAGTATCTTTCTACCTAATCTATATTTTGACAAGTCAAGCTTGAAAAATTTGACCAACTATCTTTCACTAACTTATCAAGAATAAATTTAAGACATGTTTCAGCCATGATTAGAATAGATGACTAAAACAATACTTCTTTATGCACTAGTAGTGGTATTTAGGCTTACACACTTTTATTAGTTCTATTTTTTGGGTATGGAGCTTTACCTCTTTTCAAATCTGCCCTCTTTTCTACTCTTTCAGTTTTTTGTGTATTTCTCTTAATATCTTTTCATCAAAACAGTGGTATGTACAATGAATGAGAAATTCCAACTAAGAATCTAAATGGCCATGGTATTTGATTTCCCTGTCTTCCACAGGATCATCCACTAATTCTTTTTCATTCAACTCTTGTAGATAAGGAACATGGATATCTATTCTTGAGGGCATGGTACAGGATTTATACCAAGAATTTTCGAACATGCTAAGTTCTTCTTTATATTTCTCCTTTGAGTTTGGTTTCCAAACCTTGTTTCTGTGAAAGAAATTGTCTAGGTGAATAATGCATTTTTCATTAGCTCCCAAACAAATGACAATGTCACCAATGTACATCGTAGTAAAAAAGTTGGTAACAGGTGCCATGGCCTCTTGGAAGGTGTCTTTAGCATTCCTTATACTATAAAATATTTGGTCACGCATGTAGTCATCCAAAGGAACTTTGAAAATGTCTTTGTGTTGATTGATTTGAAGTGGTATCATCTCATGAAAACCTGAAACACTACGAGTCAAAGTCACCTTGTTAGAAATTTCTATTTTCGGCATAGGATGATTTATCTTGGGAAAAGGGTTTTTGGACTCCATGGAGGCTTTTCCTAAGTGTTTAAAGTCCATACATAGTCTGCATCCTTTGTTTTTCTTTGTTAGTGACATAATTTGTCCAAAGGTTTCATAGTCCTTCTTGGAAGAAGGTCTCATTTGAACAATGTCTATGTCATCAGGCTTTGAGATTTTACTTCTATATACAAGAGCATCCTAAAATTTCTTGCGTAACCTCAAGTATTTGAGTTTTGTGTGTAATGGAAAGCTTTGGATAAGTTAATCACCTTGGGTCTTCTTAGGCTGCCTATATTGTATCCCTCTACATCAGTTTCAACAGACATCCCTTTAGGATTTATGGCAACATTAGTGAGAGTCAACAACTTTTTGGGGGGAACAAGACTCTCCGATAATGAGGTCTCTAGATAAGGTAATAACATAAGACTCCTTTGATTTAGACCACCCAATATTTTTGTTATATGAGGGAATTTTATCATTTTGGGATAGGTAAAAGGGAACGGTTGTGTTTCTAAGGTTTGTCCTCCCTTCGAGCAACTTGATTCATATGTCAAACTGACTATTGGTTTTGAGGTTTCATTGTTTATTTGTGGAGAGTCAAGTTTTATTTTGTCATAATGTGTTTGTTCAAGACTGCTATAGTTCTGAATACTGAGTTCTTCATGCAATGACTGGTTTGACTGTTGTATTGTGTCTTGATGTGTTTCAACTTCATATACTTGATCATCATTATCTTCCTCGTTATATAATATGAAAGAATCAAGATTTGAGTGAATAGAATAAAGAGGAGTGTTGTCTGGTATGTCCTGACTGCTAACCATATTCTTCATTTGTGACTCTCGGTATAATATCCTTGTCTCATTGAAAACGGGGATGGTTTCATAGGACATATCTAGTTGAAGGTTCCCTTGAAGCTTGGCTCCCCAAGATCTGGATAAGAGCATGCCATACTTGGGAGGAATATCTGCCACTACTATGTCCACGACTAGATTCTTAGCAGGCACTTGTGCTAGGTTAACACAAAGGTCCTCGATCAGGCCCAAGCATTTGACCCTACTTGAATTGAAAGAGTACAGGTATTTGTAAGGTTTAGTTATTTCTGGGCCTAACCTCTCCATCACAACTTTGGGCATGAGATTGTGAGAGACACCGCAATTCATCATGGCATTATGTAAGATTTTTTCATGTATGTTTAAGCTGATATAGAAAGGGGAAATGGCTCCTTCTTGATACTTTCCTTCTATTTTGGGTCCAAACAACAAATCAGGTGTGTCATCATCCAAGTTCAAAGTGTCAGCATCATTTCCTATGTCTAGTACCTTCAACATCTGAGACCTATACATTGGTTCAGTAACCAGTTCAGTGAGGGGCATATTTATCTTGATTTTGGAAATATCTCCCTAAAAACTGAAAGGCACTAGTGTTTTGGAAATATTAACATCATCTTTATCAGCCATGATCTTCTCTACAATATTAATCTGATGATCCTGACTTGGGGCTTTAGAAAAAATGGTTTTCTGAGGGTAAGTGGTGGAGGTACTAGGACAGCTAAGGTCTTTGTTTGGCTGGCTGATTTTTTCTTTCTTTGCTTCAGCCTTCTTAACCATAGTGTTGAGATTCTCTGCTGTTTTCATAGGGGTGTTTTCAGGTATTCTCCAAACAAAAATATCTATTTGGTCTTACTTGGATGAATCTAGGTATTTTTTGCTCCTAAGATCATATTGCTTATGGATTTCCATGATGGCATTCTCAAATCCTAAGCGATAGTCTTTAGAATCCTCATAGTTTGTGTCAGTTTGATATGAGGAAAAAAAATATTGTTCTTCTTCGGTGAGAAAAACATCTTCTTCATTATCAGAACCTATTATATTTATATGGTTTTCCTCAAGTTCTATAATTTCTCCCTCTTCCTCATCTACACAGTTTTGTTGAAAGGGAGGTCTTACTTTTTGGTCATTTTCCCTTTGTTTGATTTGAGGGGTATCTCTTCTAAAGTTTTGAGGTTTGTTTCGGTTTTGGGAGTTGGCTTGGTTGTCCCTTGGAGGTGTCCTTCCATTCAAATTTATTCTTTCTATCATTATCTCCATATTTCTCATTAGGCTGTCCATTTTGGTGTCAGATGAGGAGGTTGATGGCATGGTTTCATATTTATAGGTTACTCTCTTCTCTGATTTCAACCTAGCTCTCTTTTCAATTAAGTTTACCTCTGGAATAATTGTTGCTTTTTCATTTCTTCTAAGGTTTCAGGGTCTCTTTCTCTCAATTGGAAAATCACGTCAAGGTCAAAACCTTCAGGAAATTTCACTAGTGCTAGGCCTTCTAGAGGTTTCATGTGAGGTGGGAGGGAATTATACACACTGTTAAACCTGGTGCAATATTCTTGCACACTTCCCCCTACATTCCTTTTAAGGTTGTTGTATTTAGACAGGATTTGGAGGGGATTTTTCTTGATTTCCCATTTGTTTATAAAATTTTCGTAGAGGGAAGGGAGATCATGTATTAAATTAGGAGTTAATTCTTTGAACCATTTTTTGGCCTCTCCTCCTAAAATTTGTGCAAAGATCCTCATTTTAATGTTTTCTTCTTCTATCTCCATGTAATCAAAAGAATAATTGATTCTATCTATATGTTGTTGGGGAGTGATGGATTCAACCCCTGTGAAATGAGGAATCTTGGACTGATAGTCATTTGGCAAAGGAACTAGGGGTTGGTGTAAGGCCAAAGGTGCATACCAAGCTGCCATGATGGGAGCTAATGGAGGATTTACAAGAGGTGGGTTTGTGAAAGGGGGGGTATGATGAAGTGGAGTAGTTTCCACAATGGTGGTATTGATGGGTGTGGTGGAAGTAGTTGGACAAACAAACTTGTTTTGAGTAGACTTGGTATGGAAAGAGTTGAGGTTATGGAGAAGTTGAAAGTTGGGTGGTGTGGAATGAGAGGCTTCTCTACTAAAAATCTGCTACAAATCTAAGGATTCAAGGTTAGTTTGGTCAATATTAGTTTGAGACCTGTTTTCGAAGAGGTTCCTGGTATGGTGCAAGTCAAACTGGGGATCTTGCAAAGCTGTAAGATGTTCAGGTACAGAGCTTGCTCTATGGATGGTCCTAATAGTGGCCAAGTTTCCAGATCTAGAATTTTGCCACAAAATAGTATCTGGGTCATCAACTATGTTGGGAGCGTTTGGGTCCGGATGAGATCTGGTAGTGATCCTATGTGAAGACAGATTTCAAAATTCAAAATTTAGATAGGCTGCAAGTTTTTAGGACTGTTTTCTTAGGCTTGTCCTCTCTTAATGCTTGGTACTTATTATAGTATATGAATGGGTTCGTAAGATTCTAAGGGTTGGTGTGAAACAAATCAAGGAAGTAAAATGAGTGCTAATGAAGTAATAAGCATAATAGAGGCTAGTGGAGTCGCCAGGTTGATATTTTTTTGTTGTTTTAAGAATGTATATTTATGGTCCACCACAAATAATTGACAAGAAACCAATCTAAGGGTGTTTTGGGGTTTTCTGAGTCTCTTAAAGTTTGTGAGAGTGTCCTATAGCTGAGTCATCATTTTTCTAGGATGATGAAACAAAAAGAGTCTCCTATTTGGATGATAGTGTGAGTTCTTCAAGATTTGATAAGGGTATCTGAAGTCCTAAGGCTTACTTAGTCTGTCACTAACTCAGAATGTCCATCATGATCACCATTGTGTTAGTGTGGTGATGAGGTAGCAGATAAACCACCAGATACTATCAGTCAAGGGCTTCTGAAATTTTTAGGGAATGTGTAAGCATGAACTTACTTAGAGTCTCACTGTGATCACCAGAATGTTAGGGTGGCAATGAGGTGGAAGTTTCACTGGATTTTCTAAGTCAAATTGAGGGTCTAAAGATTCTTAATAGGTATTCAGGAATCTATATACTCATAAGGTCCCACCATGATCGCTAGAATGTTTGGTTCTCGTGAATTGGCAGATTGGTAGACCAAATGACAAGGTAACATAGAAGCCGTCTTTAGAGTCTAAGGGCCTAGCCTTCTTGGAATCAGAGAGGGATCTCTCTATTGGGAGCAAAGGATGTGTTATTTTTTCTCTAGGGTTTTGATTTTAGGCTAGTTATTAAGTGTAGGCTTTTTTGGTTGTTTTGGCTAGGTAAGATGGTCAAGTGGAATAGGTGGAGTGAGAGTCTATCAAATCCATTTGGCTATGGAGTCAAATGAATTCAAGGGTGTCTAAATGATGAAACATGGTGTGTTGTAGGGCCAATTTAGCAAGGTTAATGGATCCTTAAGGTGATGTATGTGGTGTAGTGAACATCAAATTTGGGAAAAACTAAGAGGTCCTAAACATATATAGTTTAAAATTTATAACTCATGAGGTAGGGAAAACCATTAATCTCAATGAACAATACTCAAACGGATAAACATCCAAGATAAACATTCCAGTGAAAGATAGAGAGCATAAGAGCTTCTAACTTTAGAAATTCACCTTTAGATTTTGGGAAAACATATAAGATAATACAAAGAACTCAATTTATGAAGAGGGAACTCTTGAACAACATATATCAAGCTATTGAGAACTCCAAAACAAGTTGGTAAGCATGGAAAAAGGGCAAGATCGAACAAGACCTCTTTGACTTAACCTAGCAATCAATATTCCACAGAAAAGCTTCAAGATATGGTTTTGAAAGCTTCAAATAAGCAGGGCATACCATGAATCATACTTGTAAACTAGCATAATAACCATACATGAAACAAAAACAAGTTTTTGTGGACCTAAGGAGAAATCTATAATTCCTTAACATGACCGAACAGAGGAAAACATCAAAGCTATAACAAACGGGAAGATTGAGGTGCCTCAAAGAACATATTTCAACATATACTTTTCTTATTTATAGCAACCAAGAAGGAGGAAACATAATGAGAACAAGAAAACATGAACATGTTAAGAAGACATCACCATTCACCAAGCTAAGGAATCCTGCAAAACAAGCTTCTCCATCATGAAGCCAAACAATCCATTCATCCACTTCACAAAACCAATTTCTTCTCCAAGCTCATAAAACCATGCATATTGCTCTTCAAGCTCATCAAATGCTAGAAAAACACATAGGGGACTCATTCTCTATTTATGGATCAAAGGAGTACTAAAACCCTAAATGTGGTAGGAAAATGTCAATTATAACCATAATTGTCATTTATGGTCAAGAGACCATGCAAGGCCCAAGGCACATAATATCCTAAGAAAGAAATGCCAAAATAACTATTTGCACCTAGTTCAAGAGTAATTTGCCTCAAAAAACTCAAAAATATCTATTTGCAATAAATGAGTATTTTTTGTTGACTTTTGGTCCAAAACACACTAGGCAGCCTCTGTGCATAGTGCCACTTCAGCAAAAAATAGGGTTTCTTGTGGCTAAGTTTTGGACCCCTTCCCGACACCGGATTTGGCTCCGTGATGGCTCATTGGAAAGCGTGATGAGTCTAATTTCCAAGAAAGCTTTATTTTTTCTGAGGGATTTCTATTTACCTATTAAAAAACCAATTTTCCCCAAACTGCTATGTGTGCAGCACCTGGTCTGAAAATGAGGCAGAAAGGTCAAAATTTTGATGTTTTGTGACCTTTTCGGGGGCCAAAAATTCTCCAAATGATTTAAAATTTGGTGAGAAAACTGCTGGTGATGTGAGGAATCCAAAAATGAAAATTTTTTGAGCTGAGGATGCACCAAGTTTGTGTGTAGCGCCTAGGGTGTTGCACACAGAGGCGTCAAAATTTCAAAAAAAAATAATTTTTGTTCAAATTTCCCCAAAATTGGTGGAGAGGTCCCTCAAGAGGTCTTGGACACCTGTTGAGAAGCATCAGCCCAAAATCCAAGGCTGTCATGCACTTTTTCCCTTTTTAGGTTTTCTAGCTCCATGAGGGCTTCCTTCAGTTTGGCACAAGCAAGCATGTTTTTCCTCGCGTAATGCTTGGTCATTTTCTTTCGTAGAGCAAGGCCTCTCTTTACCTCCTTGAAATGCTTATGGTTCTCTTTGTAATATTGAATGGTGTGTTCTGCCATCTCAAACTCTCTTTCCCACTCCCTAAGTTGTGCATCTTTTTCCAAGAGAAGAAATCTAGTGGTCATCTCCTTGTCCTCATTGTTACTGTTTAAATAAATGATTTGAGGCACTTGAGAAGTATTCTTCATCATTTTGCTTCTCCTTAGATTTAACTGCTACTCCCCTTTGTCCATCTTTTCCTTGCCTTTTTCCTTGGGTTTGATAGCTGGAGGAGATATGGCCCTTTGCCTTTTTGAGGTAGCAAACACATCTCTTTTTCCTTTGTGGTGTGTGCATGTGAGAGGGGTGATGATGGTTTTGGAGGTGTTTCCATAATTGCCTTGATCTTTGGTGATGTCACAAGCCTTTTCATATTTTCTATGGCTTTCATGAGTTACCTTATGCCCATTGGGTCACTTCTTTGTTTACCTACAACATTATCATCATCATTGTCTCCCTCACTATTTTCTATAGTGTCATTTTGGCCTTCAAACTGATCACTATCCTCATCACTTGCCTCATTTTGGCTCTATCCTTCACTAAGGTCCTCTTCTTGTTCATTTCCTTCACTGTCACTTTGATTTTATTGGTCATTTAGAGGCTGATTTGTGTCATGACATTCATGATAGCTGTCATGACTATCATGACTATTTCCTTCGCTGCCTTGCTCATCATTGACTGTCTTATCAGTGCTATTGATGTGGTCACTACCTGCCCCTTCAAAATCTATCCCAGTTTCATCATCTGCTTACTCTTGGTCTTCTATTTCTTCATCATCTCCCTCTTTTTCTCCAGGATCATAATCCTCATTCATTTCAGCACTGTTTGCACTATCATTGTGCTCACTATCATGTTCATGCACATTTATCCCTTGGCTATCTTGTGCAATTTCTTTCCAACTATTATCCTTATTGTTTTCTTCATAATCCTCTTGGTCTTCATATTTTTCATCATCAACACCTTTTTTTGCACTTGAGGGTGATTTATTGGTGTCATCACTATCACTGTCTTGCTATAATTTATCATTGTTTTCCTCTTTTTGACTGCCATTTTAATCTCTCTCCTCCATACCATCATCATCCTCTTGGTATTCCTCATTAGACCCTGTATATGCCACACTTTTTTCATCACTTCCAACATCATCTTCTTGTTCCTTAGAGTTGTTGTCATCATCTTTATTTTCATTAAACTCTTCCTCTAACCTACTTTCTTTTTCCTCTCCACTGTCATCTGTTTGCTCCTCATAGCTACTGTCACCTCCTTGTTCATCACTACCGCTATCATCATCTTCACTTGGTGCATTACTAGAAGAGGAAAGAGGTAGGTTTTCTTGTGTAGAAGGTATAAGAGGAGGTGATGGAGGAGTGGAGGTAAGTGAGTGTGAGGTGGAGGGGAAATTTTTCTAAATGGAGGCTTGGGGATTGGAAAATACATCATGTGAGATAAAAAATTCCCAAGGGATTCCCTACTACTCCAGTTGGTGAAAAAGGCTCTAAATGTTTTGGGCACAACTCGTCTTCTTGACCACTGAAGCCATTTTGTCAATGCTCCGGTAGAGATAGTATGGTAGGTTTAGAAATTTAACCTTAGTGAAGTGCATTAGTAGCCTTAAGTGATATGAATAAACCCTGGAATACCTCCACTCGGAAGTGAATTACTTGATAATTTGCCTCATCAGTAAGGCATATATCTCTAGCACGTGGGAGAAGGGGAAAACAACCTTGCAACCTTGTTGACAGCTAGGGTTGAGGAAGGTCTCATAGTAGCTCAAGTCTAATTTATTCTGTTTAAACTATATCTCGCCAATATCTGGTATTCCTGTGGCTTTAGAAATGGAGTTAGAGGATAATTCAAATTGTACTCCTGCTAGGTTGACTTGGTGGTTTTGTAGGCTGAGAATGAACAACCTCATCAAGTTTGAGTGGCTTTGGACCTGTTTAACCCTCTCACAAAACTGATAGCATCCAACAGCTTGAAAGCATTCAAAGATCATAGTAGAAGAAATGATTTGTATGGTGTCTAAAGGCTCAAACCTATTAACCCTTCCTCCCTTGTGTTTTGGCTTGATAGGCCTTTGGCCTTCATTGATGCTGGTATTGGTTTCTTCCTCAGACATGGTGACTGGTCAAGAAAAAAATATTTTAAGCTTGTTGAGAGCCTTTAGGTCTAGGGAGGGAAAATGAGTGATGTGAGGGAAAATTTTAGCAAATGAGGGCAAGATGAAGTAATAAAGGAGTGCTTCAAAGTTTAGAAGTAGGTTTGCTGGCACTGAGTGTTTTTACACCTATGACAACTCTCAAATTTGTAAATACTGCCCTAGAAAGCTCAAATATTTGGTTTTCATGAATATTAGGGTTTGGTCACATTAGTTTTTAATTACCTTCCTAGATTATGGGAAATTCCACTTGGAAGGAAAGGAAGAAATACCACCAACCTTGCTTGACTGATGGAGGATGTTTGGAAGCAATAAAATTGAATTTAGGCCATTTTTAGCAATTTTTACCAAAACATCACCGGTGCGTAGCGCTAGAGGCTGTTCTATGGGCGAGTCGAGTCAGTATGAGTCCATACGTATCAACCTGGACAGTGCGTAGTGCTTCCCTCCCGGTGCACATTGCAGTGTAAATTAACACTTTGGCTACCTCCTCTGTGCGCAGCACCGACAGCCAGCTGCGTAGCGCCTTGTCGGGGCGTAGCACTTGGAAATTTCGCCCAAATTTGAACAAAAACCCTAGAAATTGCTCCAACGGCTTTTTTCTTCTTTGCAAACATGAATATGAAGTGGGAGAGAGGGAAAGGAGACTTTATACTCCTTTTGAAAAATTATTTCATAAAAAAAACCCACTTTATAAGGTTTTATTTATCTTCTTACCTTTTTACTGTGCTTTTGGGTCTTTTTCTCCTGTAGGTGGCAGAGTTAAAAATATGGCCCTTTTGGCCTTGCTGAAGCATTTTGTTGTCATCCCTCAGACTACAAAACTTTCAGACGAAACTAAAGCTATGCCTCTTATCTATATTTGGAAAAATCAACCCCTTTCATGATTTTTAACACTCATACACAACAAACTTGTGATTATTTTGACATGTTTTCTTTTGACTGACATGCTGTCATGTTTTCTCTGTGAAGTAGTGAGAAAAACCTCCTGGTGGGAAAAACCCTAGCAGCAAGCATCAAAAACCCCTTTAGCTTTCATGTGTTCCATCATTGTGAAAGTGATGATGTTTGTTTGTCCTTACCAATCTTCCTGCAGGTAGCCATCCTTGGTAGTTCTGTAGAAGTATCATTCATGGTTAGTCTATCTCTTGCAGAATATGCTCTTGATAAGGAAACCTTTGGAGGCTTTACTGCTCTTAGACTAGCTATTTTTTTGTTCCATTGATTAGTTTTCCAGTGATATGTCTTTGGTGGGAGAGGTGAGTAGTTTTTTAAACCATTTTGTGTCTTCCCCTTGGCCACTTCCATTCTTATAGGTGCCTACACAAATTTTACTCTTGATAACTGTCCTTTGGAGTTTAACACCTTTCTTCTTCAATAGTGAAAACCATGTTTATCATAATTTCCTCTTTAGGAAATTTTACCTCCTGCTTGCCCCTTGTGACCCTTTGAAAATGCCTCTGATTTTACATTTTTATGAGGTGAAATTAGTGCCTCTTTTCCAAACCCTAGAGGGAAGCTTGAAACCCTTTGAAGCCATTTGTTGTTATGAAGGAGGCTTTTTGTCATCATTTGATTAGTTTGTCATTCTTCCCAAACTCCTAGATTTTAGGGCTGTTTAGAAAAAAGTAAAAAGTGTTGTCTTCTAATTTCTCAAAAAATTCTCAAACTCATTAATTATTTCTAAAGAATATTCAATGCGTACTTAAAGGATTTGAAGTGACCTTTATCCTTGTAGCCTTAGTATTGATTCCTTATTTGGTCAAAGCTATCATAAACCCTGATTCTTTTCAACCATATACTTGTTGCTTTTCTTATTTGCTGTGAATGGTCTTCTTATAATGATTTTCTCCTTACCTTACCATTTGCTAGGTTGATGGCGATTTGTTACCTTTTCAGAAATGTGAGCAAGGGTTAGTTGTCCCCCTGCAAGATTTGTACTTTAGACCAAAAGGCCTCCTTGAGTGACCTCTTTGATCAGGCTTGGACAAAGTCACTTTTTGCTTTCTTCTTTGAATGCAGCTTCTTTATGCTGGAAAAACAGAGTTGTTAGGATACCAAATCTAGCCTATGACCTTGTGAAACCCTAGGTGACCTAGTGGAAGCTTTCTTAGACTTGAATTTTGGACTGAGACCTAGAATTTGGGGTTATGAAGTGTAAGATAGAGTCTATGATAAACTAATGTATTGAAGATCCAAAATCCAATGTACTTGATTTATCTAAAGACTCTACAAAGATACTTTGAGACCATCAGTGTTTCAGAGTATTTTGGAAGACACAACAAAGTTGTTTGATTGGTGGGCTTAAGTTGCAGTGGGGGTCCAGGAAAAACAAAAAACAGAGGTTTTGGATCAAAGGTGAAAATATACAAACAAAAATGGATAACATGAGCCCCTAATAGGTTTTCTACGAATGGTAAGTAGAGTTGAACATGATGGAATGATGAAATAGTGAGAAATCATCTTAAGGATGATGAAGGCAGTGAGATTTCTAGAACTCACAATGTTCATGAACTTTGTTTCTAGAAATATTGGGATAAACATTTAGTCATCAACAAAGGAAAAAATTACTGATGACTAACACTGTTCAACCCCCAAAAGAGGATACTCTAGCCCATGAAAAATACATGAAGGGAGAAATTAGAGCCCAAAGTATTCTCATAGAATCCATCAAAGACTCTCTCATCCCCTATGTATCAAAAATAAATACTGAAAAACAAATATATGATAAATTGGTGGAGCTATTCTCTGTGAGTACTACAGGAGAAGCAATCTCTCTGGGACAAGAACTATACAAAATATAATTATCAAGGGAAGTAGGAATCACTCCATACTTTATGAGGATTTCTGAAATAAGGGATCGACTGCAGGAACTAGGAGAAGTGACGTCTAACACTAAGATGACTACAGTGGATATGCATGCTCTACCAGAGGAATGTGAATACTTCACTTCGTGTCTATATGGAAAGAAAGAAGCCACTCCATTCAATTATTTATAGTCCCTATGAAAAATAGAGGAAACAATATTGAAAGCAAAAGCTGTTACAGGATCAAGTGAAGGAATCAAGTCATTCCAGCCATGTCCAAGAAGAAAGGAAGATTCGGTAAGGTTTGGTCCTCAGAATAAAATAAGAAATGTGGATGAAGCATGATGCCTTGGTTATGATGAACTTGGGCACTAAAATATAAATTTCCCTTGATTTGAAAAAGAAAAAGAGAAATAGGGAAGAATCCCATGTCTCTGAAATGAGAAAAGAGCCTAATAATAAAGAAGGAGCAAGGGATCTCCACTACGATTGAGATAATATTATCTTTTGAGTGATTTCTATTGGTTATATGATAGGAAGTAGTGTATCATCTTGATGAAAGCATGATAGGAGCTCCTGGTGAATCAACTCCGAGAAAACCTCTCTAATAACATTACTAATGGAAAAAAATCATCAAGAGAAAGGGTCATCAAGAGAAAGGGTCATCATGGAAACATATTTATGGGATGGGATGACATATTGATGGAGCAGGCCAAGAGAATGAAGCTCTTCATTCTTGAGAAATTGCTACAGGATGACTCAAGGGAAAATGGTATGAGTTATGTATATAATTATATGCTAACATTGGATGTTGTGAAGTCATGTCATATGGTTGCAGGTAATGAGATTTTGTATTTATAAGTATGATCTATGAAAGATTTTATCTTAGTGCAGAGACAGATGAAATCAACATAATATGTCCTCATGGAATATGAGGTTTTTGTATGTGAACGAGAAACTAGAAAGGTTGTAAATTCCTGGGAATGGAGAATGTGTAGAAAGGAAGAGATCATGAAATGAAACTATGTCAAGGGGTCTTTACCATCCAAAATCCTAGAAGATGTGACTAGGAGATCTCCAGGGAAGATATGTAGACTCTAACAGAAGTCTGGTAAATAAGAAGAACCTTGATAAAACATATCATTAGGAGATGTGTCAATCTATATGAAGGATTTCGATGCCTACAGGAAGATGACATGGTGAAAGATCATCACTAAGGTAACTTTTTTTTCTAGAAGTTCATATGTATATGTTTATCGGGATGAATTTTTTCAGGGTTGCTAATCATAAGAAATGATGTATGATTCTTGGGGGTGATTTGAAGGAAAGTCGGATGGAATAATGGTGAACCAGATGAGGAAGACTAATGAATCACTTTCTGATAGTGGACATGATTTTTGACTGAAAGTGATGGATGATCTGTGCCGTATGAAGCCAAAAGTTGAAGATTCTCCTCAATATCGAAATCCATGACATCGAGTGGAGGAACTCTTCCTGAGTAGTTGGATTGTTGCTGCAGGCCCCTAGTTGATGAGGAGCTTGGTGGTAAGTTTATTGCTTGGAAGAAACTTGAAATATGTCCTTCCTATGTTAAGAGGGAGTGACGTATGTGATTCTCTATTACATGTGTCATGCACTAGACCAAGACAAATAGACGTAAGTCTTAGTGAAGGCCATGTGAAGACAATGGATGGACACATCATTCTAGTCCTCACATGGAAGACAAAATGGAAGATTGGGTAATCATCTGACATTCAATACTCTTTGAGAATGAGATAGGGCATTCAAGGTAACAATAGTCATGGACCTCTATTCTTTTAGGGTCGGCTACCTAAGAGAAGAATAGTCCAAGAAGGTCATAATCTGGGAACACCTAGCTTGGGTATTTACCTTGGAGAGAAAATTACTATGGTGTCTATTAGTCATGTGTCTCGCCAGCATTGTAGCCCATTGTCTCATTGAGAGATGGGGTTGTTAGTCAAGGCCTTGCACTAGGACAATGTTGGTTGATATGATGTTATACAGATGTGATTACCAATCCGATTCTTCTTATGAGATTCTTCAGTTTTAATGTGACCATGTACCTGTATGAACACCTCCCTAGTTAAGAGGGAGTGTTGAAAAGTGTACCTAGGTTTGTCTTCATGTAATTATGTAATTATCAAAAGAATAAGTCAAAATAAATATATATTATTGTTGTATTTGCTTCATGGGTTTCATAGGCATAATTTGTTAAGTATATGGACTTCTTCTTGATGTCTAATAGATTTGAGTTAAATCTAGCTATATGCTTCAGGACCTTGTGGAATAAAGCTCATTATAGCCCTCTATGCAACATTTAAGACAACTCCAAATAAAAATGAAAAACAATTGTAAACTTGCTGAAATACTCCTTGGAGAGGTCAGCTTCATATCAGCTGGACAATTTAGCCTAAAGAACAGTCACACCTCTTCATATGCTAGTCAGCTTAACCACAGGTAGTGAAAACTATAAATATCCCACTGGGTTATGTATAAAAGAAGACAGCTAAGCTTACATACCTCTGAAATTTACGGATAAAATCTCAGGAAAAGGATTGCGGATCCACCACTGCAGGAATACAGAACCATTAGCAGAAAATTTCTGTGAATTTATGCGAAGTGAAGGACTGTGATTTTATGCAAAGTGCAGGACTGTGATTTTCTACGAAGTCAGGACTGAAGGTTACTACGAAGTTCAGGTTTGAAGGTTACAATGAAGTGCAGGACTCAAGGTTACAACGAAGTGCAGGACTGAAGGATAATGCAAAGTGCAGGACTGAAGGATAATGCGAAGTGTAGGACTGAAGTGGAATATGAAGTGTAGGACTGAAGTGAAATGTGGTCATAAGGTGAAAAGAGAGACAACATGTCATGTGGATAAGAAACAACATGTTATGCATATAAGGGACAACATATGAATGCAAATACAAGGTAGTAAATAAGTGCATATCTGAATCTAAAAAACAAGAAAGGATATTGCGGAAAGTATAGAGGTACAGGATTACAGATGACTGAAGTTAAGTTGTGAACAAGTGCAGGAAGGGTACAATAAGTTTAAAAGTGTTAGTTCAAGGTTTTTGATCTGAAGAAATATTTTTTTGGTGATAAAACAATCTTCATAAGCAGAAGAGGCAACAATAGTGAGGAAGGTAAATCTTTGATTAACCTTCCTATAGTTTGAGCAAATTGTTGAAAATAAGAATCAAAGTTGACGAAGCTGAACCAAGGTCTTGGAAGCATATCTAGGTCAAGGGTCTAAGTCTTGGTCATGGTACTTGTCATTTGAAGATCTATAAGAAGAATTCTTGTGGGGTTTCTTCTCCAAGAGGGAGAGATTTGTTCCTTGGCTCTAGGAGCCTAACTTCTGTGTCTTGAGAATTTTGATAATTGACTTGATGAAACATTAACTAACCTAAAAGAAGAGAAGACATAAATAACACTCAAGAAGAGAATTTTTATTAACCTAAAGCACTTCAAATTCTTAATGGATATAATATTATGCATGATAGACTTATGTTTGTGCTTATATGATAAAGACCTAATTTGGTTCACTTTGTTGTTGTGTTCTTATGATAATATCTATGGTTGCGTGTATAAGTATTGATTTTGGTTAAGAGAATATTAGTGATGTTTTCTCTATTGGTATCCTATTTTGGACATAGGTGTATGACATGAATGGTGATTCAGGATTGGGACACAGATCCATGGATGATCATGGTTATGTGAAACATATAGTTAATTATGATTTACGGGTGATACATGATTTTTATGATTATATGTGTGTAATCTCATACTAAGCATGATGTGGTAGGGCACTTTTCCATTTCCAACAAGGGTGCTCAAGTTACAAAATGATTGCTGAAGTCATTTCTCCAAAACTAAAATAACTGTGGAAGTCATGCACAATCTTCGGTAAAATGTGAATAAGTTAATTATGAAATTCATTTGATTTATTTGATTTATGAGATTGTAATGATGTGTGCAGGTCTTGGGAGAAGACCTTACCAATGAACCATCATATGGGTATGAGCTCACAATCAATACCTTAAGGTGAAGCGCATAGTTTCAAAGCAGAGTAGATGAGAAGCCATGAAAATGAGGGTGCAGAGCCGTAAATTCATGAAATCTAAAGATGTGGAGTCTTGGATATATAATAAAAGGATTAGGGCATGGAGTCCTAAATACATGAAATATAAAGACATGGATTCTTGGAGCTATAATGAAATGTTTGGGGTGTGGAGTCCTGAATATTAAAAAGATCAAGGTGTGGAATCTTGGATCTTTAGTGTAGATCAGGGCACAGAGTCCTCAATCTACTAAGGCATGGAGATGCATACAATAGGGGTGCAGAATCCCTATTATCTGGAAGAAAATACCACTCAGGGGAAGCTCACATATGAATTTCCTTAATAAAATCTTATTCCTAACAATTTTGGAGTGACTTTGTAAAAATAGAAAGTCATGTCTACCATTTCAAGTATGACTTTCCAAAAATAGTAAATCACCTCCAATCAATGGGTAATCAAGTATACTTGAAGGAAAATCACTTAACTTATGATTAATCAATCATAATAGTTCAATCTTGGCTTAATCCTAAATATTATTAATATTAATATTAATATTAATATTATTACTATATTTTATGAGACTATGATATTATTATTAAAATGGAATTATATCTCCTCAATCACTTCACACCTTTCTCCTTGATGATTCTCACGGCTCTATGTAACTATCTCTCTCTCTTTTAATTATGCATTCCATTCTCTTTTATGCACTCATCAAAGAATGGAATATTCCTCTTACACTCATTAAAAACATATCACTCTCTTTAATGCATATGTTACAATCTCCTTAAATAAGGCATTCATACCTCTCCTTAATGGCATGAGTTACACTCCTATAAAAGGAATACAAGGCATGCATATTACTCCTCTTTCATGACAAGAATTTGTTGCTCCTCCTATATATGCGCTTCATGTATTCTCACCGGGGGGTGTGCATTGTGACACCAAGAGTTGGAGAGATTTGAAAAATATTATGAGAGGAGGAGACTTGGAGAGTATTCAATTTCTTTCGAAATGAATTTGAAATTCCCAAACTAAATTATTAAGTAACTCTCAATGGTGGAGCTGACCATTAGTGGTATTGAGAGGAAGTGATACTTGTCTTCCTCAAATTGTCTTCTATATCTCTCTAATGCTATATTTTGGTATTGCTTGTGAGCTCTTACAGCTCAGGGGTTCTTGGGGGAGAAGTTCTCCATGGATATGGTTGGGTTCAAAACCAGATGGTTCAAATGAGTTGGTTAAGGGATCAAATATGGATCATATTTTTAGAAATTGGAGTTGAATATATCTTCAGGTATAATTTCCATTTTCCTAAAATTATAGTATATCTTTAGCATAAAATACACTTAGAAATTTAAATTGTTGTAAGCATATAATTTTGATTTAAGCTTATGTTATCTAGAATATTATTGATTAGTTAAAAATGAATACTATATCTATATATATGTATGGATGTTTAGATTTCAGTATTGGAGTTATTATTGGTGTAGTTTGTGGTACTAATCTTGGTACTGTATAATTTTAGAAAGGAAAGCCAAATATTGTTGAAGGTAATTGAAAATAAATAAATTCTAAAGGACTTGGGTAAGTGTTTCATGATTTATGGTTTTGTTTCAAGTAATTAGATGCATGTTTTAGAAAGGATTTTAGGATATTTTGCAAAGTGTTTCACAAAATCCGTGAATGAGTAAAGCTATAAATTTATTTATGCATGAATAAGTGCTAACTTGCAGCTTACAGCAGAAGTAAGAAAATGGACATGTACCCAAACTATACCTGGAGGAATTACATAATCAACTCTTGCAAAAATAATGGCAACTAAAATATGGTTTGGAAGATCAAATGCTTGAGGTAAGTTTGAGATAAATTTCAATTATGGCTTATGTTTCATATTCCTATCAATAGTTCAATGTTTTGTTATTCAAGTTGTTGTAATAGTACTATCAAAATTTTGATAGAAAGCCTTAATGGCTGTAGCATTCAAGGCTGCCATGTGTTTGTCAAATTGTAGTAATGAGTGTAGTAAGCTTGTCAAATCATGTCCAATAAATTAGCTTGTGAGTTATAAAATGTTTCCAGAAATCATTTGGTTTATTTAGAAATGTGTGATTTCAATGAGCATATCTTAGTAGCATAACTCTGGGTTGTTTTTCCTCATATAGTTCTATAATTGAAAATTTTCATTCCATGTGTTTGAAAAAAGTCATAAATGAAACATTAAGGATATAATTTTTGCTGTTGTTTTAAGAATCACATTCCTGGGCATTTTGAATTTGATTCAGCCTAACATCTATGGGTATCCATGCCTAATGAACTTGTAACCCCTTATTTTATTCCATAAAAATATTTTTTAGAACCTAGATCGGCAATCTAGGCACTTTTGTAGATTGTTGCTGCCATTTATTTGCGCCTTTTGTTGAGTTTTTGATGAAAGAATAAGATTATTTAGTCCCTGTTTTAAGATACCAACATTTAAAGTTTCAATTTCTGAATTTTATGAGATAAATAGGTTGAAGAATAATATTAAATTAATTGTTGCCAAGTGTTTCACAAAATGTCTCAATGGATTTTGATTGCATTCTTGCAAAGTGTTTGTCATAATGGCTCAATGAATGTAGATTTCATGTTTGTAAAGTGTCTGTAAACAGTCTTGAATGGTTGTAGCTTTTGTGCATATAAATTGTTAGTGTAAAAATCATAGTTATTGTTGTTTTTATGTACTATAAATTATAAATAAACTATTTAATGGGTGTAGCTTCCTATGTCCCCAAGTTTTTGGTATGAATGTGAAAATGACTTTAATAATTTACTGAAGTGTGAATAGAGAATAAGAGTTTTGTTTCTTGTATTATCTAAAGCTTCCATAAAAAAAGGCTTTCTGTTGGAAACCATTTTACAATGACTAATCCTTTAGGGTTTTGTGCAAATGAGTATTAGTGATTATGTGACCTCTATTTCTCTATCTTATTGATGGTGGGTAAGGTGGGACCTTACATATGGTATTAGAGCGAGTTACAACATTAGGGCATAATGGGTCAACAAGCTTGCTTGTAGGTTGATTATGTATGACTGTTGATTTTTAATGGAAGTTGAGTTGTTGTATTTTTTGACTTGGAAGCATATTAGTTGCATAGAGGATATTATTATTGTTATTATTATTATTATTATTATTATGTCATTTAGAAACTCATGAAATAAAAATAAAAACAAATTCTTTCTTATGTTCCTTTATATTTTTGTTAAGACATATTATTAGCAATATGTTAAAATGCTTAAACACATGCTGGGAAAGGATGTGCTTGAGAAAGTCCTTGTTAAACCCAAGTATGTGAATGCCTTAATTGTCAATCGATGAGTGAGATAGGTGGAGGCTTAATATTGACTATAGTATGATGACCTTGGTGTGCATGCTTTGGGAATGAGTAATAAGTGTAAGGTTGAGATTCAATGAACGTGATGATTGTCTTCATCGTGTTAATTTTGACTCTTTTCGTACCTACACTAATGGAAACTTTAAAAAAAGCTACCTTGAAGGATGCCACTTTTAACTGTGAATGTAGATTCAAGAGTAATGTATGTGCATTAATTAGATGTGTTAAAATATGATTTGGGAATACATTCTTAATGAGTAAGAATTAAATGGCTCTGATTTATTTGACATGACTTTGTGTATTTTGGGTTGACATTATGCATGAAATAACTTTAAATTACTCAAATACTAGGTTGATGTATGATCTTCCTAATAAACAAGAGGCTTAAATGACTAGTGCATTAAGGGTTGTGGAAGGCATTTTAAGGAACATTTGAAGGTTATGTTTTGCTCAAGCCAATGTATGGGTGTGGAATCCATACTAGCATATATCTATGAGAACATTTATGGGTTTGGAATCCATAATAACATATATCTATGAGCTAATGTATGGGTGTAGAATCCATACTAGCATAAATCTATGAGAAAATGTATGGGTGTGGAATCCATACTAGTATATACCTATGAGGTAAGAAATGAGGTAGCATATGGGTGTGGAATCCATAGTAAAATATATCTATGAGCTAAGTAATTCTTTTGGTTATAAAATTTTGATGGAATTTCATAAACATGATTAAGGAGTGATTATGTGTAATTAAAGTTAAATGGATAGATATTTGTAACATTAACTTGCTTGAGATTTAAATACATTATTTTTATTTTTATTGCAAATTAAGATACTAAGATTGGTATACTAAACACCATTAGTAGGTTTAGAACATTTGGAATAATTGATTTTGTTATAGGGAGTCAAGTGTGAGCTAGATATTTATCCTCTAGTATTGTAATCTTTTTGTATGTGTTGAATTTAGGTAGAATTAAAATGTTTTTCAGATTCTTGAAATGTAGAAAAATATTATTGTGATAAGTTGATGAAATAAATTTTCTATTGGCTTAAGACAAATTAGGTCTAGGAAATCCATAATAGTCTCTTTAATGATTTTATCAGTTGAATATTGGTTGAATTCTATTTAATGAAATTAATTAGAGATATTATGAGGATTGAACTCATGTATTTCTCTAAACTATTGTTAGTTAGGATATCGAGTCAAAATTCATAATGTTTATAAATTGTTAAGAGAATAACATGTTTAGAAGGTAAACATTTTATGTAGTGAGAACTTGTTTTATTTGAACTTAAAGAAAAAGGCAGGTGATTAATGAAAAGCTTAGTTCATTTCTTGTTTTACAAGAGTATGTGTTTGTGATATTTTTTTTAGTGTGACTCTATTGTATGTGGAATGGAAGAGATTTTTTGATTTAGGAATTTTTTGTTGGGATGTATAGTTATATGAGTATTTATTAGCCCTACAAATGTTGTAATAATTTGAGAGGGCAGTAATTATTCTTAAAATAGGGGTTTTTACTTTAGGCTATAAATTCCCTTGTGATAGTCTAAATCTTATTTAAATTGAACAAGATTCATCAAATTTTGAGAAACGTATGGTTTTCATAGCTTGTTGTTGCGGACGTATTAATAGTAAGGAATAACACATGCAATCAAATGAATTGATTAATTACTGAATATAAATCATGACTGATTTCATAGTTAGAAGAAAAAAAACACTTAAAGTTATCAAGGTAAGTTTAATAATATAGATACCATATTTTTATAATTGTGAGAGTTGATCTTGATTACAAGCCACTTTCAAAAAGATATCATTAATCTACTTTCAGAATGAAGATCTTCTAATAGAGTCATTCATAATTGATTCTCAAGTTAGAGAAGTTAACAATAATTAAGATTATGCAAACTAAAGGAATGATATATAATACATAAGTGGGTCATTGAGGACTATATTTAACCTTAGATCATTAGTTTAAAATGGTTCCTTGAACTTCTAATTGTAACTTTTCCTAAAGAGTAAATTTTTATTAAAAAGTAAAGATAGATCCTAAATATTTTGATTGCAAGGATGTCTTGTGGAATGAAAAGAGTAAAATTGGATTGAGAAGACATAAATAAAGTGGCATGTAAGAGTGTGTTTTATATATAAAATCATGTTTTGTTGCGTAAGAGTGGGTTTTATATATAACATCATGTTTTGTTGCATAATTTCACTGACAATTGTATGTGAATGATTTTATCCTTGTTGTATGAAAATTTGATTGTGATATGGGATGGACCATCATTTTTGTGTATACAACCAATGTGTGATCTATTTATAGCTTGGCAAGCTCAAAATATTACAGAACAAAGAAGATGACACATAGACTATGAGAAAGAAAAACATGTAGAATATCAAATTATTATAAATAAATTAAGTAGATGTCATATCAATTACATAAAATAGTATTTTTATATGGTGCTATAAATTGTATGGCTAGTTTTGATATTTTATATCAAAACATGCCTAATATGGCATGGATATATTTTTTTTACTTGATTAAGAACAATATGTTTAGTTTTCATGTAGTTTCTTCCAATTTAGAAAACATTAAAATATGGATTGGCATGAAGAAAAAAACATATCAAATACATATACATAAGGTTGACAACTTATTGATAGGATAATCTAAAAGAGCTAAGTATCTTATGACTCTAGCAAAAACTTCAGGCCAAGTTTAGCGCAAGAGGGGGAGTATGTAGTGTCCCTTCTTGGTGAGATAGCTTTGATGACACTTACAGATGGTGATTTTGATATGATGATATAATAACATGCATGACAGACTTCTGTATGTGCTTATATGATATAGACCTGGTTTGGGTCACTTCGTTGTTGTGTTCTTATTATAATATATATGGTTGCATGTATAAGTGTTGATTTTGGTTAAGAGCATATTAGCGATGATTTCTCTTTTGGTATCCTCTTTTGGACAAAGATGTATTACATTTATAGTGATTCAATATTTGGACACAGATCCATGGATGATCATGGTTATGTGGAACATATAGTTAATTATGATTTACAGATGATACATGATTTGTATGATTATATGTGTGTAATCTCGTAATAAACATGATGTGGTAGGGGAATTGGTCATTTCCAATAAGGGTGCTCAAGCTATAAATTACTACAGAAGTCTTTTCTCCAAAACCCAAATGACTGCGGAAGTCATGCACAATATTTGGTAAAATGTGAATAAGTTAATTATGAAATTCATTTTATTTATTTGATCTATGAGACTCTAATGTGTGCAGGTCTTGGAACAAGACCTTACCAATGAAAGATCATATGGGTATGAGTTCACAATCAATACCTTAAGGTGAAGTGCGGAGTTTCAAAGCAGAGTAGATGAGAAGCCATGAAAATTAGAGCGCAGAGTCCTAAATTCATGAAATATAACGACTTGGAGTCTTGGATATATAATAAAATTATTATGGAGCGAAGTCCTAAATCCATGAAATATAAAGACATGGAGTCTTGGAGCTATAATGAAATTTTTGGGGCGTGGAGTTCTAAATATTTAAAAATATCAAGGCGTGGAAGCTTGGATCTTTAGAGTAGATCAGGGCGCAGAGTCCTCAATCTACTAAGGGATGGAGATGCATACAATAAGGGTGCAGAATCCCTATTATATGGAAGAAAAATACCACTCATGGGAAGCTCACAGATGAATTTCCTTAATAAAATCTCATTCCTAAAACTTTTGGAGTGCCTTTCTAAAAATAGAAAGTCATGTCTACCATTTCAAGTATGACTTTCCAAAAATAGTAAACCACCTCCAATCAATGGGTAATCAAGTATACTTGAAGGAAAATCACTTAACTTATGATTAATCAATTTTAATATTTCAATCTCGACTTAATCCACAATATTATTAATATTAATATTAATATTACTATTATTATATTTTATGAGACTATGATATTATTATTAAAAGGGAATTATATCTCCTAAATCACTTCACACCTTTCTCCTTGATGATTCTCATGGCTCTATGTAACTATCTCTCTCTCTTTTAATTATACATTACACTCTATTTTATGCACTCATCAAAGAATGACATATTCCTCTTACACTCATTAAAGACATGTCATAAAATATTCCTCTTAGACTCTCTTTAATGCATATGTTACAATCTCCTTAAATAAGGCATGCATACCTCTCCTTAATTGCATGAGTTTCACTACTCTAAAAGGAATACAAGGCATGCATATTACTACTCTTTTCTAACAAGAATTTGTTGCTCCTCCTATATATGTGCCTAATGTATTCTCACTTGGGGGTGTGCATTGTGATACCAAGAGTTGGAGAGATTTGACAAATATTATGAGAGGAAGAGACTTGGAGAGTAGTCAATTTCTTTCAAAATGAATTTGAAATTCCTAAACTAAATTACTAAGTAGCTCTACATGGTGGTATTGAGAGTAAGTGAAACTTATCTTCCTTAAATTGTCTTGTATATCTCTCTACTGCTATAATTTGGTACTGCTTCTGAGCTCTTACAGCTCGGGGGTTCTAGGGGGAGAAGTTCTACTTGGATATGGTTGGGTGGAAAACCAGATGGTTCAAATGAGTTGTTTAAGGGATCAAAGATGGATCATATTTTTAGCAATTGGAGTTGAATATGTCTTCAGGTATAATTTCCATCGTCCTAAAATTATAGTACATCTTTAGCATAAAATAAAATTAGAAATTTAAATTGTTGTAAGCATCTAATTTTGATTTAAGCTTATGTTATCTAGAATATCATTCATTAGTTAAAAATGAAGACTAGATCAGTCTATATGTATGGATGTTTAGATTTCAGTATTGGAGTTATTATTGGTGTAGTTTGTGGTACTAATCTTGGTATTGCAGAATTTGAGAAAGAGAAGGCAAATATTGTTGAAGGTCATTGCAATAAATAAATTCTAAAGGACTTGGGTAAGTGTTTCACGATTTATGGTTTTGTTTCAAGTAATTAAATGCATGTTTTAGAAAGGGTTTTAGGATATTTTGCAAAGTGTTTGAAAAAATCTGTGAATAAGTAATTATTTCAATTAATTTATGCATGAACAAGTGCTAACTTGTAGCTTACACCAAAAGTAAGAAAATGGATATTTACCCAAAATATACCTAGAGGAATTACATAATCAATCCTTAAAAGAAAATGAAAAAATAATGGCAACTAAAATATGGTTTGGAAGATCAAATACTTGAGGTAATTTTGTGATAAATTTCAATTATGGCTTATGTTTCATATTCCTATCAATAATTCAATGTTTTTTTATTCAAGTTGTTGTAATAGTACTATCAGAATTTTGATAGAAAACCTTAATGGTTGTAGCATTCAGGGTTGCTATGTGTTTTTCAAATTGTAGCAATGGGTGTAATAAGCTTGTCAAATCATGTCCGATAAATTAGCTTGTGAGTTATAAAATGTTTCAAGAACTCATATGGTGGATTTAAAAATGTGTGAATTCAGTGAGCATATCTTAGTAGCATAACTCTGGGTTGGTTTTCCTCATGTAGTGTTGTAATTGAAAGTTTTCATTGCATTTGTTTGACAAAAGTAATAAATTTAAAATTAAGGATATAATTTTTTTGTTTTGTTTTAAGAATCACATTCTTGGGGGTTTTGAATTTGATTCAGCACAATATCAGGGGGTATCCATGCATAATGGGACTGTAACCCCTGATTTGATTCCAAAAAAATACTTTTCAGAACCTAGGTCCGCATATGGGCGCTTTTGCAGATTGTTGTTGTCATTTATTTGCGCCTCTTGTTGAGATTTTGTTGAAAGAATAAGATTATTTAGTCCCTGTTTAAGATCCCAACATTTAAAGTTTAAATTTCTAAATTTTCTGAGATAAACAAGTTGAAGAATAATATTAAATTCACTGTTTCCAAGTGTTTGACAAAATGTCTCAATGGCTTTTGATTGCATGCTTGCAAAGTGTTTGTCATAAGGGCTCAATGACTGTAGATTGCATGTTTGCAAAGTGTTTTTAGAAAGTCTTGAATGGCTGTAGCTTTTGTGCATATAAATTGTTAGTGTAAAAATCTTAGTTACTATTGTTTTCATGTACTATAAATTATAAATAAACTATTTAATGGGTGAAGCTTCCTATGTCTCCAAGTTTTTGGTGTGAATGTGAAACTAAATTTAATAATTTACTGAAGTGTGAATAGAGAATAAGAGTGTTGTTTCTTGTATTATCTAAATATTTCATAAAAAAAGGCTTGTTGTTGGAAACAATTTTACAGTGACTAATTATTTAGGATTTTGTGCAAATGAGTATTAGTGATTATGTGACCTCTACTTCTTTATATTATTGATGGTGGGTAAGGTGCGACCTTACAATCATCTATCAAATTTACAATAATGCCTTCATTATAATTTTAGTAAAGCTTATAATATTAATTAGATAGCCAAATTAATATTTATGTTTATATTTAATATAATTTGGTCATAAAGTTTAATTTTTAAACTTCATTGATTTATGTTAAAAGTGTGAGTTTTTTCTTAAATCTAAGGTTAAATATTCATATTTACATTTAATAAATAGATAAATATAAAATTTCTTATGTTAAGCATGTGAGTTCATTAAAATCTATTTTTAAATCATTATATTTACATTTGATAAATACTAAATAGATAAACCTAAAATATATATCTATAGACCTATTTAGTAAATAGGTGTGAAAATTTATTAATTTAAGTATGAAACTTAATTAATTTTTTAATGATGTATGAAACTTTGTTTTTTTGTAGCTCAATGTTATATTAATGTAGGAAAAAAGGAGTACGTATAGCCATTTACAAAACAGGTGGTCTCACCTCGACTGGGTTTATTGAAAAAAAATTGCACCAAATGTAAAAAAATACTAAGGAGGGACTAGCGACATTGTCCATAAACATTGTCCATATCTTGGTAATAAGGTGAGAAAGCAACATTAAATGAGATATCTGCATCATACCACCATCCATAAATGTATTGAAAAGAATATTCTTTACACATTTACAATACTTGCAATATAACACTCGATGATGGAGAGCTGGAGCTTCACATTTTTGTTTGACAGCTCAGATTTCCTGATGGGGGAGATGGTGAAGGGGGTTTATTAGCATATATGGCAGCACTATTGAACCCTATTTTTTGAGGAAAGAATGGGAATAAGGCTCCTTTTGGAGGATCGATGACTTTGGTACATTGATAGAGGAAACCAACTATGTATGATAGCCAATGTCTCCATAATTCGATTTCTCTATCGAGATTTATTTGTCAAATACTCATGATGTCCCTTAACCTGACATGGTGTTAGGTTTATGTACCTAAGATCACGTAGTGGACCGAAGACAAGTTAAAAACCCCTACAATGTCACTGTCTTAGAGCTCAAAGGTGTGACCGTGGATTGGAGATAAGATCAAAATCCCTGCAACATCACCATCTCGGAGCTCGAAGGTGTGACCTATGATAATGAGAGGGTTTTCAAGCTTAGCGTTGTGGGATTTGGCCTCAACAGAACAATCTTGCCTTTCATTGTCAATTGCACCAATTTAGACTCCCTCGACTTGTTAGAAAAATGTTTGACTAGAAATATACCAACTAAGCTCCAATATATGGTTAATGCAATATAATTCCCTTGTTTTGAATCCTTTGTGCTTATCTAAATGGAAAAAATACCCATGATAATAGGATCGCACGAAGAGGTGGCAGACTTTGGACATTCAAAGACTGGATCCAAAAGTAGTTTTGGCCATTGGGTACCTTGACCTTGAGTACTCTAGAAGGAAAAAACTAACAGAGAAATCTGATGTGTATTATTTTGCAGTACTGTTAATAGATTTCTTGTGTGCAAGGGAAACCCTTAATATTGTTTTTACCAGAGAAAAAATCAATCTAGATGAGTGGAAAATTCACTGGCAGAAAAAGGGCAAGCTTGAAAAAATCATTGACCATCACCTTGTTGGGACCATCAACTCTGGTTCTCTGAAAATGTTTAGGGAGACTCCGAAAAATTCTTAAAAGAGATGGGATTCGGCATGACTTCCATGGGAGATTTTCTATGGAACCTAGAATATGCATTTCACTATAGGAGATATCCATTTAAAATGATCTAGATGAGAATAGTACAATTCATATTGAAGATGTTCCTTTGCGCTACCCAGATCCTGAGCCTTTTGGTCCAAGTTTAGTATGACTTCAAGTATTGTATGAAAGTTTTCAATTTATAGATTTCGTTAATGAGAATATGAAATTTTGGAGTTCTCAACATCCCATAGAGGGATAGTTGTGAGAATTTACCTATTGCTTGGAACATGTTCTCCTTCAGTGGATATGACGCATAGTGGATCCATACCTTGGTGCAAGAGTTCCTTACCTCGGGATGTTTGCATAAGATTCAGGACAAAGTGAACACAAAACACTAGTGGCTTTGGTTTGGGAGGAGAGTTACACGTATGTAGAAGAGATTGAGGGCACATACATTATGTTCCTTTTGGCTGCCGAGAGCCTGATACTTTTTATAATAGCGTTATTGGATGAGGTGTTGGTGGAAGTGATGATGATTTATAAGATGCAACCACAAGCGTTGTGTTCTCACAACTGGTTAATCCTCATGGGAGGTGATCACAAAACAAGACTCCTTTTCGATGTTCCAAATTTACCAAATTAGCACATGTAGATAGAACATTGGTGAATGTGAAATGGGTAGGTTTGGTACTTGTTTTTTTCATATCACATTAAAAATCTAGTGCCTCCTCATAAAATCCTCTCCTCGTATAATAAACCACCATTACAGACGATTACACCACATTTGGTTTAGACATTTAGTTAGATAGGTAGGGTGCTCCTATCTCCCATCTCCCTATAGATTAATTTGGTCACATATTATTTCTTCTATGATACTGGTTCCTCTCTCTTAAGTCCTATCTCTTGTTCTTCCTCTCTCTCCCTTTCTCTCCTACCTCCATCTCTCTTCCCCAATCTCTCTCTCTCTCTCTCTCTCTCTCTCTCTCTCTCTCACACACACACACACACACACACTCTCACTCTCTCTATCTCTCTTGCTCTCTTTCTACCATCCAATCCTCTCACTATATCACTCTCACTCTCCTTCTTTCTATCCATGTTCCATATTTGTGTCACTGTCTCCCTCTCTTACCCTTCTCTACCTCTCTCACTCCTCTCCCTCTCTCTCTCTCCCCCCCTAACCCCATAACCACTAACTCATTATTCTACTAACCCCAACACCTAATACCTTAGCCACTAACTCATTATTCCCCTAACCCCTAAATACGCCTAAATCCCCTAACCCCTTAACAACGTCTAACTCATTATTCCCCTGAACCCTAACCCATAAGCCTATATTCCCCTAATCCCAAAGCCTCTAATCCCTTATCCTTCACCACTAAATCATTATTCCCCTAACCCATATAACGATCATTAAAACTTGTTGGGATTAGCCATTCCAAATGAGAGCAGGTATAGTTTGGACCTACGATCGGGTTAATCCCCTTTGTTGGCAAGGTTAAAATGTTTAATCTTTGGTAGATTAAATGTAGATTAAATATTTCATTAAAAAGAGGGAACCATACCCTCTCTATCAGGCTATGCCTATCAGTCTCTTGGCCTCTTTTTGCGCTCACATGAATTTAGTCTTGCTTGGCTGGTACAAAAGAAGGTTTCACATTATCAACTATTTATACCATGAGAAAAACCATGGGTTTCAAAAACCTCTACTAAATTTACAATTTAACCTCGATTTTATTTTAATAATTAATTAATTAATTTCTTTAAAAACTCTTCTAGATAAATCACATAAATTTTTTAAGGTCGACACCTTTCTATGTGGTTCATCATCAATGTTTTTAAAATAAATTTACTAGAATGAAATTGAATTTATTTTTTAAACTTCCTTTTAAACAATTGTTAACATTACAAAGAATCAAGGAGTGTGCTCACCATCCATCAAAACAACAATGGGTATGATATTAAAAATTATATTTGGAGGGCATAATATTAAAAATGATGTTTGGAAAATTGGAGGGAGGGAGTATTTATTTTTCATTTAAATTTTAGACCTAGAGTTAAAATAACATTTCTCCCACCCAAAGCACATCACTTTTTTTTTTTCATCTCCTGCTAGCTTAGTGATTAGGGATTCTGTTGTGGTTCTTGTTCTTTCAACTACCTTACTGCAATTTCTTTCGGGTGCCTTTAAATCTCCTACTACTGAAATCTCATCTTGGCACAATTTCCCATTCCCTACCCTTGCAGCCATGTTCATGGACATGTATGTACTTATCGTGGAAGCTCTTGCCACTGGTTACACTCATTTGATAAACTAAAACAAACCGAGTGATGAGGGTAAAGAGATGGCAGTTAATGGTAAGGATTCGCATGATCACCCCATAGATGAAGATAGCAGAACTAGCTTGGTTCAATTATGGTGAGATAATTAGGCTCATATGGATCTGACTGTACTATGCAAAGAACATGTTAAAATTAACATGCTATCGGAGAAGAGGTGAGGGAGAGAAATCTATTAGGCCTGAGGGAAAGCTATCGGTAAACAACATGGAAATTTTTTTGTCTCTCTCTGCACATGCAGTAGTTTCTTCTTCCATCAACGATAAGAAGGGTCTTGATCTGTTTACGTTTCGAGCATCAACAAACTCTTTAATATTTTCGAAGCAACTTCTTTATCTCTGCGTCTATTTCCTATGTATTTCTTAATATATAGTTTGGTTTCATAATTGCAAGGAGTAGACTTTCATCCCCTTGAGGGTATCATATTTTATATAAGGATTTCCTCTGCAGCCAATAGGTTCATTGATGAAAAATGCATAAGAACTAGGGCTATAGAAACTAGCAAGAGTTCTATAAAAGACTCGTCCATGAAAATTCAAATAACTCTCCGTGGCATAGTTTCTGAGCAACACCCTTGTCTCTGTGATTAATATAAATCGATGAACATCAAGGGTTGTTAATGATCCATTCACGCTTGTTCAAAAACCTTTTTTTATATAATTTCAGCCCTCATTAGGACGTTATTACTAAGCATGAAAATTTTGGTTGTATCACATTTCACTGACAGTTTGTATCTAAAATAAATTGCGTTAACAGTTGATGACATTTCCAAAATTGTAGAATAAGCCCTCGTCTTTGTGGAATATCACTCTAATCCTTGAATTTTAGCATATTTTCTATCCTGTAAAGTGAGGAGCTATTTCAATCCTCTTGGGGCTACAAATCAATCAGAAAGGATGAGTTGTTAAGACGTGAAAGTCTTGAAGTTCCTCTTGGATTGACTTTTATTTAGAACTTACACAAGTGATCCTTTTATCTTGCGAACTATTTGAACATTCCCCAAAATATTAGTTACAACTCCATCAAGAATTTCAATCATCTCTGGTTAGGGTGAGGGCATATGACGTATTTCTAATCTACAAATAATTTTTTTACTGATATGTCTACAACTGCTTTTAGATTGTGGTTCTTCTACACTTTGTTGGTCATCAATTCAATCATCTATGGCCCAACACCATTATAAAGATGAACAATTAAAACAATTGATTTAGAATTTTGGAGTTTGAATCTAAATATTTCAAGGTCTATTCATATGTATTATAGTTTATGAAGCATTAAAACTCTGCAATATGCAAGGTATTCAAGAAGAATTTTGTGCTTAAGTTGTCTTCACTATAGCATCATTATTGGGAATATAATAATTTTTTCAAAGGCTTCCTCTGTATGTAGCAATATGAATAGTCAAAGGACCACTATTCATAGTTCTCACGCTGCAAGCCTTTTATCTATATTAGACAGAAGTAGCATATAAAATACCTCCCAAGGTTTTGGATTGATGGCAGTCTTGACCTTAGTAAGAAACAAAGAATATACTTGACAACTACATATGTTGATGTCAGAATCCCTCACACCAAGATACCTTGTAGGCTTGAGTAGATATGTGACATAGCAATAATGGTAGTCTTATATTAGACAATGATGTGATAGTGTTTTTGTTGTGACACACATTGGAGAAGACATTTTTAGATAGCTTAAAGAGTTTCAGACCTAATCCGAATTCTAGGATTTGAAGAGTAATGACATTCAGTATTTGAATATGCTTTGAATATATGCAACAATTTTGTCACTACTGAATATGGGAAAAAGCTTAATTAGCTGACCTTGTACATATTGCAATTTCTTGCAATGAATCCTTGAAATTGACATTTGGCTGACAATAGAGGAAAAATATTGGCAAGAAAATGACTCAGGAAGGTGACTATAACTACCTTCTATCTGTCTATATCTATGATGGGATGATGTATTAGATTCATCACAGTGACATACAGTGATAGTGAAGTGTCAATAATATTTAAGACAATGTTGATTGTACTTTAAGCCTTGTCACAACAACAAACAATGGTGTGTATGCTAGATGATGTGCAATAGTAACATTAGGCTTTATCACTATCATTTGAGGTTTGGTAAGATTTTCAAGAAATTAGTAAGGGTCCTCTTTCATTGATCCTAAAGCAAGTTTGTAAGCAAAGGTTTTTGATGGTTTTAAGAACATAACATCTATTTAAGAAATGGAAGTGGAAAAATTTAATAAAACTTTGGTTTTTTTGTGTTTATTTTATTTAAAAGACAAACATTCCTACTTTTTATAGATTTAAGTCTCATCCCTCGGCCTAGAAGAAAATAAATGTTTTGGGGATTATTTAAGAAATAAAAATGCCTACTTTTTACGGACTTTAGTCTCATCCCTCGGCCGAAAAGCAAAGAAATGTTTTGGCCAATATTCTATTATTGGTCATTATGAAAAATGTTCTCATTTATTTAAATTTGTGTGTCCTTTTTTCTAGGAGTGGAACTCTTGATAAGCCAAAATATATATATTCATTTCATATTCATTTAGTATACAGTCTTATAAAATCAAGTATCCTCATTGAATTTATCTCTGAAAATAGCTAGGTAGCATTTATACATACCAGCATGCTAGTGAAAATTGTTAGGAAATATGTTCATGTATTAATTCTAGCGCATATATCAAAATATGCATGCTACCACTGCTTATGCAATAGTTTTTTCCATGCATCTATTTTCTCCGTAATAAATAAATTCATCTTCTATTCATGCATGTAGTGTCATGCATGTAACACTATAAGAATAAGGGCCATTTAGACTCACATTAGCACCACTATTTGTAAATTCTTTATTTTTTAAATAGTAGTGTAAAAGTGGTGATAGTGTGGGGATAATATGACATACTTAATTGTTGCTATATTTTCTGGTGTAAAAGTGCAGTTAGTAAAAAAAATTAAATTTGGTGTTAAATGCCTATCTGGCATTCCATGGTGTATGGCGCAAACCACCAAAAAGCAGTCTGACATGGATCAAGATATCAAGGGGATCAATGATCAGTATATTTCTGTATTTGATTTCTAGTTAGAGGTTGTTGAAGAAAAAGTGAATTTGAAGAAGAAGAAATGCAAAGACAAGAAAGAGATGGATGAAATAATTTTTCCTCAAGGGGAACCAATGCAGTTGATTGCGGGCATATAATTTCCGTCAAATGATATTGGATCAACATTGCAGTTTCTAGAATTTCGCTCAGCATTTGAAAAAGTATGTACTTCTTATCCAAAATGTGCTTTAAGTTCATATCTATGGTTCAAATTAAAAATTTTGCACCATGGTTATTTTATTTTACATTGTCGTAGTTATATCTTCAGTAGTACCATTTTTTTGCTACAAACACACTAGTGTGACGGTATGAAGTGGAAAAAGTTTAATATTGGTCAGTTTACACCATGATTTTGGCTAACATTACTTCGTAATTATTCAGTTCTTGATTTCTGCATGTTAGAAATAGCCCACAACATCTTTCCATTCTTTCAGAGCTATGCGTTTACACTAGTCAATAATAATTGTTATAGAAGTTCTTTGATTGTTAAAATAAAAGTAATCTTTCCAAGGTGGACTTTTGGAAGTATCTGTAAATGAGGTCTTATATATGTACCTTACCGATAGATGAAAATATATGCTATGCTTAGTGAAAGTGAAATACCAAAGCCTCCCTGATCATCAAGAAAATATGGTTTTGTAAGGTCTCTGTATTATAATGAATTTCCATTGTGTTGTTTTCCACATGATTATATTGCAACTATCAAAGTTTAGTCCCAATTTTTAGACCTTGGCCTTGATTCTATCTAAAATAGCTCCTATTTTTATAAGGCTTTGACACATGCTTACCATTCAACATAGCAGTATATGATAAACTTTGTATTCATAAACAAATGAGCTATGATGACTCAAAAATGCCACTAAATGAATGAAAAAACCACCCTTATATAGGGATGTGTCCCTTAGGGTGGGAAGGGGCACCTCCTTGTTTCCCATGTTCCCAAGGTGTATTTTTCTTGTAGGATTCTCCAAGAAACATTTTTCCAGATATCTATTTTGGGAAATGCATTTTCCCAAAAGGGCTTTTTATTTTCCCAATTTTTGGGATGATTGAAGAAACATTTCTCTACATATCTCTGTGGGAAATGTAGATGGAAAATTTTCCCTAATGTGAAGGATGCATTTTATAAATGGAGGATTTTAAGCATTTTACCTATAAAAAAATGCGCTTTTGGATGTCTTTGACAAAAAATGAGTTGCCAATTTTTATGGCATCGTAAATGCTACTAGTTTGTTTGACCATCCCTATATGTGAAACCAAGGCTGCAATTCCTTGTATTCCTTATCCAAGTGACTCTTTATTCACATTGTGTTCACTCTTTCCAATGCCATTGCAACCCTCACCTACTCCAATATGCCATCATTTCGACAGGAGTCATTCATCCACATTGTACTTTTGACTAATCAATTCTTATTAAATTATACTTTTTCAATTTTGGATTTTTGGCCATGTTATTAGAACCCCATTGTCGAGGTTCCTAGTGTAGTCAATGTTCTTTATCCACATTGTATTCACTCTTCCAAATGCAAGTGCAACCCACATCTAATCCAATATTCTATAATTTCGACATGAGTAGTTGATCCTAATGGTAATTTTGACTAATCGATACTCATTAAATTGTGCTTTGTCAATTTTGGATCTTTGGTAGCGTTATTAGAACCCCATTGTCGAGGTTATTAGTGTGATTGATGTTCAAGGTGATCAAAGGTTATAGAGATTTTTCCACTTTTAGTGGTATGTAGAAGTAATTGATTTATTTATAGTAATAAAAGTTTATTCCAATTATATATTTTGCGAGCTTTTAAAAGCCAAAGAAGATATCTATCACTTTTCAGATAATATCATTGGATTGTTTACATATATCATCAAAAAATATAGTAATAAGCGAGAAAAAAAATATATATGGAAAGCAACAGCCCACAAAAAATTATTATTCATATACTCTTGGTATTCTAGCACTTGTGCAATAAGTTGGAGAGCTTGTCTATTAGGGTATTGAGTTCATGGTATATATGGAAACAAGAGAACCAATCCAACTTTTTGTTGACTTGTTTGATAACTTGCAAAATGTGAGCCAAATGAGGGGCCACTATGTTGAATTTTTCATAGACTCGATCCACAACAAGTTTTGAATCCCCCAAAATATTTAGTTTTCTTACATCTTTTTGGTTGACCACATTAATAAGAGCCTAGAGAGTTGAAAATTCAACTCTCATGTTTGTGCCCATAATTGGAGCATATTTTATATCCAAAAAGTGAGCAAGTTTTGCATATTTCTTTCCAAAATGATTTTATTTCATTTATTTGATCTTTGATGTTGTGTCATCAATTAAATATTCCATTCCTCCATTAGTAGGACTTCGTAGATACAGACGTCGACTTTCAGGTTCTATTTCTTTAAGTGGTTCACGCCCAATGAATTTCTACTCATCGATGCTAGATGGGTCATATGGTAACATTTCATCTACTTTTCATCAAACTTTAAAGACAAAAACCAACATATCAAATGATTCACACCCATTAATAGGACAAAATAAACTGACTACACTCCATTCATGGCTAGTTTGGATGATGATAGATGGGCCAAGCCGATGGATGCTTTTGCTTATCGCTGCGATATGCAGAAGGATGCAGATGTTAGTGGTTCCTCTACTGTGTTTCGACCTGGCCAAGGTTATAATACTATATTTGCAGGAAATACATGTGAAACACAAATGAGTATGAATGTCATTCTTCCTAGAGGGCCTTATGTGCAAGCACCACTTCCACAAGTTGGACTAGTAAGAAATAATTCTGATGCTGATAGGTGGCAGCATGCTTATGGTTCGTAGAAGTGTTTGATTCCTCCTCCACAGCCTTCTCTTCCCACAGTTCATATATCAGAGAACTGATATGAAGTGGGCAAGGTTTCTGATGAGGATCAGTTGAAAAAGAGACAAATTAAATCCATCTTTAATAAATTAATGACCCAAAACTTTGAGAAACTTTTTGAACAAGTCAAAGAAGTGAATAATGAATTTTCATCATGTATTCATGGTATAATATTCAAATATTTTACAAATCCTTGATGGATCTTGCTGGAACAGGGTCTACTAGAAAGCTGCGACTCTAGTCCATTCTATTTTTTTATTATTATATTTAGTCTAACGCAGCGGTTTTGGGGTGGTTCAAAGCCCCTAATGAATTGTATGTGGGTCAAGGGTATACCAAGAGTCTGCAGACCACAGTTTTTAGACCATTAGATGCGTAGGCTAAAGTAGTATAAATAGTTGAACCTTTTTGAGTCGACATGGGTAGGAATGAATTGGAATTAATGCTATGTGAAAACTGCTAAATTTTTAGGGTTGTTTGGGTAAGGACTACTGTTAGCTATGTTCGCAGAGATCCTCTGTCCTGCTATGTGCGAACCCTGCTACTGTGTGTGCAAGTTGGGTTTTGAGTATTTAAGTAAATCTGAAGGATTAATGAATGCGGAAGGCTGTTGGAATATCTGAATGTATTGGACTTACTGCTGATGTGAATATGTGATAACTAATTAAGTATGTATGCTTCTCTGTTATTGATTTAAGTTGTGAAAGTAATTTTGTTACTTGTTTATGCTGTGATCTGGATTTGTTCTATTATGCTTTATGCAAGGATACCTATGATAACTACAGTAATGTTCTATAAGTCTATGATTTGTTAGTTACTGTGATTATACTTGGTGTTGCACACGTGGATGAAAAGGAAATCAGTCGATCAGGGCTCTGTGATATAAGATCTGGTAATTATAAGGTTGAATGCAACTCTGCTTGACTTACCTACCCTCTCCTAAGGTGTGGAAACCTGGTTCCAACACCCACCCATACTGCTTCGGGTGAATATTTGGCCTGTGCAAGTAGGACACTTCCAAAAGGGCCAGTAGTATAGGTGTTTATTGGCAAACCTTAACCTTCGAACCTAGGTCAGGACCCCCCGAGCTAGCAGAGCTGGCTTTTTGTGAAATGTATGAAAAATTCAATTTTCGGTTTACTGCAGGAATACCACAATTTTATAAAGATAATGAGAAGGTTGTTTTCAAGCGAGTTCTTTTGAACAAATGTTAGGAATAATTTGAAAAAGATGAAAGAGAAAGGGCAGAGGCTGAGAAAGAATAAGAGCATGGTGAAAAAATCCTTTCAACAGAAGAAATATGGGAGAATAAGGTTGCAACATGACGACGAATTCTAGGAAATATACGGTGTATTTTTGAGCTTTACAAAGAAAGTATGTTGACTGAAAGAATTATGCATGCATGCATCAAGAAATTAATTGGTCAATTTCAGCATCGAGAGAAGGAAAATGTTGAAGCTTTGTGCAAACTGATGAGCACTATTGGTCATATGATTGACCATTCAAAGGCCAAGGAACATATTGATGCTTAATTTGATAAGATGACAAAAGTGTCCAATAAAAAAGGGCTTCCCTCTAGGTTGAGGTTCATGTTGAAGGATCTAATTGATCCGAGTAGGAATGGATGGAAACAAAGGAAGAAAGTTGAGGGCCCCAAGAAAATAGAGGAGTGCATCGGGATGTTGTACAAGAACTACATGGATAGGGAGGTCTCTCTCGAGGTAGCAATATGGGATATTCATGTCAGAGACTTGTGACACCACTTGATCATGGTGGGAGAGGACCTGTGATGCCACCTTACATGGTAGGTGCACAGACGAGTTCACTTGCACATATGGGTGGGGTTAAAAGACCAAAACCTCATATGGGACCACTTGACCGTGGATTCACAAGTCAAGATGCTTGAATTGTAGATAGGGCTCAATTTTAAAATTAGTCTATGCCAAGCCCTTCAACACACAAAGCTTCTGATGATGGCTACTTGACTCTTGGTCCTAAGGGAGGTCTTGGCAAGGGAATAAGAGGGAGGTCTCATCCTATACCATATGTTAAGAGTTCTCTAGCATATATTCCACCATTCACATCCTAAGTAATAGAAGAAAATATGTAGGTCCGATTTCAGGTTGCAGTTCTGACGAGATGTCAGTTGGTATGAGAGATGAAATTTTGACAAGGACTTATGCTGCATAAAAGCCTTTATTTGAAAAATCACATGTCTAGAAAAGAAATGATTTGGATAGTGACATAAGAGAGTTTAATAATTCATACTCATAAGGTGACAGAGGTGGGAAGACTAAAAATGCTAAATTTCAACTGTAAGAACATTCTTCTCAAAGAATTTTTAGGTCACAAATCATTGAGGTTCAACTTAGGACAAAGGATGAAATGACAATAAAAGAACATTAAAGGTGCATTCCTTTACAAAAATTCTATGCATTTTCATTATTTCTTTTAGAGAATTCAACAAGTTTCCATGAATTTTTCTTAATTTGCATAACATACCATCCACTGTGAGAGATTTGAAGGAGGAAATTTTTTGTGTAGATGACCTTAAAGTACCACTGTTCCATTCAAATATGGTTTGATTTGGATATTAGATTCTTTTTTCAGGAAAGATGTTGAAATTGATCTTCTAGGGAATCTACTTACACATTAATGCAAGTCTGATCCTTTCTTGCTAAATCAAGGACATCTTACTGAAGGGTAATGTGAAATTTTTTGTCTGTTCTTATTCAAGTTTGAATTTATTTAAGGACCGCTACAATATATGGTCATTTTCAATTATGAACTATAACTATATATAATTTTGATGTTTCTAGGTTGGAGACTGTAATGTTTTCATTGGATGATGCTATTGTTGATGTGCCCAAGGCTCTTGAGTTCCTTGGTCATGTAGGGTCAAAACCCACTAAGTTGATTCCATGTCATTAGAAAAAATTTCATCCTTCCTGGGAAACAAATCCATTAAGGAATATGAGTTTCCCATGAAGGAATTTATAACATGAAACCAAAAAAATTACAAGCATTGTTAGTTTGTCTTTCCAAGGCATATGATAGAGAAAATTGGCTTTATTTAGGGCTACTCATCCATATAGGGTTCAATGTGCCATTTATTAACTATAGAATGAATTGTCTTTCCTTAATATATGTGCAATTAAACTTAAAGTCTTATACTATTATTTTATCATGCCTACAAGAGACCATGGGTAGGTATGACTAATGGCTCCTCTGCCATTTTTTACTGAAGAGTATGTGGTCTCAATAGAGTTATAACAGAGGCAAAAATAACTATAATATTTAAAGCTATACAAATAGGATTTGGCCTAAAATTGACATATTTACTCTTTGTTGATTATGTTTTTCTTTTGGGTGATATGACCAAGGTAGATGAAATTATGCTGAAGGACCCCACCCTTGAAGAATTGAAATTCCTACCTTAAAAACTACTAACATCTAAGGAGCTACAAGAATCCACACCATATTTGATTTGAACCTAAATAGTTTTATTATCTCTGAGTATTTCCCTAATAACAATGAGCAGTAGATTCTCATCATGGATTATTTATCTCATTCTATTTATCAGTAAAATCCACAAAATGTATCCCTACATTTGAATTTTGGGAAAAAAACATATAATTGTTATCACTTAAATTATCCATATCTACTTGAGCTAAAAAATCCTTTTGATTTGGATAAGATTTATTTAGAACTTCAAAAGAAACCCTATTATAATTTTAAGGACCATTATGTCCTCTTGAGTCTTGACAAAGTATGATGGAATGAAATGGGGTGAAGATCAGATCCATGTTTACTATGTCAATGACCTTTGTTTTAAGATATCCACCGTACAGACTAGTACCACCCATACTTATCGTTGACATCTCTCTTTCATCATGAAGATTAACATACTAAGGGCCTATAACTCCTGGAGGCCCATGGTAGTCATTGCAATGTAATTTATTAGAATAAATTCCATTTCTTATTATGATATTTACGACATCCAAAAATGGCATCATCCACATCATTTTGAAGAAGTCTACCACTTAGGTCAACATAATGTTTTTCATATTTATGACTTCCGTCGTATTTGTTGGTTCTTGAAGCTCGAGCACTTTCATAACAAAAATAGGAAAATTCAATTGAAAAAATGGTCCACTCTCTTTTCATTTTCTAATATTATAATGAAATTTTATTAGAGACACTGTTTGTTTATTTGTTTTGGTTAGAAAAGGGTTTTTTCTTGGTTTTATGCGACTTTCAATTTATCATATGTAGCATGTTGAGAAATGGGAAAGAATAATGTGTGACATTTATCTTGTAGAAATTGATGCTCAATGAAAGGATACATAGTTCAACCAAGCTAAAATTCACTTTGGTAAAGGTGGAGGAACATCTTAAAAAACTACTTAAGAATACACCATATACAAAGTTTGACCATAAGCAATATATGCATTTTTACTTTGTAAATATGTTCTTTTTTCTACCCAAGATATCACAACAAGAAAAATATTGATATTGTAGAAATTGTTCGAGGATGTCATTCAGGTCGATTTTTCTGATGTCCTATTTGATCGATACTTTCTCATATGTCAGGAAGGCTTTAAATATGAATTAATATGTTCATGAAACAAATCAGATTCAAATTTTATAAATATAAAAGATAAAAACAAATGTCAATGTATTTGTTTGATTGTTACCTGACTCTACGATGGGCAGGTTACAAGAAATGTGATTGGAAAAAGGACGAGGATACGATGCATATCATGTCTTGGATATGGTTCATTCATTGTTAGAGATCACTTAGACACCTAAGCCGTCGACTTTGGAAATGTTTATAGTAGGAATTCCTATGGTTTTTAACGTTGTGATCATTTCACCTCATGATTATTTTCGGAAAACAAATGCTTTAGGAATTCCAGACACGACATTGATGGACAGGTAAACAATTTTTTTATAATTGCAATTTCCATTCCATGATATCTTCTCTTTATTGTTTGATTGTATTTTAGACATTTATTTTGATTTTGTTTTTTCTTTTAACTATGAAATTGAAAATACTTAGTACGATGTCCATTTAAACAACAACCAAAGGTTGAAGATGAAAATAATATTACACTATATTTATTGAAATTCTTATAGCTATTTTGTGTTAAAATATTTTCATGACTATCTGAAAAAGCTACTTTCATGTTTTTATTTGAGTAGATGTTACTTATATACTTGACTAAGTTCATGCATTAGAAAATGAAATGTTGTTGTGAATAAAACGACAAGGATTAAACATCACATCTCAAATTATTCGTTTTCACAAGTTATCTACAGCATGAGATTTGTAGCATATAACTTAGTTGACATGATTGTTCCTATGATTTCCTTGAAATTTGAATACTAAGTCACTAAGGTGTTCTTTTCTATATATGGTAATATTTTATTTTCTTTGTTTATACAAGTTATCTGGCCACATTATAGTGACAATTATCACCCCAATGAAGATAATTTGTTTGAGTTTCTTACTTGTATGGAGAAAAATGGCTTTGACATTGCTGTTGAGGTATATGTTGTATAAATTATTTATAATATAATTTAGTTTATATTATAGTGTTCATTGTCTTTCATGTTCTTCAATGTACATTGTATCTTCTTTTGTTTTCAGAGAATGAACTCAGTATTGATGGTAAGAAGCATGAATTGAAAATAGCGGGGATAAATAACATTGGAGCGGCAAATGCAAAAAGAGAGAGAGGAGAATTGGTCTGGTGATACTCTTAGAGCCAATATCCCGCATAAGACACACACATAAGGACTAATGGTCAAGTCTTCAGATTTGGTGAATTCACCTACAATGCCTTGAAAACACAACGATAGTGCTTGAAGTGATGCAATATCATTTCATGTGTAAATTGTAGTCCAACAAATATTAAGTTGGAAAATCATATTCTAATACTTTAACATTTCATATAATATAATTTATGTGGTTAAAAGTATTTATAGTTGCACTTTATATTGTATAGTATTGTAATTAAAATATGCAACTCTGTGTTTTCATATTAGATGAACATGGACATTGCATGACATTTTTAAAATCATATAAATTAATTTATGTTGATTAATAATGAACACAAAATATTTAAAAATACTAAATTAATAGTTTATATTGATTAATGATGAACATAAATAAAATGAATATACAACTAAATTAGTCATTTATAATTATTATTAATGAAAGTAAATGAAATGAATATAAACTACTAAATTAGTCGTTTATAGAATAAATAATTGACTACTTCAAATGATAATTTTGTGACTACAAATGACGACTAAATTTTTAATATATATGACTATTAGTAGCTAATTTACAGTATCTTATAACATGACTAAAATTTAGTCATATTTCTTTGGTCATTAATTGGTTTCAAAATATCACTAAAATTTGCATATATATGACTATTAGTAGCTAATTTATAGTATCTTATAACACAACCAACATTTTGGTCATATTTCTTTGGTCATTAATTGGTTTTCTCGGGTGATCATATAGTAATATATTTTTTCATTAATTGTGACAATTAATGACCAAATAAAAGATTAAATCAATGAATAAATAAATGAAAAAATTAATGACCAAATCAATGACTAAATTAATGATCAAATAAATGACTAAATCAATGACTAAATTGATGATCAAATTAATGACCAAATGTACAACAAGACAACAAAATTGAGATAACCAATTAATGACTAAGCTAAAAATGACCAAAAGTCGGTCGCATTATAAGATACCATAAATTAGATACTATTGGTCATCGACTAAAAAAATAGTTGTTTATATGAAAATTTTAGTCCTTTTTTTAGTAACTAATTAGCCATTTTGTACTAGTGAATTACTCTTTGTTAATACTTTCTAGAAAAATTTCAATACCAAAGTATCTTATATTTTAGATTAAATATGCTTTCACATTTTCATAGTTTGTATTTCATTTCAATTCTCGTAGATTAAACTTGTTTCAAGCTTCATAGATTGAAATTAAAGCAGATTCATAGAATAAATTTTCTTCAAAGAATCATATAATATATTTCTTTTCCAAGTAAAAATATTTTAGGTATCCTTTTCAACTACGATGGAGTAAATTTATCTTTCGAAGTTCAATAGAATAATATTTCATTTCTTTGTTCAATAGATTTTTCAAGATTTCAGATTAACATAGTTTTCTTTGAATAAATTTAATTTTGAAGTCTTAAATTTTGTAACTCACTTTGGTCACTGAGAAAGAACATGCGTGCATCCTTACTAAATATCTTGTCATAAGTAGGTTTTATTTTTCACCCTGTAATTAGAGTAGTTTTCTTTTAATCAAAATTTGATAGCCGAGCATTTACAATGCAAGTTTACTTTTCAAGTTTATGAACCCTAGATTGATAATTTAATATAAGTAATTCAACCATAAATTAAATTACCCAACATTTTTTGGCATCATTTCTATGGAAGTACACATAGGTGTTCAATTTTAATATAGGATGCATTTTAATTCACACAACTCTGTTTAGAAGGATTGATAAGATGAAAGGTAAGAACCTGCACATCACAATTGTAGGGTTCCTTCTAAACTAAATTTGCCACAAATTGCACTTCTCTATAGTTGTGCTCATTATTTAGGCCCATAATTAATTCATATTATAATAATTTAGGATTCATGTATATATAATGATATTCTAGGGGTATATTTGTTAGAAAATGATGTAGTTCAATTCCAACATCATCAACCACCCCTTCTAGATGATGTAGTGCCAAACCTCATTCTGATACACACATTCAATCATTTATAGGTGGACCAAGAATTCCTAAATTAAATAGGTTAGAATTTCAACCTATGGAATCACCAACTTTATCAACTGAATCTATGGTAGAAGAACCTACATCCCTAACTGAAGGAGTCATGTTCCTTTCTTCAACTGGTGAACAAAGAATTAGAAAAGAGTTACAGGTTCCTAGTGAAGAGGAAGAAGTAGAGGAATTTTTTTCCCTAAAAAAAATTGATAGGGGAACTAATGGAAGAGGAATTAATTAAAGACAACCCTATCAATGAACCCTATATAACCTTTTAGGAATCCACAATGGAAAATGAAGAAGAAGTACATAATCGAGAAGGACCCTGAATTAGTGAAGGTAGAGGAGACATGAATTTACAAGCAAGTGTTAGAGGTGGTGGTTGAGGTGGTAGAAGAGGAAGAGGAGGTGATGGTTAATTTCATTAAGAAGAGTATCCTTTTGGATTCTCTATTCAAGATACAAATACTATTTCTACCATGAAAAAAATCTCTCTATATATTCTTCCTAATTTTCATGGTATAAGATCTAAGGATCCATAAACATTTCCTTTTGAGTTTGAGGTATTTTGTAGATCATATCACTCTTTATTTGATACTTAAAAAATAGAATTGTTTCCTGGTACATTAAAATATGGGGCTCTTAACTGGTTCATGTGTTTACAAACAAATTCTATAAGGACATGGGATGATATGGAAATAATTTTCTTATAAAAATACAAATATTATTGAATACATCATGAAATCAGGAAAGAAGTTTTCAAAATTACCCAAAATGAGGATGAAAGCCTTGAAGATGTAGTAGAGATATTTTCTTATAATGTAAAAAGAGCTAAATTGCATAACTTAGGATTTGGCACATTAAAAAATCTCTTAATAAAAACTATAAGGGATGAATGGATTGATATTCTTAACTTTATGGGTAAATGAGATGTTTTTCAATTAGCATTTCAAGAAAAAATGTAAATTATGAAAACACATTTCAAGAGGAAAATCAAAATATGGCAGGAGTCCGAGAGACCTAGTTATATCAAGGGTAAGAAAATACGCATTTGAAATTATAAGTATAGTATAAATTGGTAATTTACTCGATAATTTCAAAATTAACATTCTTGGGAATATTAGTGAACAACTAGATATTCTAAGTGTACAAAACAAGAAAAAAATGAAAATGTTCCTTTGTCTAATTTTTATCCTAGATGTAGGAAGAAACATGCATTACAAGAATTTCCTCTTGAAAATGTTGAAATTTTATTTTATGTGTTGAGATTCATGCTACAAAGGAGTGGCCTTAAATACTTGGCCTCAAAGCTATTTTCCAAGAAGAATTTGGGACAAGTCAAATAGAATGATTTTTTTATATTTCTCCTAGAAAACGTTGGTAGCCTCGATAAATAGGTATGGAAAATGTTCCAATGCATACTATCATTGTTATTCACAACCATAAAGTAATTGGAATACACACTTACCATGGAAAAACTGGCCACCTCAAGTACAAAACCCATCTTGGTCACAATGATGGAAAGGTTATTATGGTAGGAAATCCCAATATTCTCAAGGTTTCCAACAACCATATTCCCAATACTAATCTTAGTATGATTGTACACCCGAACCACCAAAATATATCCCACCACAATTTCAACCTCAATTGAATTTTATTCAACCACTTCCACTACCATCCAATTCATTTCCTCAAAAATCTGATCAAATACATGCACAACCACTCCCCAATCCTAACAATAAAACATCTCTACAACAACCCGTCTACAATGTCGAGGCTAAAATTTTTCAATCTTGTGTGATATATCCTCTAGATTTATATGATTTCCAACTTAGATCTAGTCAAATATTGAAATATAAAACACCTGCATTTTTCATCCAATAATATAAAGAGGGTAAAATTCTTTGAAATGAGACATCTCTTGATCAGGAAAATTCCCCTCCAGAGGTAGAAATTCCTAAAAAATTAGATGAAAATAAAATAAAATAAACTCGTAAAACTCCTAAAGCTAAAGAAACCTCTATTTACTTACAAAATTCTCCCCTTCCCAAGAGACTTCAAATTTATAAAGGAATAATGAGGAAAATAATTTTACCTGATTATAATATGTTACATGAATTGAAAATTATTTGCATCAAAATTCCATTACTTCAGGCTATAAATAAAATATCCATTTTTTCAAATATAAGAAAGGAGTTGTAAATCAAGAAACCAGGAAGGAAAATAAAAGATATTATAAAAATTCAGTTGGTAGGAAAAATTGAAGATACTATGATGGGGAACCAATAATTGAAAAATGTTTAAATCGACGTAGCCCCATTGTAAAAATCCATATCAATGGTATTGAAATTCCAAACACTTTGATTGACTTAGGTGAAATTATTAATATCATGAGTAAGAATATTATGGATCAATTAAGGGTAACTAATTTCAATATATGCTAAATTTATTGAAATTAGTAGATAGATCTATTATGATACCTAATGGTATATTAGAAGATGTATCAGTATCCCTATATTCATGGGACTATCTTGTTAGCTTTATGAATTAACTCCCAAAAATAATCTAGGAGGACACCCATTGATCCTTGGTAGACCATGGTGAGCTACAATTGATGCATTCATAAGTTGTATGTTCGATAATATGTTCATTATTATGGAAATTCTATTAAGAATTTCACATTATATCCACTTGTAAAAACAATAACTAAAATAGAAAATGAACTTTGATTGAAGATGATGATGATGAATACTTTGAAAAGATTCAACCAATATTAAATATTTCACAAAGTAATGAGGAAAATCATTTAAGAAATTTAATGAACAATCATGATTTTTCTTGATATTATGAACAAAATTGCTGTGTGCATATGTTAGATCAAATTTTTCAAGATAAATTTAACATTGAGTATTTTTCATCTTGAAAACCTAAACTATCATTAAAATATATGGAAAATTTTGGAAATTCTCAAATATAAATTTCTCGAAGCAACACATTAAACATTAATAATAACTTGGAGGAATTTAAAAAGAAAAAATTCTACAAAAACATTTTTTTTCATTTGCATGGGAATATATTGATGTGAAGGGAATTGATCCAAATAAATGTATGCATCATGTTTATATTCAATAAGATTCAAAAATATTGAGACAACCTCAGAGTTAGATGAATCCTAATCTTAGGGAATTTGTTAAGGAAGGGTTACAAAAATTGCTTAATATGAATTTTGTTTATGCAAATTTAGATAGTCATTGGGTTTAACCCTTGGCTATTTTTCCTAAGAAGAATGGAAAGTTGAGAGTATGCATATATTATTGAGAATTAAACAAAGATACTCTAAAATATCATTTCACACTATATTTTATCAACCAAGTATCAAATACTTTAGTAGGAAAGAAGTATTTTTTATTTATTGATGGTTTCCGTGGATATAATCAAACTCAATTAGAACGTAAAAATCAATAGAAAACAAATTTTACATGTCCATGTGGTACGTATGCTCATAGGGTACTTCCTTTTGGTTTATATAATGTAGTTGCTACATTCCAAAGAGCAGTATTAGATATATTTTCTGACTTGATCCATGACTGCGTAGAAGTTTATACAGATGAATTTATTGTTTATGGTAATACTTTTGAATTTATCAAAAATTACAAAAAAATCCTATTTAGATGTAAAAAATCTAATCTTTCATTGAGTCATGTAAAATGCATTATGATGTTTACTGGTAGAATTATTTTGGGCCATCATATTTTAGGTCCTCAAATCAAGGTGGATACCTTAAAAGTTGAAGTCATTTCCAAAATTTGAGTACCAACATGCCAAATAGATGTTATATTTTTTATTGGTTTCACAGTTGATTATATAATTCCTAGAGAAAACTTCAAAAAAATAGATTCACCACTTTTCAAACTTCTTAAAAATCTTTACAAATTAATTTCGAATTTTGACTGTCAAAAAGATTTTGAGTCATTGAAAAAAACAATATCTGAAGCACAATCTTCAATAGATGAAATTATCCCCTCCCATTCCATATTTCTACTGATTCTTCATATAAAACCTTGAGATTTGTACTGGGACAAAAATACTTGACTCCTTATGTTATTTATAATACAAGTAAAAATTTGACTATTACAGAGTTAATTTTGATAGTTCTAAAAACTAATTTTTTGGCTTCTTTTCATGCCATTAATAGGCTTAGACATTATATCACTGATTATGATACTTTCATTCATTTAGATAATTATGCTACCATATATGTAATGAACAAACCAATATAATTACTAGATGGATTTTATTGTTGTGGGAATTTAATATTACCATTCTAGATAGGTCAGGAAAAGAAAACACTATTTTTCATTTCCTTTCTAGGATGCAATATGATAATAATGATACTCCTATAATAGATAATTTTCTGAACGAATATATTTTTTCAATATATATTTAAACTCCTTGTTTTTCCGATATATATATAACTATTTGCCTAGAGGGAAATTTCTTGTATAATTATCGTCCAAAGTAAGATATAAATTCATCAAAGACAACGCACCCTATTCATCAATGGAAGGATAATTATACTAGACATGACTTGATTAGATCATTCAAAGATGTGTTCAAGAATATGAATTACTTGAGATAATAAAGGCATGTCATGATGAGCCATGGGGAGGACACTTTGCTAACATAAAAACAACGTAAAAAGTGCTTCGTTTGAGATATTATTGACCTTCCCTTTTCAAGGATGCCAAGGAATATGTCAAAATATTTGATAACTGCTAAATAATGGGGAAACCTATTCTATGATATGATATGCATCTATAACCATAAGTACTAATAGAGGATTTTGACAAATGGGCTCTAGATTTTATTAGACCCATTCATCTTCCATCAAGACAAAAGACGTATATACGTTTTTGTGAAAATTATGTTACAAAATGGGTTAAAGCTAAGCCACTTACATTCTACTGAAAATTTTGTAGTTACATTTACTTTTGAGGATATCTTCATGCAATTTGGTAGAATATATACTCTGAATATACTATACTACATTGATAAAACTAATAAACATACTCCTTATGATCTTTTCTATGGGAAGAAAATATTTCTTTCTATTGGATTCCAAGTTGAGCTCTTCAATACAACAAGAATGTTGGGTCTTGATCTCTATGAAGCCCAAATACAATGGATGACACAATTGAATAAACTAAATGATATCCAACAATATGCCATTCAAATAACAAGAATAATCCAACAAAAAAGGAAAATATGGCATGATAAATTCATCAAAGTAAAAAAGTTTACGCTAGGTGAATGGGCCCTTGTCTTTGATTCTAAGTTTAAATATTTTCAAGAGAAATTTCAAGCACATTGACTTGGTCCCCCTGATATAGAAACTATTTTTTATAACGGAGATATTAGAATTAATATTATTGATGAAGAAGGGATAACCTTCCATGTCAATGGGCATAAATTAAAGTTTTATCATAAGGCTTCAAAAAGAGAAGAGTTTATTGAAAATAATGAAAGAAAAGTCTTATCTTAAATTGGTAGAAGCTATAGATTCTGGTCCTTTACTAACAAAAGAAGTATAATTTCATTTTCTTTACAAGAAAAAAAAGAAGAGAAAAATAAAAAGAAGGAGGAAAAAAAGTAATAATAATAATAACAAAAGAATTGTTATGAAAACTAACATTTTTACCATTCCTATGCAGAAAATATTAGTTGAAAACCAAGGAATCTTAGGTAGCTTAGAGTTTCTTATTTCCCTTCGCTTTTCCCATCTCTTTTATTCCATTTCGTTTTAATAAATTTTCAACTTCAAACAAATCTCTTTGAATAATTTGATTCTCTTTTAAAAAGAAATTATTAAGAAATATCAACATCATCAGCCACTGTTAGCATTCAACATTACTAAGACTTAAAGTAGCAACAAACAAGATTGAAAATAAAATTGAAAAAATTTCAACATTTTGCAGTTGATTCAACATTCCATAACTGATTTTTCCAGGATACATTATGGACCTAGAAGCAAGGAAAATCGACAAATAAAACCGAAGTATGCATTTGGTATTTATAGGAATGTTTAATCGATGCCATTAAAGTAGATTATATATTTTTAGTTGATGGATTTTTTGGTACATTATTGATAGTACCATTAAATTAATGAGTTGGATTTATTTTTTTACTCCAATCATATCTCATATCCCATCACTTCAAACTCCTACGTGGTATCCCATCATATCAAAAAACTCCCTTATTGCATGCAAATAATTTTAATCCCACAAATTATGATGATCTTCGTCGATTACATCCAAATAAATCTTGGGTAACTATTAATTAAAAAGGATATTTATACTTTAATACTACCACCACATTAATCCATTCAAGTGATTTCAACCTTACCACGCCCAAATTTCTCCAATTCCACTCCTCCTTTCACCATTGAAATCTTGTCGAAAAATATAATTTCGGGGTAAATATTATATTCACAACGATGGCGATTATTATTTTTCATGAGCCTATGTGAGTAAATTTTTTGAGTGCCTCTCCCCAAGTTCAAAAAAAATTACATAAGGTAGGATGAATTAATTTCTTTGAGAAGTTTAATAGGTAGGAAATTAAGGTAATGAGAGCATTCTCATAGGTCTTTGATGAAATGGAGGCATAAATTTGGGACATAAAGTTGAATATAACTAATTATTTCATTACACAGGCAAAAAAAACTTTCAGGGAAGGGTGAGATTTGGTTTAATAACCATATATTCAAAGATGAAAAGTGGAAATCGTTTCTGTTGGAATATGTAATTCGTACTTGTCTTCAGTTGTGACTTTCTATGTATAGATTATGTTCCTATACCATAGGAGTTAGCTAAATCTAGGTTCCTTCTTTAGTGTGTCGTTGAGATATTCTCTCAACCAACTTATTTTTCATCCACAATAGCTTCCCTATTTTGAGACAATACCTCATGTATATATGTAACTCTATTTGATTAATAAAATGTAGTGTGCATGCTCAGATTTTAAGTTAGTATCAGAGCCTTTTTGGGCTTGGGCCGAGGAAAATAAATGATTGTGTTTTTACTATATTTGGTTGTCCATGGGGAGTTGCGAGAGTGGTGAGCGGTCTACTAGATGGAGAATAGTGCAAAATTGTGTTGTATAAAGGAGAGATGATTCGCATTCCCCTGATTTCTACAAGTAGCCCAAAGGTTCAATCTATCGTGGAAGCCTCTGTGAGCTACGAGTGAATTCAGGTCATGGAAAGTGACATAGCCTGGAAAATGGAGGAAATTTTGATAGAGAGAATGATGGGTGACATGGTGATTTTCCTCCACTATCTCCAATTCAATTCCGAGCAACGAGAAAATGAAAAAGGGCCATTTTGTTTCTCAAAATCCCTTCAAATCTATAGTGCAGAGATGATTGTGCTACGTAATGAATCAAAATTCATTCAAGCTAGTGTTAATAGAGTATTGGATGTTTGACTATGTTTTTTGATGTTGTGTGGGCTTACGATACCGTAGCCTAGTGGATTCAAGGCAGGAAAGCGAATCCATTGAGACAGCAAACCAACACTGCATAAAAAAAACACAGAGTTAGCAAATTGTACGCAGGTGTTTGGCTTGTTGATCTGCATGGGAAGGGAGACCACCATGTATCAAACTCAATCTGTGGAGGCAGGGAGGATGTTTAATTGTTGTGGACCTCATCACGCAGAGGATATGCTACAACGGATGTCCTGAAAATGGGTCTTGTAGATTTTGCATCTTGTAGGAGGTTGTCATCTTCCCATCAAGTGGGATGGAGTATTTTTTTTTTTATAGACTGGGATTCAAGCTGACAGAAGAGGCCTGCCCAATTACAATGGGTCTTTAGGGTAGGATGTGAGAGTAGACATTGGAAATAAGGCACTATCTGTGTGATTTTTGGCCATTGATATGTGTGATATGCACACTTAATGTGTTTCCGTAGCTAGTGGAGCACATAATTCTGTTGTTTGTTTGAAAGCATGATTGTTTGTGTATTTTTGGGTATATGAAATATTTCATGATGAAATTATTTTGGAACTAAAATTAATATACATATTGAGATTAGTCACCTCAATATGAAGTTATTTTTGTTAGAATTGAATACTCTAAAAAATGACAAGTTAAGGATGGAGTTATAGGTTTTAATTGAAAAAGAAAAATATGCCCAAGATTTGAACATTTTGAAATATGATATAAAGGAGAAACAAAAACATTTAAAGGATTATGGACAACTAAAGTGGAAGTTTTCTTTGTGTGAGTTTGTGGAATTGACTCTTGATGGTCACATACATTTATTAGTAAGCTTGTTTAGGATGTTTTTGTAGTTGTCTGTGTAGAGTATGTACCTGGTAACTCCAAGAGTTGGAGTTGTGTTGTAAGCCTTGAAAGGCATGTTCATCCCCATAAAATTTCATGCTAATATCAAAACTACTTTGTAGTTATAGGTTCATGGTTAGCCAGAAACAATTTTGCAGTCTCGGTTTGTGCTCAGGAAAAAAACATGTGTAATAGTGAAGTGGACTGGAAACAGGTCTGTGCCAGTGTTTTCCCACTAATGAAGAAATCTGATGAAATATCGCCGATGAAGAGATCTGATGAAAGGTTTCCGATGAAGGGATCCAGTAAAATTTTGCAGATGAAGGAAGAGATCTAAGACAAAGCTACTACTGGTGAGAGTTCACCGATGAAGGAAGAGCATGGCTACGGGTCATCCGATAAAACACATGTTGGAGGGGGATCTGTAGATACAGGTACATATATGTAGTGATAATGGTTTACAGAGCCATGTATGCGATGTTACGAGACTAGTGGTTGAAGTGGTTGGTACCCATGCATTCTGGTGGATGGTTGCTCCTTTATATGGACGTCAACATATACTTTGTTATGTTTGACCACAACTAGATTTTGTGAAGTGATATCGAGACAAGTAGTCATTAAAGGGGTGTGTTGGAATATGTAATTCCTACTTGCCTTCGGTTGTCACTTTCTATGCATAGACTCTGTTCCTATTCCATAGGAGTTAGCTAAATATAGGTTTTATGTTTAGTGTGTGGTTGAGATATTCTCTCAACCAACTTATTGTGCATCCAAGGTAGCTTCCCTATCTTGAGAAAGTACTTCATGTATATATGTAACTCTATTTGATTAATAAAATGCAATGTGCATGCTTAGATTATAAGTGTTTCTTCATAATCTATGAATGGAACTCTCACCCTTCAGAAAAGGGATTCTTGTGTTTTCTATAAATTTTGAATTGTGGAATTTATTAATAGTTTTGAAAACATTTCTTGTGACAAAAGTTACTAGATTTTACTCTTCTACCATGCTATAACTTAATGTATTTCATTAAAGGAAAACGACTCAATATTCCTTACTATCTTATGTGGATATTGAAAAAAATGGAATTCAACATTCATAGGGACTCTAGTAACATTGTTCGAGCCTTATATCATCATGAGTTAATAACAAACATTGTAGAAGCACAATTGAAAACCAGTGGTGATAATTGGAAAAAATTCCTTGAGGAAACAATTTTGTCAAAATCGCAGAGGAAGAAGAAGTCAATAAAACTAGGAGAAGTTAGAGGAGGCTTTCTAAAAATTGTAACTATGATATTGAAGTAGAGGAGGCTTTCTAAAAATCATAATTGTAATATTGAAGTAGGGGAAAATTACAATTTGACAGCAAAAGATATGGTAGACATAAATGTTCCAAATGTTGAGGATGCGGACGATAACATTCCACTCAATCATAAAGCATGCAAACTATTCAAAGGGAATATCGAATAAGAAGTCACAAAATAAAAATAAATATAAGAATGAACTGAAAAACTTTAGAATAAATAAATATTACAAAAAAGAAAAACATGTAGAGGTGTTGGAAGAAAATGAAATTAAATCTAAGAACCATGGAAACAAAAGGAAAATTTTTCAAAAGATAGTAAAATATATGCATCCAAAGAGGAATAGCTCGAGGTTCACAATAATTGTGACAAAAAATATTAGTTATATTCCACATGAGGTCATTACAATTGATGAATCAGAATAAGAACAAACAGAGACTGCCACAATGAAGACTCCAGAATTATACTTCGTCTAACAAAAAGCTTATGATTATTTTTCAACATAGAGAAAGAGGCATAACAAAAGCTAAATTCTCCAATGGAAGAAAATTTTCATGATGATACTCTTATGTTTGATCTACCTGAACATGAAGTAAAAATTCCCTCCCTGAGAGAGAAAGAGATCATTAAAACATTGATGCAGGAGGTTTATTAACTGGAAGTCTTCAATAAGCACATCAAGGATGATAATGAAGTAATAAAGGCTTAGAATGATAATATGTTGCTCAGGATATGTTATTGGTAGAATAAAAATCAAAACATCAAAGAAAACAATAAAATTATTAGACGAAAGGTCAAAGGGTTCCAAAATTAATTGTTGATGAGAAAATGAATATGGACTTAAATGTCAAAATCAGAGTGAAGAACACTAATATTAATGCTCTGATTAAAGGTACAAAAGTGGTCCTTAAAAGGACATCCTTACAAATATTTATTTATTTTGCATAAGGACATGCAACACACTCGGCATGGGGAATGTTGAACCTTCAACTTGTCCTCCTTTTGATAGTCCATATTTCTTTTTTCCACCCATTTTGTTACACATTTTCACCTCATCCCATCATGTTCATATATTAAAATTCATTCAGGTCACGCGAGTTACATTAAAAAGTTAATCATCCATGATTATCTCAAAATATATGTTCTCTTCATGAAATTGTTTTAAACTATACTATAGCTACCAAAATTTGCACTTTCTGCAACTAACTTGAATGTCGGCAACCGACTCAAAATTTCTACATGTTCACACAGGTTAGAGAATAACCGAAGAACATCTGCTATTTCCAAATGTAATTGATATGGATTTGCACCTATTGGTTATATATGGAAGCTCACAGGATAAGTGTATCACATCATTCAACCTTGTGGTCAGTGTGGCTATGGCATATCTATTTTGCATAGAGTATCAAGTAAGAGATTCTACAATCAAGCATGCGAGATATGAAGACCATCTTAAATATGATGTGTCAATAAATGTCTTCTCATTATTCCCCCCTTCAATAGCGAATCATAAGAAGAAAAATTCATATTTTTATTCAGAAACTTTGATATCGACTTTAGTTCTAGTTTCGAGGAAGTAATTAATAAAGTAGTTTAACTTTGCAAACATTATTAAAATGCTTCATCTTTGAAGCGAAGAAAATTAAGTTCGAAATTATTACTATTACCATTTCCTGTTATAAAGACTATCTTTTTACGTTTAAAGTAATTCAAGCTCAGTTCATGGCATATCCTTGATTGTGTAGGAAAATCAAGTCTCATGATCTGATTTTTTTAAAACTTCACACTCATCAATAGCCCCCCTTGAGCACATGTTAGAGATAGTATAGATGCATTTATTTCTTTTATTTAATTTCTTTATGATGTAAGGATTCTGTTATAAAGCAGATCCTTGCGCATAATAAAATGTCTGATTCCTTAACATGGAATCCTCAATTAAATTGTTTATTTAAAACCACATTCAATTCAAATCAAAACATATATAAAGAAGAGAGAGCCAACACAAATAAAATATGGGTATATAATAACACAAGAAAACTCAGATTCAAATCAATTGCCCAAATATTACATTTGTGGGCCTCTAGGCTCTTGGCCTTTTCAAAAATCTCACATCCTTTTTCTCTATCTCTCTCTGTATTCCTCACTATCCCCCATCCTCACACAAGCTCCATATTTATACATAATTATGAAATAATTCCAATCCATGATTTCCTCCACACAAATCTCGACCAAACTCAAAAATAAATTTATCCCTTATTTGACTCAACTAAGTTCCATTTAAGGAACTCCTAATCCCTAAAATATCTACCCAAACCAATTCCACTCATATCCTCAATTTACTAAGAGAATATTTACAATAAATATCACACTCAGATATTATTCTCTTAATTTATTTAAAACGAGTATAATAATTTATAAAATAATTAAAAAGACATCATCCCCTAATTACACAATATTTTAATGAAAATCAAGCAAGATGCTCTTGCATCATACTTTCCATATAGAGAAGTTTCCATAGACTCTTGTCTATGAGTTCTATCACTTTTCTGTAATAATGTGAAAACCACACATCTAAATAACTTTCTACCTTGAGGATTCCAAACTCTGTTTTTCCACTGGTCTTTTAAAGTATCAACTCCATTATGTAATTTCGCACAGAATTTTCAGAATAGTATTTTCATAATACTATTGAATGTAACTCTCACTTTTCCATACCACATCATCTTTATTTCAGGAATTACGGACTTTTGTAAAAACGCTCTTACCCATTATTTTAGTCTCCAAACTCTAAAATAATCTCAAACTGGCTTTACATCATCATCACTCATTCTATCAACCGCATTCCATCAGCCTTTCCAACAATTTATTTTTCCATTTTCTCAAAGTAATTCTTTTTTGTCTAATGCTTTCATCTTCAATTGTGTTGAACACTTAACTTCCTGAAATGAAGAATAATCAATTATTTCTCCCTGATCACAACTATAGTCATTGACTGCTCCTATAGTAACAAATTTCCCATCCGGTGTTGTACTTGCATTCATCAACAAACTATTAGTTTTAAAAACACAAGACCTTTTGGCCTCTTTTGTTGCTTCAAGTACCAATCTCACATTATAGTCCTTCTGGATTTTAGAAAATCTTGTTTCGAATTACTGGTTGCTTCCATCTTTATCTTGCTGGATCAATACTTATGTTTCCTTTATGTCTCTAAGGACATAACTTCCTTGCTTCTCCTGATCTTTCATCTCATATTCAAATACTTTCTGCTCAATTTATATGATTTCAACATCATATTTATTAATGTCATCTTTTGTTCCTACAGCCACATTATTATTTGAAGAGTTATAACATTCACTTAACTCGATAAATGTTAGAAGCATTTCATCCCTATTATGCATGGCAACTGCAATCTCTTCTATATTAGGTTTTGCAAGTGTCATCTCCCCTTCAGGTTCCTTAAGCCATCATTCCAAGAACTCTATTTTTATGTGAAATCTCTCCAGCATTTCATCACAACCTTCATTCCCAGTTTCATTCTTCTTCTGGAAATCCTCCTGAGTTATCCTGTTTTCATCACATTGCAAAATTATTTCATCAATTTCATTAAACAAATTCATTTGTTTACCTCCTTGGAATATCACTTTGGCATTTTCATTATTCTTCTACTCCATAATAGCTTCAACTGGATATCTTACACCAAACAAGAATTCATTTATGAATTATTTCTGCTGCAAGAAACCAATACCTTCTTACTTTGAAAGACATTATTCGTCATACTTCACCTTAAGAATTTCATTCATCTCTATGACAGTTTCACCAGACTGTCCATAATCTTCTTCACATCCTGAAAAAATGCACAAAATATGAGCTTTAAAAATACAAGGCTTCATAGCCTCATCTTCTTCTCTTATCAACATATCCTCAAATTCTTCTGAACTATTCCAATAGTTCATGAGATCTCTCACATTTGTCTCATCACCCAAAATTTCACCCTGTTCTTGGTCACAAATGGAAACTTCCATATTCAACTCAGCCTCTCTGAGTTCCTCACATCTCATTTGCACATTCATCATTTGCTCGAGCTTCCTCGTCTCTTCTATCAACTGTATGTTTACCTGTTGTTCCCTCTTTTCATGTAGCCTCTGCCATTTCACTTTCTTCCTCATGGTCCAACCATGTCTCTGGTTTTTCTTGTTTCTCTGCAACAATTCCATCAACAACTGAAGGTGAACTATTATACCATATTTCTCCCTCTCATACTCTTCGTCAGTCAACTGCTTACATATGCCATTTTCCTTGGCATCTTCCTTCTTATTTATTCTATTGTGGTCTTTCTCAGAACCTTTGAAATGAATATCAAAAATCATCTTCTCCTCCTTTGTGAAATTCATTTGTTCACATGTGGATTTAATTCAAATCCACTTTTCAACAAGTCTCCATACTTGCCATTCAACAATACAAGCTCTCTTCCTATGCTTTACCTCTTTCAGGTCTCTGTCTTGGAATCATTTCTGGCAACTCTCTTGCTCCTCTTTGTTGCAAACAACAACTTCAGTAATGCTTGTGTTAAAATCACCATCTCTTTGGGTGTCGGGCTCCGCCAATCATGCACCCAATTACATTCAAACCTTTGACTTGGCTTGCGACTCTTTTACTTTAGACTTTACATCAAATATTCATCTTGGATGAGAAATACACCCTCTTGACTCAAGCTATCCAACTTTTCATTTGACCTTAACATCTGATTTGACTTCAAGGCTTGACCCAATAATTACAATAGTGGATATTTTGACTCTAATTCAAGTTGTATAACATACCAGTGAACATCCACCCTTAATACAATTTCATGATGTAAAATATTCACTCTCTCTCATACTTCATCCTTATGAAAATATTATCAGTCTCCCATTATCACTTCACATGATATTGAAGCCTTTAAGTCAAAATGAAATCTACTTTTCCCAAGATTTATTTTATGATGAAAATAAAATAAACCATTTAATTTTCAACACTCAAAATACCTTTTTGAAATGAATGATCATACCTTATGCTCCCTTCAAGATTATTTAATAAACCTTCTCTTCGCAATTTTAACTCTTCAGATTTCATTCGCATGCCCTTCATACCATAACCTCTTCAACACACTCATCATATTAGCGTAGACAGTTTTCTTGCACTTCCATGCAGCTCATTCTTTGCAGCGACGGTTCTCATGCAACATCGTCTCTTCTTAGTGCACAAAAACAATTCCTTTATATGAATTTTCCAAAACTTCCTTTTAATATGGTGACATCAACACATTTTCTCTGCTAGCAACAAACACAACTGCACTACCCTCTGAATAGAACAATGTGAACACTTTCACATGTGCCATAAGCAATGATCAATTATGATTTTTAACTCACAGAAATTATAGATGCTCCTTTACAAGGTTGCTCCTTCATGTAGATCAAAATTATCTTGACCTCAAAAATGGTATGCCACACCATGCTCGAATCATATTTGCACATAAATTTCTGAGATGGATTCCAAGACCATTCCTTAAACTTTGGATTGATTTCACTCTTTCATAACATTTACAAAAAGATTAACTTCTCGAGTATGGCAAGGGAAATTTAATCATCCAAATTTTAAAATACCTTTAATGAATATTGATCCATTCAATGAGCACTTACCTTAAATCTTCTTTTGGTTAAAATGATCCAACCCCTCTCTCTCATATTCATGTCTCTTGCAGCCATCCCTGTAGTACCTCTAGTTTTACTTTCATCACTGCAATATCTCTTAAGATATCTCACTTTGCAACATCATTTTTATACTTATCACCTACTTATCCACAAGTTGCGTTTGCTCAATTTTACACATACAAAATTTATTTTCAGATTAAAAACCCCCAAATAGATCTCAGACAGGGTTAATCTCATAAGCGAAAGCTATTTCATTAAACACAACTATGGTTATAAACCATATACCAAAACCCACTTTATGAAATTCGAATCAACATATTTACCCTTGATTAAATACCCATTTCTCACCCATAATATATTCTCCTTATGATAATTCGTATCTTACGAATTTGAATTTCTTTAAACAAAACTTCCAATGTACATATGTTGGGTCCCAAAAAAAAATTTAATGCATCCATTCCAGCATTAATCCCACAAGCCTTTATTGGAATTAACTTAACTTAACATAAGTTATAATAACCTTATAACTTACAACTTACCCTTTCAAAAGTGGTGCGATGAGCCTTTCGTAATTTTTAAAAACCGTTTCACATTCCAACTCTATGTGGAACTGTTGACTGTTTTTTAAAACCAATTTACTATTCTTCTACACCTCAATTCATGAATTGTTGGTTCCAAACAGGTCACAATTCCAAGCGGAAATTTATCATTATGTCGTGCCTTTCCCTCACAATTTCAACCTGGCATATGAATTTCCAAATAAATGCAATAATGTAATATTATCAAACAGAGATTTATTCCATTGTATAATCATTACAAACATAGTTTCCTTCCTCTGTCACGCTGCCAGTAATTTCTTCAGGAACAATTAAATCTCATTCCTTAAATACTCTGAATTCTATCTTCTCTATAACACAGCCCCAAACACCTTCAAACGCCATAGGATCCACCAGAATATAAACATGATATCAAAATGTATATCATACTTAATAAACGTCTTCTACCCTGCTAAAAATAGAGCACGATACTTAAACGAACAATTACCATTCAGGTCATGATCCACAAAGGAATGGATACCATTCTTCAATTTACGCACTAATTGCAAAACATCGTTTGTAATTTTTGTTATATGCCCATAAACCAAATGCTGGAAACATAAATACAAAATTGAAGGGAAACGTTACAACACGAACGACCAATGCTACTTTGGATGCTTCTGCGTTGCTCCAATCAGCCTTTTCAAGCACTATTAACACAGTCATGAATTTAGAATGGACATTGCACTTGCAGAATTGCTAACGCAGGTCTGAAATTGGAATCAATGTCAAACATGAGCCATCGCATCCAGAAACTCTCACATGATGTATAACATTCTTCTGCGTTGCGGTCAATGCAATCGGACCCTTACACCATTGCTAGAATCACATATGGCCAATGCATCTTCTACAGGAGTTTCAACGTTGTTTGTCATTGTCGATTCCCAACTTTGGCTTTATGATATGGCCTTAGCTTCTCCAACGCCGGTGTCCAAACATCTGTGGTCTCTACACTCTATCAAATACTCCATCTTACAGTGACAAACTCTTCCACCTTATGTTGGTTTTCTTTAGTTTTCGATTCCAATGGAAACCATGCCTTTCACTTACACTCCATTCAATCCAAGGTTTCCCTTTGCCATCATTTTTTTTTTTAATGTACCAATATAACTTCATTCACACACTCATATACGACATATATATAATTGCAAAGAGTAAATTCACTCACTCATCTCTTGTCTATGGTTGCACGGATTAATGTGCTCTTTTGGCTATGATACCAAATGATGCAGGGATTCTGCTATAAAAAAAATCCTTGCGCATAATAAAATGTCTGCTTCCTTAACATGGAATCCTCAATTAAATTCTTCTGTTAAAACCACATTCAATTCAGCTCAAATCATATATAAAGAAGAGAGATCCAACACAAATAAAATATGGGTATATAATAACACAAGAAAATTCAGATTCAAATGAATTTCCCGAATATTACATTTGTGGGCCTCTTGGCTCTCGGCCTTTTCAAAATATCAAACCATTTTTCTCTATCTCTCTCTGTATTCCTCATTTTCCTCCATCCTCACACAAGCTTCATATTTATACATAATTATGAATTAATTCCAATCCATGATTTCCTCCAGAAAAATCTCAACCAAACTCTAAAATAGATTTATCCCTTATTTGACTCAACTAAGTTCCATTTAAGGAATTCCTAATCCCTAAAATATCTACCCAAACAAATTCCACTCATATCCTCAATTTATTAAGAGAATATTTACAATAATCCTCACACTCAGATATTTTTCTCTTAATTTATTTAAAATGAGCATAATAATTTTTAAAATAATTAAAAATACATCATCCCCTAATTACACAATATTTTAATGAAAATCAAGCAGGATGATCCTGCATCACTTTATGCTTTGCAACTATATTAAAGTATGCGTCATTTAGTTTTTATTTCATTTAGGTACTCTGCTTCATTTTAATTCCCTATTTCTAAATCAGAATTTTACTGATATGCCTTTGGTTCTCTACAGGTCAAACACTTCATAAAAGACAAAAAACACCACAAAGGTTTACTTTTATTATTATTTATATATTAGTCTCACATTTATTCTTTAAATGTTATTACTCATGATTTTGATTTAATATTCGCACACTAGTAATCTCTTAAGGATTCCTGCATTTTAATCAATCGTTATTTCTTCTTTCTAAAACAATTGCAATTCCAAAGTCTTATAGATTTCAGATTAAATCTTATTTCATATTTTAACAGTTTAGATTTGATTTAAAGTCTCATAGAGTAAATGTTTTTTCAAGCTTCATAGATTAAAATTAGATCATATTCATAGAATATATTTTCTTCAAATTTTAATAGAATATATTTCTTTTCGAAGGAAAATATTTTAGGTATCCTTTCCAAGTACAATGGAGTAAATTTATTTTTGTTGGAGTTAATGCTTACATTCCATATTTAAGAAGTTGGTTTGTGATGGTTGAGAAATTCTCTCAACCTCTCTATCTAATCTAGGAATAAGTTGGATCTCAGAAACTCTATTTAAAAGAGTAATCTGAATGTAATCGTGTGTGTGGGTGTGTTTACACATACACCATTTGTGCAGAATATATGCTTGTGTTTTTTGTAATTGTATGATTTTAGCCATTTCTTTCATGGTATCGGAGCGCGGAATGGCCTGTGTGGTGTGAGTCTGTGTTTTTGGAGTAGGAGATTATGTTAATTGAATTGCGTCTGGACGCAGCGAGGAGTTTTCGTTGTTGATCTTTGCCGTGCGTGAATCATTTGCTGCGACCGTGGACCGGATTGCTGATCTGGGAGAGATCTCAAGATCGAGCAATGGCAGGGGTTTTGTAAATGCAATTCAAAGTTTTCATCTGACCTTTAATCCTTTGCGGCGATCGACTGAGAACATTCTGGAACTATAGGGATCTTTAAAATGGTGGTTCTTGCAGCATTCGACCATGTGCAGGGCCACCTGATGGACTGACTATCACATTTTATTCCTATCAAACAAATTTATACATAGCGTTTTGGTGCTTTCAGATTGCAGAAAGGGAGGCTGGGTTAGCGATAAAGACAGCCGATTCCAAACGCCCAGTTATAATTGAATCCGATCGAAAGGCAATCTGCCACGTCCTATCTCATATTCTATCGTTGGCTTCCGTGTAACGTAGCGCGTACCACAAGGAACTTCCGGATGTATACCAGAGGTGAAGATTTTCAAACGAGATAGGCTCTAGCTGATTGTATGATTGTACTGATTATTGGTGTAAGAAATTGAGGTGAGGAACGCACGGATTTTCCCAAGCCTGTAAGATAATTTTTTCCTCAACAGGATTTTCTCGCCATTTTAGAAAAGGTATTTTATTTTGTCTTCTCTTTTATCATGGATTTTATGGTGTTAGAAAAATTCAGTGGTTTGAATTTTCCCTCGTGGAAAGTGAAAATACAACTGCAATTAATGAATACAAACTTGTGGGGAATAGTGAATGGTTCAGAAGCAGCACCTACAGATGCCAAAGAGTTACTTAAATGGAAAAATAGAGATGACAAAGCTAATTCTATTATTGGACTTGCTCTTTCTGATTCGCAATTACATCATGTAGATCTTACTAAAACATCAAAGGAAATATGGGAACCTTTGGCTCAATTGTTTGGTGTAAAATCTACAAATGCAAAATTTTCCATAAAGCTGCGATTATTTAGTCTGAAAATGAATGAGGAGACAGCTATGTCCAGTCATATAAATAATTTAATGTCTCTTTTAAGACAACTAAGTGAAGCTGGGACTAAGGTGGAGGATGAAGATGCTAAAGCTGTATTATTAAATAGTCTTCCTTCAAGTTATAGTAATGTTGTTTTCACTTTGAGTCAAATGTCTACACAAACATTGCAAGAGACAATTGCAGCACTTCTGGGGGAGGAAAAGCGACTGAAACCAGAGGATGCCGAAGCGAAATCTCATGTAGAAAATGCCTTGTGGACAAATTCAAGGATGAGAAAGAAAAATGCAAACAAAGGTGACATTGAATGCTACTATTGCAGGAAAATTGGGCATACAGCGTGGAATTGCAGAAGTCGTGCTAGTGATGTGTTAAAAGGGAAAGAATCAGCAAATATAACCACAGATGAATACCAATTGAATTCCGATGATGAATTCAATGAAGAGAGTGAACCTATTAAACTCTTTTAAAAATAACCAACAGTTCAACTATGTGTCTGATGCCAGTACTTAAAGATCAAGTAGCAGTAAGGCTCAATATGGATGGTTGTCCAGATAGTATGGCAGTTGCGGATCTAGGGAAGGATCCCTCATTAGTGGTAGACATGGAAGTGGTTTCCTAATGAGTTTATGCGACAGATTGGGATGCTGTCCAATAATTGACTTCGGGAGGTCCTTGATTCGGGAGTTGAGGAAGCGAACTCGGGAATCCAACTTGCCAACTACACCTTTCCGAGGGTTATGAGGCAACTTGATGGAGAATCTACTGATAAGCTTGATTATTTTGTTATTTTCATGTAATGTAATCATTAAGGGGGGATGTTGGAGTTAATGCTTACATTCCATATTTAAGAAGTTGGTTTGTGATGGTTCAGAAATTCTCTCAACCTCTCTATCTAATTTAGGAATAAGTTGGATCTCAGAAACTCTATTTAAAAGAGTAATCTGAATGTAATCGTGTGTGTGGGTGTGTTTACACATACACCATTTGTGCAGAATATATGCTTGTGTTTTTTGTAATTGTATGATTTTAGCCATTTCTTTCAATTTTTAGGTTCAATAGAATAATATTTGATTTAATTAATCAATAGAATTTTGAAACTTTTAGATTAGCATAATTTTCTTTGAATTCATTTAATTTTCAAGCCTAGAATTTTGGAGTTCAATTTGGTATCTTAGAAATAGCATGTGTGTCTGTGCTTACTAAAGATCTTGTCATAAGTAGGTTTGATTTTTAGTCTTGCAATTAGAGTAGTTTTATTTCTATTAACAGTTGATAGACTAGCACATAGAATGCAAGTATACTTTGAAAGTTCACAAACCTTGGATTGAAAATTTAATTTAATTAATTTAACCATCAACTAAATTACCCAACACCCACTGATTATAATTCATATTCAATGATAATAAGTTTGTATTTTTGAAGCATTTTCAATTATTGTAAATGGATTTCCTATACTTGCACTTAAGTAACCATATAAGTTGGAAAGGATTGCACCTCATCTTGCAAAATACATTAGGTTGCTTTACCTTTTTCGTTATCAATGGGTTGAATAGGTAGTTGGTTATTCCTAGGAGGTTGTTGTGTCACTTGTAACTATCATTGGGTAGGTATATGTGATGGATGTTGTTGAGAAGGATATGACTATGGAAAATCCTAATTTTGCATGGTATATTGAGGCTATAGGGGATATGGGTAAGAAGACATAATCTGGTAACTGGGCCCTCATTAGCCTTACTGTCAAGGATGATTTTGGGTTGGTTGTTGGGGCCATGTTACTCATGTTGTTATCACATTAAAAGATACATATTTTTCTCATGGAAAATGTCAATAATTTACAATAGATGGATGAAATGTCATCTATGGAGGATGATATTGCTATGGATTCTTGGCGGCTAACATGTACAATTGCTTTATTGCACCATAGTATCCTTGGTATACTTCCTTGAATCTATGTAAACATCAAAAAATTTCTATGATCTGATTTTTTACATGCATAACACAATAAATAACACTACCATTAGGGAAATAATTTCTTGGGTGCTTTCTTCAACATATAGAAGCAAAAATAGAAATAATTGTATTATTTTCTTCTTTTTCCTTTCTCAAGTTTGAGGTATCAATTTGTAGGGTAAGTGTACTAGGATATTAGATTTTAAAATATCCAATAAGTTCCTGTAACAACCCCGAGCTCATTTTGCATGTAAAAATAATATAAACCATGATCATGGGGAACATCCTAGTGGGCATCACTCTAAATTTAATTATGTCTATGGAAATTAGAAAATCCATTGGCAAAGGAAAAGATGCATTAATTGGAATTTATCCATGAAAATAAAGGAAAAGAGGAGAAAATGGAGGTGAAGGGTCACAAATTTGCATGAGAGGGAAATTGGAGGGAAAATGAAGGAAAATGAGGAAAATAGATGAAACAGTGACAAAAAGGCACCTGAGAATCAATTGATATCTTTTTTCTTGTCTTTGGAGCATGTGTAGAAAATGGAAGAGAACAAGAACTTGGAAAATAAAAAAAAGGAATGAAAATACAAGCAAAGGAATGTGAAGGAAAGAAAGGAAAAGATTGGATCAACAAATTTAGCAAGAAAATCTGGCAGGTAAGAGGTTGCATGTGTGATTTCCTAGCTGAGGTGTGAATGTATGGTACATTCATTTATTAATTTTCTTAATTTGTTGTCATTAATATGGATTTTTCCTAGTTTAACAATGGTTTCAACCTTGCCTTACCATTTCATGGATATCCATGGCATGATGGGATTTATTTCTGGTTGAGAGTTGGCTTTCTAGAAGGTTTTGGAATTGGATGAGGTAGCCTTAGGAAAATTCCCAAGGGTTGGGGGTGGAGGTGGTTTAATATATGGGAATCCCTCAATAGGTGGGTGGAGACATGAAAACTACTCAAGGTAATGGTGAATAAATTCTAAGGAATCTAAGCTTCTTTTGGCCTTGTGATCACTTGACCAGTTTTGGAGAGATCAAGATACCGTGAGGGTGGAGGTGGTTTGAAATTCGAGAAGCCCTAGTTGTATATGTCTTATTTTATCCCATGAGATCCCACATTCATGCTTGGAATATGACACGAAGGTGATTAACTAAAAGAAACATGTGGTTCAACTTAATCGATGGTTAGGTGGTACATGGAAGTCCTTGACATGGTTTTCTTTGCATATGTATTTAAGAGTTATTTTCTCTATGTGATTAATGATCACATGTAGTTTTTTTCATGATGATTTTATCGCACATATGTCATGGTATCCTAATCTGGTTATATGTTGGTTATAATCATGGTTCTATGATGTTCTCTAGTTTTCAATTGTGTTCATGATTTCAAATTCTAATGAATGGTTGATGAATGCATGTGCTAAAAAAGTGCTATTGAAGTTGTTATGATAGGTAAATAGACCTCTTTGGTGATTCTTATATGAGGTTTAGAATCATAATATCATAAATGCATTCATGACTGATAACTCACATCTTCACCATATGTTTGGTGAAATGATTGCCATTGTTAGGCATGGTTGGATCAATTTATTAATCAAGTTATGACTGATTATCCTTGTTATCATGTTATATTTTATTCGAGAAACTTACAAGAATTTTTAGGCAGTGGTCTGAAGACTAGCCTGAAAACGTGGCTCCGATCTGAAAGCTGCAAGCACAAAACTGAGGCTTTTGGGCCCTAACCACATGGGAAAAGCCTATGGGTGTAGTTATAGTGTCATAAAAACATGGATGCATTCTCAAGGGTGTGGTTATGGGACCAGGTCAATGAAAAAGAATTTTAGTTCAATTAATAGGCACCTAGGGTGGTTGTTTAGCTCTTGGGTGGTCTGTAGCCCCTGAGGACGGTCGGGAGGGTTAAATTTTGTAGGCCCCACTTCATTAACTAGAATTTCGAGGTTGGTTCATGTCATAGTTTCTCTCCACTTCACATTTACCCAGAGGAATTTCAAGAGTGGGTAAATATGGGTTTTTAGTGTTACAAATTGGTCTCAGAGCTTCCAATTTCCAATACTTGGTATGGACGGGGTAAATGTATATGGTTATGCATGCATATTAGGTCAAACATGCAACATGATTTTCATTATGAAATTTGTTTCATCATGATGTTATTGGTATGTTATGATGTTCATATGCTGGTTGAGATAGAGTAGGAGATGCACATTATTAGAGCGAGGTTGCAACACCACAACAAGGGGTAAAAGAAAATCAACATATATTTTTTTATGTTTTACATTAAAGTATGATGGCTATTATATGGATTATCGCTATATGCATTTGGTTCATTCTATTTTTTTATGGTTACATGCATGATAGATGCTAGTTAATCAATGTGGTAATATACACATGCATCAAATAGTCATGAATGGTAATAACTTGTTGTTATATGCATTGTTGGCATAAACATGATGATTATGGTCATTTCATTTAACATTTCGATGTTATATGTATCGTGCTAATCTCAGTTGTCTTGTGAATATGGTTATGGTCATGATATTTAGGTATGATTCGATATACTTGTGATGTTGTGTCATACTAATTTGGAATTACTTATGCAGATGGGAGAGCCTCCCTTGAGATACATCAAGTTATGAGTTTGATTATGTGGTCTATTTGGTTTATCTAACATGATATTTTTGTAGGAAATAGAATATCCGGGATGAAGAATAGAGAAGTGGAATATGGTTGACAAGACTCCCCTTACAGCCCTGAATTGAAATTTACAGAATTGAAAAGTGGCTTGATTATGTGGTATTTTTCAAGTACAAAATGTATGATATATTAAAATAAATTTTTGGAATGTGTGGTTAAATTTAGTAGAGTTTTGTAGAACTCATTTCCATAGTCGAACATTGGATATCAGGCCATTACGGTAGTTTCCTCCTACCTTAGTGCAAACCATGGATAGCAAGAGAGTATGTTTACATGTTACCTTAATGTTTGATTAATTTCATGATATGATTATGTTGCTATAATATTGCATGAAGGAGTGATATTGTTTTAAAATGGTTGTACTAACACAATATGTCATGATACAGGTGATATGCACTTGAGAACAAGTGGGTGTTTGTTGTAGTATTTTAACTAATGATTGTGATTTGATTGAAAATTATGACGTGGTTGATAGTCTTGGTAAAGTATTATTTCAAATCAATATATACGATGTCCTCATCCTTTGAACATTTGACTGACATGTGTGAGAAGTTGTAGGGGAAACATGCATGGTATTAGCATGACAAGGTAACCGTTAATTTTTTTATATAACTAACATTAGGATTATGTGACAGTATATAATAAAGCTCAATTTCATCAAGCGAAAAGGTAAAATGAAATAATTGTGTGAGAATTCCTTTCCCTGTGTTTGGAAACAATAATTCGAAACGAATAGGTGTTTTGCATGAATACAAGAAGTCTTATTAACCTTTATTTTCTTTGACATTATGTGTATATGTGTCATATTCATGAACATTTATTTGAGAGTTATAACAATTAGTTTCCAATTATGGATATATTTGTCAAGGAATTGGAGTCATTGGCAACCCATTGGAAGCATTGGGAACCCATGGGGATTGAGTCATGGTGTACTATGAAAATTTTGTGCTTTTTGTGTTTTTGATTTGTTTGTGCTTGTTTTTTAGTTCTTTTTTATGTATAGTGCATGACCATGCCACTTTCATTATGATCTCATATTGTTATTGGTTTTTAATATTTTTATTCTTATTAATTTCTTGTTATTCTCTTTTATGTTCTGAGGGTCTAGGGAAAGAGGAAAGTTAATGGAGCTCGGGGGGAGCTGAAAGAAACCCAATAGGTAATGTAAGACTTGAAAGAATCCCGATGCATGTACTAGGGTAGTTGAAGGAAAGAATATGACAACGAGTTGGGCTAGTTGGGTCCATTGGGATAAATGGATCATGGAAACATAGTCATGAGAAATGTAACATTGTTAGGTCCCTATATCACTAGTATAGCCCCTTATTATTGTTAGTGTAAACCCCTTATTGTTATTGTTGTACCCTTGTAACCCCCATTTTGTTATTATTGTGCCCTTAAATTATTATTTTTAGGTCGGCTAGGATTACATCATGGCCCACTAGGATTACATTATGGCCCCATGGACTCCTATATATAGAAAGGAGGTTTTGTGAATTGTATCATCCGAAGAATTGTTCATTTATGTAATGTACGGAGGTTGCCCCCCTCGAGTGGCTCATTTTCTAAGGCGTTGACATTCTCTTTTCTTCTCTTTTTTGGAGCTGGTTACACAACATTTGGTATCGAGCTTTGATCTTCTAGGGTTTCGCTGTTCCAAAGAGGTCATCGTGGTATTTTCGTTTACATAACTTTTTTTTCACGAAGTCGGTAGGTTTCTAATTTTTAGGGTACGAATAAAAAATCTTTGAGGAAGCCCTCGTGTAAAATTTCGCAGTTTGGTTCGCAATACCTCAAGATAGCATCCGTGGAATTCACCATTTGTTCCGGCTCCTAAACAGGTCATTGTGGCATTTGCGCTATAAAGTTTTTTCTACGAAGGTTCAGAATCTGAAATTCATATGGTGTGAAGCTGAAATCCCGAGGAAATTCATCAAAAAATTTCAGAGCTTGGTTCGCAATATTTTTTGAGATATGATCTGTGGAAGGTAGTGCTTTTTCAGGCTCCTGAATTTCATCTCAAAGAGGTGATCGTGGGAAAAGTTCAATAACTCTTTCTCTGGGCAGTGGATTTGAGTGCCGTAAAAAGTGGTCGCAAGTACACGGCCTGTAGTTTCTTGGCTATCAATTTCAGAGACAAAGGACAAAACAGTGACACGTGGCAAGTCGTACAAGTTCGCTCTACCGAACCAGTGCATAATTAGGTCATTGTGGGAGATTGGACACAACTTTGTCTTGGAGAATCCAAATCAGGTCAGACCTGTGGCATTCAAAAGAGAATTCAGAGGGCTACTTCAGTGCTGAATCTAAAATATTGAATATCCACAATCACATAGATAATACAATTTCAATATCGAGCTCCTCAAAGCAAGTAAAAGGTGTGTATTTGTTTCCGAATTGCATAAGTCTTGTTTGAAGAATCAAGTTGAATTGATTGAAAGGGCCTATTGTAGCATATATATCAATATTGGAGTCTAAAATGGCCCCTAAAAATAATTCCATACCCATTAAGCCCTCAGAAAGCTATACTATGACACATGAGGAGGAAGAATTGCGATATGAGATATCAAAATTACGGTACCAAGTGCAACAAATTTCGATCTTACGAAGAGCAACCGAAGATGACATAGATGGTTTAAAAGAAGAAATGGATGCTAAGTTGGATGGTTTGAAGGATCAAATAATAGCAAATATGGATGATAAATTGTCGAAGATCACATCGGTATCAAGCTATGGTTCTCGAACTCTCAAAGGATAACCCAAATTTGGTGCAGAATCTAATGAAACAACAGGAAGATCAACATCACATTGAAAGAAGTTATGAAGCAGTCATAGAAACAAGAACTCGACAACTACGGAATCGATCAATTTCAGAGTATCTCATCAAGTGGAAGAACTTACCCACTGAAGATTCTACATGGGAGGATGAGAATTTTATATAGAAGCACCCGGAGCTACTCAAGCGTTGAGGACAACACTTGTTTTGAAGGAGAGGGGCATGTTAGGTCCCTATATCACTAGTATAGTCCCTTATTATTGTTAGTGTAAACCCCTTATTGTTATTATTGTACCCTTGTAACCCCCATTTTGTTATTATTGTGCCCTTAAATTATTATTGTTAGGTCGGCTAGGATTACATCGTGGCCCACTAGGATTACATTATGGCCCCATGGACTCCTATATATAGAAAGGAGGTTTTGTGAATTGTATCATCCAAGAATTGTTCATTTATGTAATGTATTGGAGGTTGCCCCCTCGAAGTGGCTCATTTCTAAGGCGCTGATATCTCTTTTCTTCTCTTTTTGGAGCTGGTTACACAACAAACATGAAAGGTAAAGTAAATGGATTTGAGGTGCCACATGCCTTGGCTATGTTAAGAAAAATGTTTCCCGATGTTGTGAATGATGTCCTTAGATAAAGGGAGTTATCTTAAACTTTACCTTATGATACCTAGTAAATATGGTTTATTCATGATTTTTCTGATTTATATATATGTATACATGTATGCATGTATGTCATTATATGGTAGGGTCTCCAGGGATCATTCTCGTAGAGGAATGATTACTTATGCAAGTGAATGGCATGAAGAGTTTCCTAGTTTATGAGGAATTTAGTGGGTGGAGTAGCCCTGATAGATCTATGAGGTTAGTATCATGTGCATATGATTTTTATATTATGTGCTTATATTATGCCTATGTTTATGTTATGGATAGGCTATGCTAAGGGATACATCAGCAGAATAAAAGCAGTGAAACCTGTGGCATGATGGGACAAGCATGGATAGTGGAAAAAGCCAAAAAAATATAATTTAGATTTTGGATGCATACACTAATGCGTGAGAAAGAAACTAGAAGAAAGGTTTCTTGGTAGAGACAACGTGGCCCCCAGATGTGTAGTACTGGTGTTGTGTACATCTTGTACATTTTTTGTTGTGTACATGTTGTACATGTCCTTGTGTGTAAATGTTGTAGATGTAGTGTTGTGTCCAAGTGGTACTGTGTACATGTTGTACATATGGTGTTGTGTACTTATGCTAATATGTACATGGTTTACATATGGCGTTATGTACATGTTATACATATGGTGTTGTGTGCATGTTTTACATATAGTGTTGTTTATATGTGGTGTTGTGTAGATGTTATACATGTGGTGTTATGTACATGTTATACATGTGTTTTTATGTAACAATTGTACATGTGGTATTGTCTACATGTTGTATATATTTTGTTGTGTACATGTCGTACATGTTGTGTTGTATACATGTGGTACTATGTTATGTGTATTGTGCAGTCATTATGTCGCAACATGTGAATTTGTTGTATTGTACAGTGTGTACATATATATATTGTCATTCTACACCTGGTGTAGGTGTATGTGTTTTAATTTTACACCGAGTGTACGTGTATGTGTTGTATTGTAAACCAAGTGTAGGTGTATGTGTTATGTTGTACAGTGTGTATGTGTGTGGCGTACAATATGACGGGACGGGTAGGTATGAGATTGTCTGGGCCCTTTTTGCTGATATTGAGAGTTAAGGAATTTTAGTCTCTAAATTACCTTGTTGATGATATTGAAGGTAGATGTGGCTTAGTCTTTGCATAACATTATTGCTGATATTGAGGGTAGAGGTGGTTTAGTCTCTTGATTCCATTATTGTTGATAGTGAGGGTTGAGGGAGTTTAGTATCAGAATACGCTTATTGCTGATATTAATGGAGGAGGTAGTTTAGCTTCCAAATTTCCTTGTTTCTTTGAAGAGAAGGCACTAGCTACTTGTAGGGTTTGGTAGTATAACTAGTCTATACATGATTCAAGAGAAGAAAAGGTATTGGGTGTTTTCTGGCTTTTGAAAATGATTTACTATGTATATGGAAAGGACAAAGAATAAAGAACAAGGAAAGAGGAAAAAATTTATTTAAAGATGAGTATCAATATTTTATTTGAGTTTTAACCTATGCACATATTTTATGATTTTGATTTATGATGGTTTCATTTTGAGCTAACCATATGTGATATGTTAATACATGATGATTTGATCAAAGATCTAGTTTGACTTGTTGTGATAGGAAGAAAATAGAATTAAAAGTGTAAGTGATTCACAAGCCACCAATGAGGTATGATGTGAATTAATTTCAATTCCTTTTTCTAATGAAAATTATGTGCTTTGTACAGGAATGCACAAAAATTCGTAGTTTGGGTGGTTGAAATTGATTGCAAGAATTAGCAGCAACAACAAAAGGAATTGGAAAAGGAAACGATATGCGGGTAAGGAATTTAGGAGAGAGGCCATTTTGGGACACTAGTAGCCAAAAATGTCCATTAATTTCCATGTGCATGGTATGACCAGTATGATCATTTTTACGTAGGGATATGCCTTGTTTTTTAGAATTTCCAACGTGACTAAAACTTGCAAAGAAGGGATGGATCGTTTAGGGGACATTATAGTGAAGAAGGAGATGTTGGGGAACTTAGAAGGTGAGTAACTGCACAAAATAGGGTGACCGAATTGACAAATGGATGGTATAGCAGAGAAGGGAAGGCTGGGGAATGAATTTGTTTGGATCATTATCATTTCTACATGGAATCATAACCACATTGGAATTGTTACCTTGAACAACAATCCAGAAAATGTTCAATGAGGGAACACGTAGCCCAAGGATGGTAGCATTAGAAATTGGATTCATGTTTGGCTTGGGCAATGGATTTTGGATTCCTTGGGAAGGAGGTGAATCCTGTTATTACTTTGATGGTTGAGGTGTGTGCCTCTAGATTCCCTTATTGAATGATGCATGAAACATATCCTTTTATTTACTAGTTAGAGAAAATGTGCATATGTATATGTGTATATTATTGTAAATGTAGTTAGATCTAAGAATTTTGTGTTCCATAATGTAGATAAAAATGATTTCGAATATTGTATCAAGTTTTGATTATATATATCCATAGATAGTATGATTACTTATTGGTTGAAAACATTGTGCATAAGTATATCTATTCTTCATTGTAAATACTACATCGAGATGGGTTATAAAAATCCATAAGTAGTATGGTGATCATGTTATCAACAGTCGATATGTTGTAAAGACTACATCGAGATCTATTACAAAGTTCCATAGGTTCTGTAGGCCATTTTAGCACATATGGTCAGTAGGCTTGCAAACCGGATCAATCCACATCCATGAACATGTTTTCATCATCCCTACACAAATCCCTAAGCATGACATTTCAAAAATGTCAAATTTTTTGGGATGAACTGCTCAAAATCAGTGTTTTTATCCCCAATGCACTCAATTTGTTTAACTTCCTACGTTCAACACTGGTTTCTCCTTTCTGTATGATCTCTGATGAGAGTTGGTTTCTTCATTTTTCAGGTGTGATGATTCGATAAATTGAGGAAAATTTACAATATTTTTGAAGCTTCCTCTTCCAGAAGTTTCCAGGGGTTGTTTTAACCATTTATCATGTATAAGAAGCTTGAATCACATGTAATCCTAACTTGGAGTAATCCTAAATTGTAGAATTAACCTTTTATCCCTTGAGCTCATCCTCCCATCATATGTGGATCTGAATCCCATTATGGTAAATTCTAAACTACCATACTTATCCTATAACTTTAATTCCATAAATATCATTAAGGTTGGACTTTGGAGGCTCATTATGCCCTCATGTTGTTTCTTTGAACGTAAATGAGTCATCATCTGCATGCATTAGGTTGACATTGAGGTGTGCCTTGTGACAAGGAAGGAAAGGTTAACTTGGGGAGGTCTCTACAAGATCTACTATTATTATTGGTTGTAAACTCTCTTCTATTTCTATTAATACAAGAGTATATTGTTTTCCTATATGTCTTGTGTTACATTTACATTCATGTATTTCAATGCCTCACTAATTCATTGAATAGATTAATTGAATTATTTTACGTAGATTTCATGGATCCTTGGCTTGTTTTAGTTGTATGTGTAGGCTCTAATTATAGCATTCAGAGCTATGATTGGAGCTTACAAGAGAGGAGGAAAGAAAATCTTGTGATAGATTATAGGTAGGCTTATTTCCTATTCTTCAATTTCTCTAAGGAAAACTCTATATTCTTTGTATTATTTTGTTTTAGACCAGTACACTAGGTCTAGGGAAAGAACCTTTTGCCCTCAATCTTAAATTCCGCATAATAAATTGGCATTTGATGCCTTGAAATATATTCTGATTTGAGAATCATTGTTGTATCCCCTAGATTACCAACATGATTACTCATTTACATCACTACTACAGTTAATACCTTCATGATGGTATTAGTCCAAGAGTATGATGTAGGGGACAAAATTTCTATTTATTATTTGAGTCAGAACTTAGATTATATTGATATCAAATATACTCGTGTTGAAAATTTAACCTTCGCGATTGTCTAGGTTGTCCAAATATTTCACCACTATATCATGCTTCGTCATACTATGGTTGTTTCTGATTGGAACCCTATGGCGTAAATTTTGTCATGGCAATTTATAGGGGGAAAGTGATCCAAATGGATTGTCATCCTTCAAGAATTTGATTTTGAATTCATCAAATCCAAGTCAAATAAATCCTTATTCTTTGTTAAACTGATCTGCGACCTTCTAACTTCCAAAACTGAAATGAGATCTGATGATTCTATTCTAGACGATTCAATTTTCCTGATAGGTCCATATGACTCATGGTATGGGGACATCATCATATATCTATAGAACCATACTTTACAACTTGATATGTCTTGCTCTGACCAATGAAATATTCAATATCAGGCTAAAAAGTATATTATAATTGGTGAAAGCCTTTTATAATCATGGTATCGATACAAATGTTCAAAGGTTCCTCACTTATAAGGAGGCTGAGAAAGCTTTAAATAAATGTCATGCCCAAGCATGTGGTGGACATATGTTTGGTTATGCCACCACACAAAATATTTTGTGGCCTACCTATTTTTGGCCTACTATCTTTCCCAATCATACCCTCACGGTCCAAAAGTGTCATGCCTACTAGATATATGATCATAAAACTCGTGCTCCACTAGTTCCTTTACACCATGTTATCGTCGTTGGATCATTCATGAAATGGGGAATTGAATTTATGAAATGTCACCCTCAGTCAGTCGGGGGACATGGATACATCATTACGGCGGTAAATTAATTTACTGAGTGGGCCTAGGAAAAGAATACATATAATAAAATCAACAAATTAACTGCTCTCTTTCTCTTCAATCATGTCATTGCAAGGTTTGGTGTACCATAGACTATAGTTACAGACCATGGGAAGCATTTTTATAATCAAATGATGTTTGATATCACTGTGAATTTGGGCCTTCACCATGAAATATCAACTCTGTACTACCCAGAGGAGAATGGAAAATTTGAGTCAATCAAAAAAGTATTGGAAACAATGCTTCAACGCATGATATATGTTGTAGCACAATTTGACTTAGTTAAAGTCGAGAAAGGTTCTGAGAAATTAAAATTTGTTGAGGAACAATTATTAAAAATTTAAAAAGAATTGCTGCATGTTCAAGAAGATAACCACAAGCTCAACATACGTTGCTCAATGATTCCCTTCGTCTCATGTCTTGGATGTGTTTCATGGCTAAATGTGTCAGCAAATTAAAAAGTACAAATATGAAAGTTCAAGTCTTCATGGAGGTGGAAAAAGTCTGCGCATATCATGAAAAGGGAGCCCAACTCTATGATATTATAATTGAGGAGAAGTACAAGAAGGAGAAACATCTCGAGCTATTATTTGAATTAACAGAACTTAGAAAACCTTTTGCAAGTTGGTAGATGGAAACAACTGACATACACTAGCTACAAGTGTCGTGCATAATGAGGTTAGTGTGCTTCAAAAATTTATAATGTCATACATTTCAGATAATATTGAAGATCTAAAGGTGATGATGCCAGCTCCACCACTGTCAGAAGTTTTTTGATTTCTTTATAACAACAAGAGCCTTTCTCAAGATAAAAATGTTGTATGGATTTGAATTCTTCTTATAAAGTGGCAGAAACAGAAAGAAATGGTTTTGATCGGTCAAATCTACCAGAAATTACTTCCAATGGTAACATAACGCATCTTGTAGTGGTTGGGAGAGACCTGAAACGTCCAGCATCAAGATTATATTTGAGAGTGGAAAATTACTTGCACAGAAAATGCAGATCTTCTCAAGACATGATTTTTTATTTCAAATTGCGGGAAAACAAAGGAAAATTTTAAAATTTCGCAATCTGGGTTTTTTTCAAAATATGCCCAGTTAACTTAATTGTGAGAATTGTTTAAAGATTCAAAGCATTTTAAGAGGTTTCATAATTTCTTCAAGGACAAGTTTTTCCAGAAACGTCCTGCAAAACTGGGTTTGATTCATTATATGGGAATTCGATTGGCATGATGACCATTTCATTCTTAGATGATCACTTGGCATTTAGATGATGTTTAAATAAAACTCAGTACATTTCAGATTGTAATTTTAATGCATGAAAACTCAAAGATCAATGAGACTCTGCGTGAAAAAGAAGGGAAGAAAACACATATAATTTGGCAGTAGTCTACCTCAAGAAATAAATCAACGACTTGGATCATCCAGCCCAGATCCTATGGTTGTGTGGCATCACAAAATGCTTAGAATGTATTTGAGATAGTGCCTCCGTAAAATGGTTTGGCTTGAACCATTATTCACAAATCAACGGCTACGATGCAATGCGACATCACTCAACCCATTCTCAAGAAACTGCTACAGGTGCTTCCGTCGGCAACAATTGGTTTTCAAAAACCATGTGTGATTTTGTCAATAATACATATGAATATAACGGTGGGACCCAAAATTTTCTATTCGTCCTTATTTAACTTGTAGTAGGGTGAGGTTCTATTTTGGTTTTATATTATATATTATATATATAATATTAAAACAACTATTTTGTAAATTTAAATAATTCCAAAATTTCCTAAACTACTTCAAGAATCAGTTTTAAAACTGATCGTAGTATCTAGGAAGTCATATTAGATGGCAGATATAAAATCAAAGGAAAGAAGAGGGGTAGAAGTTCCGAGTTTCGAACCTCCAGACAGCAATTTTTGTGCTCATATTTCAAATTATTAATGAATTAAAAACAAGCTTCTAGCATTTGTTGATATTCATGTGTCTTCCAGTTTACATGGTGTGTTTTCTGTCTCTAAATAAAATGAAGTAATGAAGCTGCAGATCTATTTTTACGTGTGTAAATACGAGTTAAAACCCTTAATATGCACTCCTTCATTTTAGCTATTCCTTTTCTTATAATTCTTTTGAAGTTTGAGGTGATAGATCCTGTACAGCAGCATATCAGTTTGGGCTTCTTCCTTTCATGTTCTTCTGATCATTTCATTCTATATTAGCAGATAATAGAATTGTGGGACATTCATTGTATTTTATTTTTGAGTGTTTAATGATAAATATTTGGAGGTGCTTAAAAAAATACCAATATTTTTGTGACATAATTATATAAATGTCTTAACCATGGATTCCTTATCACAACTAAGGGATTGTCTCTTAAGGTACAACATTTTTTGTCGCCATTTCCGAGGATCAAAGAAGCAAAGTTCATTTCCATGGGTTTTCTTTCAATTTCCTCTGGTTGTTCAACGAGGAGGAAATATTCGGTTGTGTTTACTTTTTACATAATTCTCATTTTTAAAAATCGACACATGAGGTCAAATACCTTGCAGCAAAAGGTCTCATAATCCCTTATTCTTGATGGTGAACAAGATTTAGATTTGAAGTTTGGTTGTTTATTATTCACCTGGCGACTCCACTGATGAAGGTTTCATTAGATGAAGAATTTTGCTGGCGATAAAGTGAGAAAGCATCGTGGAAAAAACATGTATCAGAATTTCATTTTTTTAAAGGAGGTTCTATTTTTTACTATCAGTTTAGTGGTATATTTTCCCTTATATATCAAGAAGATTGTTTCCTGATTTATTTTCATAGAATATTATAAGGCTAAAAAAGTACATTATTTATTGGGAAAAGATGATTTTTCTTATGCTTGTATCATAGATCTTAACACAACTTTATCTCATAAATATGAGAGGAGAGATGATTGTTGCATTACAATTCCTAAAGATAATCAGTCACAGTTTGAGCATAAATATGATGATTTGTCATCTCTGGAGGATAATATTCTACCTCAAAAACAATTGAATTTATTTCAGCTCAAAAACAAAGAAATATTTAAACACTTGAAGCTACCCACAATTCTTCATCAATATCCCTCAAAAGAATTCAATTTTTTGCCAACTTTCTCTGGAGAGGATGAGGATATTTCAGCTGAACAACATATCTTGGAATTTGAGTACTTTCTAGAAAAAATTAAAATTATTTATGAAGATGTGGCTTTAGGGATGTTTTTTCATTCATTAAAGCAATGTGCTCAATAATGGTTCCAGTGTTTGGAAGCAAGTTCAATTAGTTCATGGCAAGGTTTTCAATATATGTTTCTTATATATTGGGGTGGGTGTAAGTCATATTAAAAACAACTTTTGGTATTATATTCTATCTAGAGGCAGAGCAATGAATCAATCGTTGAGTTTAATAGAAGGTTTCAAAAAAATTATTTCAGCATGCCAAAAGAAATTCAACCTCCTGAAGCAGTAACTATGGTTTATTATTTGAGGGCTCTTCCTATTTTCCTGGCTTTTTATCTCAAGGACATAAAGCCTTGCACTCTGAAGCTAATGTTTCTTTATGCACTAGAAATTGAAGATAATGTGTGGGCTTGTAGAAATTTTTCATGTCATATTGAAAGAACAAGTTTTGCTAAAGGCAAGAGGGCCTGTCAAGAAAACATTGGAATTTATTTACAGGGGAATGCAAATCCAGAGGTGAACAAGGAATTTCAAAAAGTGTCAGAGGATTCCTATATTGCTGAAACACAAGAATCTATGAATTCTGAAGATTATGGCCAAAAATTCATTGCAACAACTAAACTACATGATGAAAGCCTAGAAGATCATTACAATTTTCATAATTTTAATGATTTTGTGAATAGAGAGGAAGCTAGTGGATTTTCTTATATATGTTTGTAGGAGGAGGAATATTTTTGTCAAGAATTGGCATTATACGAAGAAAATCAGAATTATGGGGAACAAACCTTGGATTTCTCTTTTCATTCTAAATGCCTGCCTACAGAAAATGGAAATCAAGTTCCTTGCACACAATTCCAAATTGAGGAGTCAAACAGTGAAGGAAGCTGCCCTATTCAAATAAATCTACATCAGAAAAATGTTCAGAAAAGGATGCAGCCGGAATTTTTTCTCATTAGTTCTATGATCCAGTGGCTGAATATATGACAAATTTCTTTGATCAACAACAAGCTACTATGCAAGGGTATGTACAAAGTTTTGTATATGGAAAATTTTCATGGTACATTCTTGTTTTTATTTTTAAATTTCAATAGTATAAAGGTATTAAATCTAACAAGCAGATGTTAGGTTGGTGCCATTGGAGGGTTGAATTCACTTGATTAAGTTCAACCAAGCATATATATATAAGAGTTGTACATAAATAAGCTCAAGAGTTGAGCATTCCCAATTGAAGTATTTATAGTTTAGCATTTTTAGTTCAAGAATAAAGATCCTGGAAGAGAAAGGTTTCAGAGAAGTTTGAAATTTTCAGATATTGTGGATTGGCAGAAAATTCAGTTCTCTTAGACTCCATGCCCAATAAATGCTACTGATCTACAAGTTCTCTTTGACTCCATGCCCAATAAAGGCTACTGATCTACAAGTTCTCAACACTTTTCTACCAAAGTGTTGTCCCCAATTGGATGCAGATGTTGTAGCACACTTTGACTTAGTTAAAGTCGAGAAAGGTTCTGAGCAATTCAAAGTTGCCGAGGAACATTTATTAAAAAATTAAAAAGAACTGCTACATGTTCAAGAAGATAACCACAAGCTCAACAAATGTTTCTCAATGATTCCCCTCATCTCATGTCTTGGATGTGTTTCATGGCTAAATTTGTTAGAAAATTAAAAAGTACAAATATGAAAGTTCAAGTCTTCATGGAGGTGGAAAAAGTCTGAGCATATCAACAAAATGGAGCCCAACTTTATGAGATTATAATTGAGGAGAAGTACAAGAAGGAGAAACATCTCGACCTATTATTTGAATTGACAGAACTTTGAAAGCCTTTTGCAAGTTGGTAGATGGAAACAACTGACAGAGCATCTCTGAATGATACACTAGCTACAAGTGCCATCAATGAGGTTAGTGTGCTTAAAAAATTTATAATGTCATATCTTTCAGATAAGATTGAAGATATAAAGGCGATGATGCTAGCTCCACCACTGTCTGAAGTTTTTCGATTTCTTTATAATTACAAGAGCCTTTCTCAAGATAGAAATGTTGTATGGATTTGAATTCTTCTTATAAAGTGGCAGCAATAGCAAGAAATGGTTTTGATCGGTAAAATATACTAGTAATTACTTCCAATGGTAACATAACGCATATTGGTGTGGTTGGGAGAGACCTAAAATGTCCAGCATCAAGATTTTATTTAAGAGTGGAAAATTATTTGCATAGAAAACACATATCTTCTCAAGACATGATTTTTTATTTCAAATTGCGGGAAAACAAAGGAAAATTTTAAAATTCTGTGATCTGGGTTTTTTGAAAAATATGCCCAATTGAATTTTTCACAGGAATTGTTTACAAATTCAAAGCGGTGTGAGATATTTCGTCAATTCTTAAAAGGAATTTTTTTCGAGAAATGTCCTGCAAAACTGGGTTTGATTCATTCTATGGGAATTCGATTGGCATGATGACCATTTCCTTCTCAGATGATCACTTGGAATTTAGATGATGTTTAAATAAAACTCAGTACATTTTAGATTGTAATTTGAGTGCATGCAAATTCAAAGATCAATGAGGCTCTGCGTGAAAAATAAAGGAAGCAAACACATATAATGTGGCAGTAGTCTACCTCAAGAACTAAATCAATGACTTGGATCATCCAGCACATATCCTATGGTTGTGCGGCATCACAAAATGCTCAAAACTTATTTGAGATAGTGCCTCCGTAAAATGGTTTGGCTTGAACCATTATTCACAAATCAATGACTATGATGCGATGCGGCATCGCTCAACCCCTTCTCAAGAAACTGCTACAGGTGCTTCCGTAGGCAGCAATTGGTTTTCAAAAACCATGTGTGGTTTTGTCAATAATGCATATGAATATAACAGTGGGACCCAAAATGTACTATTATTCTTTCTTTAACTTGCAGCAGGGTGAGGTTTTATTTTGGTTTTATATTATATATTATATATATAATATTAAAACAACTATTTTGTAAATTTAATTAATTCCAAAATTTCCTAAACTACTTCAAGAATTAGTTTTAAAACTCATCGTACTAGTTAGGAAGTCAAATTAGATGGCAGATATAAAAGCAGAGGCAAGAAGAGGGATAGAGGTTCCAAGTTTCGGACCACCAGACAACAATTTTTGTACTCATATTTCAAATTATTAATGAATGGAAAAAAAGCTTCTAGCATTTGTTGATATTCATGTGTCTTCCAGTTTACATGGTGTGTTTTCTGTCTCTAAATAAAATGATGTAATGAAGCTGCAGAACTCTTTTTACGTGTGTAAAGAAGAGTTAAAACCCTTAATATGTGCTCCTTCATTTTAGCTATTCCTTTTCTTATAATTCTTATGAAGTTTGAGGTGATAGATCCTGTACAATAGCATATTAGTTTGGGCTTCTTACTTTCATGTTCTTCTGATCATTTCATTCTATATCAGTAGATAATAGCATTATGGGACATTCATTGTATTTGATTTTTGAGGGTTTAATGATAAATATTTGGAGGTGTTTAAAAAAAGACCAATATTTCTGTGACATAATTATATAAATGCCTTAAGCATGGATTCCTTATCAGAACTAAGGGATTGTCTCTTAAGGTACAACAATAGGGATCCACAAATTAGATTGGAATCTTATCCTTTATTGAGCCTTCTGTGAATATAAAACTCCTATTTGGACTACTACTAGATTCACATTGTTTCAATTGGTATCTGGTATGGAAGAAATCCTTCCTATCAAGTGTGAAATTCCATCTCTGAAACTCGTTCTCAAATTCCTCCCTGCCACTTTCATAGAAGAAGAATGTCTCTTACATATCACACAATTGGATGAATCCTAGTACGATGTTCTGATGGCTAATGAGTCTCATAAGAAACACAATAAGGAGTAATAAGATAATATTGTTAAGCCGCGTGCCTTCTTGGAAGGTGACCTTGTCATGTTTCATGATCACGAGTCTAATAAGTTAGGGTCTAAGAAGTTTGAGCCAATGTGGCTCGGTCCATAGATTGTTAAATGTCTTCTTGCTAAATGGGCCTATGAGATTATTGATTTCAATGGAGCTCCATTGGTGAAACCAAGAAATGTGTTGTACTTTGAAAAATATTATACTTAATATATTCCTGCATATTTCATTATGCACATACGGTATATATGTATGTTGAGTATATTTTTGGTGTTTTCCCTTTGGAGTTTCCTTCGGTTTCAGTTAATATTTCTCTACATTGGGCTTTTAGATGTTGACATTCCTTTAACCATATGTTGGTTATGCTGATGATGCTACTCATAATACTCATAACCTTTCCTCCACAACATGGGTTATATATGCTCTGAATGGTGAGTTATTGAGTTTACAAGGGATTTGTATAAGTCACTCTACTAATAATATCATGAGTATAATGCAGTGATCCAACTATTCTTTAATATTATTTCTCATGGTATCTGCAGCATATTCGTCAAAATTGACTCACAAATCGTAGTACTACACTTGAGTAATGTCTATTTAGTTATATGTCCAACTATGCTCAGTATGGTTTTAATGATTTTCCTCCTGGAAAGACATTTTGGTTATGTCCAATATCTACACATTCCTAGAACTCTAAAGACATTCACAAATTCATTAGAAAATCATGTTTTATACATACATTTGTGACATATGTAAATTAAACTCAATTCACATCATATACATTGAAAAGGATAATCAAACACATAAGAAACACTGATAGGTAGATATATATATATATATATATATATATATATATATATATATATATATATATATATATATATATATATATATATATATATATATATATATATATATATATATATATATATATATATATATTCCTAAGACAGATATGGACACACGACTTCTGATATCAAAAATATACACATAGTCAAAATGTGGCTATATATCATCCTAGTAGACTAACCTTGATGATGCTCATGATTATAGGAAATTGCGCAAGCCATCTTTCACAACCAGTTGATATGGCCAGGCACACAAATAGTATGACACTAGAGTATCATAGGGATCCGATTGACCCTAGTATCAAGTATGCCCTATGTCAATCCCTACATGTGATGCTCGACCTCAGTAAGAGTCTTAGCCACATTAATATCCCACACTACCTCTCACCCCCAAAAATTACCTATACTCCAACTTGTGACTATTGTGGGTCTTCAACAAGCTTAAGATAGGATGAACCCACTGGTCAAACAGGTCTTACATCGCGATGTGAAAATAAATAGCTAGTCTCGAATACATAAAAATACAAAAACATTGTAAACCCCAAAATTAAACATTTTAAAAAATCATTTTGTTTTAACTATGGCACTCCATTACACACCCTAGGTAGCACGATATATGGGTCTCTACGGTAATCCATCCTTCCATATGACTAGTCTGAAATCATAATGAGTTGCATGTGCAACCATTAAAAGAATATTGCTCTGAAACTCAAGGAATATGAACCTATATGTCTGGACATGAGATCCACCCTTCGCCTCATCTGTGGAGTTATGGGATCTAGAAGCTCGAGCGAGATATGTTGTGGATGAAGCAACAAAATCCCCTCCAAAGCAAATGAGATAAAAATTGAACCATACCCAGATTTCTTTATCACATCTCTCACCTTGGTGAGTTTCTCCTTAATTTTTGTTAATATACCCTCGCTCCATTTGAATATTGTTGACTCTATGCACTGTAATGCATATTGAATTTTGGACCTATTATCCAAATGAAATGTAGTGCTGCGAGCCAATCTAGCAAAGATGAATATAATTTTCCTGAGAGGAAAACATACCACAACCTTGATATGTATTTTTCCATCGTTTATTAACTAGGATCGACATATACAATGTGTAGAGATATAGTCCTTGATATTTTCTCGACCACTTGTCTAACCAGATAGTGAGATAGGAACTCCTATCCTCGATAAAATTGTCAAAAATTAAATTTTTCACACCTCTTTGCTAACAATATGTGCTCCAATCCTGGACGTCTGTGACTGAACATCCCATACCCAAACAAAATATTTCAATAACTCCATATGTTGCCTCATCCAAGGAAGCCAAAATAATTTTAGAAGTGGAGAGTTTCTCATTGCTTGGATGGTTGTTGGATCATTAGTCACACCCATGTTTTTTTCTTCATGTTATCTTTCTTGCGATATCAGAGCCATTTCGTTTCAATGAATACCTGAAACATGATAAGAAAAATCATTAGAGTGAATCCCATGAATAAAACTGTGATAAATTTGTGTGGAGAACAAAACATATTTTTGAAATGCACCTAGTGCACCTTACCAAAGGGAGACAGTGTACTAAAAATCTCTCCATAGTTCAAATGTTGTTGGCCCAATGCACCTTTTGAGACTCCTTGGGAGCATTGGAACTATGGCGCAAAATTAAATAAGTACCCTAAAACATGAAAAATTTTACATGAAATGAGAAATCAGAACCGTGAAAACAAAGAGGAAAATAATATCTCCTACCTGGAAGTGATGGTACTGAAAATGATCCACCAGATTTGCTGCAATCAACTGCTAAATATTGGGGGGAAAATGCACACAGATTTTAGTCACCAAGAGGTAAAATGTAAAATAGTAAGAATGAAATTACTTTTTTCCTATTTATGGTCATTTTCATGATTATTTTATGAGTATTTTCTTATTTTGACCGAAATGTGACCTAATTTTACCATGTAGGTGACGTTCTGAGCATGTTAACATCTATTTAATGGATTTCATTATGTTTAAGTCGAAACTGATCATTTTGACAAAAGATCATACTTTTATCACTTTTCGGGTTCTATAAACTCACAAAATTGAAACCCCCTCCATTCCTCTTTCATCTCTTTTCACACTCACTAAATAAGAAAATATTGTTGAATACTTTTCTTTTTGCACTCATTAAAGTAAATCAAAATACGTCTACTCTGTATAAGTTTAACCCTTTTCCATACTAAGATATACTATTTACAAAAAATCAATACCTTAGTCGAACATGGCTACAAGGTTCACTTGAGTATATTTTTCCACCTTTTTAGACTTAAGAGACTATTTACAAAAAGGAATCTTTGGATTTTTCTTTTTTGCCTCTTTTTGAAACTTTCTAACTATGAAAAATAATTTGAGTTACACCCTTGTTGGACTCATAAAAGCCTCAAACAATGCTGGACTCATCGAACATGATGAGTCCAAACAACTGCTTCTTAGTTTTCGTTAAAAATAGTCAGAGGGATTCATTCGAATGACGAACTTACAAATCAAGCATATGTTATCCTCCTCAAGCTTGTAAAAATTAAAGAGGTGCTGAACAAAGATGGTTTGGGAAATTTGAAAGACATGGTACTTAGCCTATTACTTGGTAGTGAGTTTCTATTGAACCTGAAACTCTTTCACTTCATCTTCATGACTATTGGGTTGGGAGATAAGCTTGTCTCTTTTGTTCATCACTCCATATCAAAAGCCTTCATAATCGATTTTTGGTTAAAGTTTCCAACTCCATAAATTGTTGCCAATATGTTCAATATAATTCCTTCAGTTGATGTCTACTACGATACTCTTAATATTGCATTCATGTATTTCATTCCTCAACCAGTTCCACATCAACATCATTCTTTCTCAAACCTTGATACCCATGTTGTGTTGTTGATGGTGTACACATCAAGGCCCTCCTCAGATAGGTTGGTTTGTGTCGACATAACCTCATTATCTAGGAAGTTGACTTATAAGCTCTCTTTGGTACCTTCGAGATTGCAAACATCAATGGAAAGTTTCCTCGCTCTCTTCGACAAGTTTTCATCATTTTCCATCCACTATAATATTATCTATGGTGAATGAATTCAACTCATTCATTCACAGCATACGAATTTTACTAGAGTACCTTGAGAGCCATTAACATCATCGGTTGTTTCTCTGAGGTATATTAACAACTTACATAATTGGTCGGTAATTCAACATCATCTACCATGTTCGACTTCAGCTCATTTATTCACATGATTAGACTTATCCATTGAACAATCGACTAAATGAGATAAAAGACCCTAGATCTAGTTTCATCCATCGGAGATGCGATTTTAGAATCAATAAAAATATTACAAAGTATGATGTCTATATTAATACAAGAAATCATCTAATCATGTGTCCACACTTTGTCATCGGTGGACATGATTTCTTGGTCATTATACATGTAATGTTAGCTTATGTGTTGAGCATGGGTATGCCTCCCCCAAAAAATATATCGCGACGAAAATGTATTGTAATAGATGATGATATCGATGAGTTGTTCTTAATCTATAATTATCAAAAGTGATACATGGAATCCTCAATTAAATTCTCCGTTAAAACCACATTTAGTTTGGATAAAAAATGTATATAAATAAGAGAGAACCAAGACAAATAAAATACAAGTATATAATAACACAAGAAAATTTAGGTTCAAACCAATTGCCCGAATATTACATTTGTGGCCCTCTCGCCTCTCGGCCTTTTCACAACTCTGACACCGTTTGTCTCTATATCTCTCTGTATTCCTCACCCTCTCCATCCTCACACAAGCTTCATATTTAAACATAATTATGGATTAATTTGAATCCATGGTTTCCTCCACACAAATCTCAACCAAATCCTAAAATATCTTCATCCCTTCTTTGACTCAACTAAGTTCCATTTAAGGAATTTCTAATCCCTAAAATATCTACCCAAACCAATTCCACTCATATACTCAATTTACTAAGAGAATATTTACAATAAACCTCACAGTCAAATTTTTCTCTCAAATTATTTTTAAAATGTACATCATTTATAAAATAAATATATAAAACCTCACCCGCTAAATTACACAAATAAATAATGAAAATTAAGCTTGATGCTCCTGCATCAGACTCCCCATGTAGAGATGTTTCCATAGACTCCTATCTATGAGGTCTGTCACTTTTCTATAATAATGTGATAGCCACAAGCCTCAATAACTTGCTCCCTCCAAGATTCCAAACCCTGTTTTGCGGCTGGTCTTTTGAAGTATCAACTCTATTTTGTAAATTTGAACAAAATTTCCTGAATAGTATTTTCAGAATACTATTGATTGTAACTCTTGTTGTTCCATACCACATCATATTTATTTCAAAAATTACAGACTTGTGTAGAAATTATGATACCCATTCTTCTAGTCTCCAAACTCTGAAAGAATCTCGAACTGGTTGTACATCAACATCACTCATTCTATAAACCGCATTCCATCGGCCTCTCCAACAATTTGTTTCACCAATCCCTTGGAGTTATTCCTCTTTGTCTAATGATTTCTTCTCCAATTGTGTTGAACACTCAACATCCTACATTGAAGAATAATCAGGAATTTCTCCTTGATCACAACAATAGTCATTGACTGCTCCTATAGTAACAAATTTCCCATCCGGTGATGTACCTGCATTCATCAACAAACTATTAGTTTTAAAAATATAGGGCCTTTCAGCCTCTTTTGATGCTTCAAGAACCAATCTCCCATCTAAGACATTTTTTATTTCAGCAAATTCTCTTTTGAATTGTTGGTTGCTTTCATATTTATCCTGTTGGTTCAATACTTTTGTTTCCTTTATGTCTCTATGGACATAACTTCCTTGCTGCTCCTGATTTTTCATCTCATCTCCAAATACTTTCTACTCAATTTCTCTTATTTAAACATCATATTTATTTATGTTTCCTTATATACCTACAACCACATTATTATTTGAAAATTTATAACATTCACTCAATTCTCTAAATGTTAAAAACATTTCATCCCTATCATGCAAGGCAATTGCAATCTCTTTCGTATCAAGTTCTACAAGTTTCATCTCCCCTTCAAGTTCCTTAAGCCATCGTTCCAAGAAGTATATTTCCATGTGAAATATTTCCAGCATTTCATCACAACCTTCATTCCTGGTTTCATTCTTCTTCTGGAAAAATTCTATCAGCAATTTCATTAAAAAAATTCATTTGTTTACCACCTTGGAATATCGCTTCAGAATTTTCATTATGCTTCTGCTCCATAACAGCTTCAATTGGCTATCTTATAACAAACAAGAATTCATCTATGAATTATTTCTGCTACAACAAATCAGTACCTTCCTCCTCTGAAAGGAATTCTCCATCATACTTCACCTCAAGAGTTTCATTCATCTCTGTGACAGTTTCACCACACTGTCCATCATCTTCTGCACATCCTGCAAACATACACAAACTATGAGATTTAAAAATACAGGCTTCATAGCCTCATCTACTTCTCTTGTCAACAAATCTTCCAATTCTTCTAACTATTCCAACAATCCATGATATCTTTCTCTTTGATCTCTTCACCCAAAATTTCACCCTGTTCTAGGCCACAAATGGAAACTTCCATTTTCAACTTAGCCTCTCTGAGTTCTTCACATATAAATTGCACATTCATCATCTGATTGAGCTTCCTTAGCTCTTCTATCAACTGTATGTTTACCTGTTGTTCCCTCTTTGCATGTAGCCTCTTCCATTTCACTTTATTCCTCATGGTCCAACCATGTCTTTAGTCTTTCATATTTCTCTACAACAATTCCATCAATAACTCAAGGTGAATTGTTATCTCAGTTTTCTCCCGCTCATACTCTTCATTAGCCAACTGCTTTGGCATTTTCCTTCTTCTTGCTTCCACTATGGTATTTTTCAGAACCTCTGAAATGACTATCACCGGTCATCTTCTCCTCCTTTGTGAACTTCATCTGTTCAAGTGTGGATTTCATTCAATCCCTTTTTCAGCAAGCCTTCATACTTTCCATCCAACAATACAAGCTCCCTTCCTGCGCTTGACCTCTTGCAGCTCTCTGTCTTGGAAACATTTATGGGAAATTCTCTTGCTCCTCTTTGCTACAAACAACAACTGCAGTATTTAATGTGTTATAATGACCAAAATTTTTGGTTGTCAAGCTCTGCCAATCATGCACCCAATTACATTCAAACCTCTGACCTGGCTTACAACTCTTTGACTTCAAACTTTACTTCAAATTGTCATCTTGGATGAAAATTACACCCTCTTGTACAATAACTCAATGGTTTAACTTGACTCAAGCTATCCAAATTCCTTCATTTGACCATAACATCTTATGCAATTTCAAAGCTTGACCCAATAACTACAATAGTGGATATTTTGACTCTAATTCAAGTTATACAACATGCCAATGAACATCCACCCTTAATACATTCTCATGATGTAAAATCTTCACTCTCTCTCATATTCCATTCTTATAATAATATCATCAGTCTCCCATTATCGCTTCACATGATTGCTGGAAATACTGAGAGGGGGGATGAATATTATTTCTTACAATTAGAGCATTAGTTAATCTTCAATTATTATCAGTGTTTGTACAATGATAGCAGCAAACAAGAGGAACACAAATTCACACAGTTTTTAAGGTGGAAACCCACTCCGGGACAAAAACCACCTAATGCTTTTCTAATAATTCTTTTCAACTCCAATTGAAAATAAAGCTCCAACTTCCTAGAATCTAGAAAAGCATTCTTCTCCAGCTCCCACTGGATGGATGCTCTAATGCCTGAGATTCTTCAGTATTCAACTGAACGGATGCCTCAACACCCAATGAGATACAACTCACCCTAGCACCACCCTACCACCCTATAGAAGAATAAAAAATGAATGGACTCTTGTACTAGAGAAAATGGTCCAATTTACAATGATATAGAATGATGTAGAAGAAGAAGATATACTAGACCATAACCCCAACTTTGACACAAACACCTAATGATGATCCTAGACCTCCCAACGCTTCCTCTTCAACCCTTGGCAAATATATACTAGTACAATTTGTATAATAATGTATTTACAATGACTAGGTACAATGATACCTTTACAATGTTTGTATGCAGTGCTGCCCACTTGAAGACTTAATATGATGAACTTCTTATTTTTTTTATGCACCTTGGATGTTGCTTTTGTCATGCTACCCTTTGCTCCACCTTGCTTTTCTTTTCTGCCATAGAAAGTCTGGTCCTTTGCAACCCTTGACAACACATGATCTAGCTTTTTTTTTCCTTCTAGGAGATTGATATTGAATCCGGTATATCTCTGACATTTCAGATCTTCAATATTTTATTTTCAATCCTGTAGTAGTCCTCTGAGTTTTCTTTCCAATGCCATAGGTTTGACCCAATTTGGATTCTTCAAGAGAGATTTATACCCAATTTCTCACACTGCCCTAATTATGGACTCTTTCAGTAGAGTGCACTTGTACGGCATTCCACGTGTCATTGTTTCTTCATTTGCCTCTAAAATTTATAGATAGAAAACTAAAGACTGTGAAATATCTACCAGTTTTGACAGAATTCCAATCTGATACTCAGAGAGAGATTTATGAGGATTTTACCAAGGTCACTTCTTTGAGATGAATTTCAGGAGCCTGCAAAAACCCTTACTTCCACAGATCATATCTCCAAAAATATAGCGCAAATTGATCTAAAATGTTTACTATAGATTGCTCACGATTTTGCCTTCGCCTCATAAAAATTTCAGCATCTGAGCCTTTGTAGAAAAAACGTTAGAGAGAAAACTCCACAATGACCTGTTTTAGATGGTCGAATCCCTTTGCCTAAGGAGGAAATGAAGATCACAATATATATGAATGCTTAAGTTGAGAGGGGGTTCAACAAGTGAACGTGGTAGGGATTTTAGAAGTTTAAAAAATATTAATTATGACTTTTCAATGACCCATTCCCCAACCCCATGGGGTTTTAGCCCACTAATTGGGGTACAAAATTCAAACATAAATATCTCTCAAACCATGAAGAATTACATGGTGTGCCATATATCAATCGAAACATCTCGACAAGTAGAAACTATAAAAAGCATTATTGACCCAAAATATATTAATTTGGTAGGTCAAACTTCCCATTCAATATTGGGCTAGCCCCTGGTGCTGCTTGGGTTGACATCAAGGACAACCGCTGATCAACAATATCCCCCTTTGGCATTGATGGCAACATAAGTACTCCCCCTGCGATCGTGACACCAGTTCCTACAACATTCTCTCCCCCTTTGACATCAATGGCAAAGGGTAACTCCCCCTAAAACACAACCATCCTGCAGACCTGTACACACTTCCACTCGCGCTGACACACAACCGTCCTATAGACCTGTACACACTTCCTCTCCCCCTTTATATTCTGAAAAAGGAAAATCTAATGAGAACTTGGGAGAATCCAAAGATTCTGGCGAAGATATTCCAATGCTGGCGAATATTTAATATGTGATTCTTCTGGTGCTGCTTGGAATCTTGTTACTTGTCCAACTACTTGCATAACATTTTGTCGGGAGACTGTTACATATAGAAGACTACTAATCATAGATCTGTACAACCTTTGATCCACATCCTTAGATGAGTCGTCAATGCTCAATTTGCAACCAAGTAAAGACATCTCTAAATCACTTTGCACTTTTGTAGCAAAATTCTTACTTAGTCGATCATCATTGCTACCAATTATTGTATCATCCTCTTTAGCTATTAGAGATGATTTATTTGCTTCATCCATAACATATATGTCATTTGGAGCTCGACTTGCTGTAGCCACAATTTCACCATACAGGCCTTTCCTGATTTCACATTTCGTGGAGTTGAATAGTATTGTGTGTCCTTGATCACACATTTGTCCAACAATGAGCAGATTGTGATTCATGTTTTCAACCAATAGAACATTCTTGGCTAGAACATCTTTGCTTCCGAGAGTGACAGTACCTGATCCTATAACATTTGAAGATCCATCATTTCCAAAGGACACGGTTCCATCCTTCTTCTCTTTTAGAGATACAAATTTATTTCTATCTCCACTCATATGCGTTGAGTAACCGCTATCAAAATACCACACATCTTTTTTCTTTTGAGCCTTGAGAGTGAGAGCACAATTATCATTCTTCTTCTTCTTCCATGTTCGTTCATTCTATGGCTTCGAGGATTCTTCTGGAGGATTTTCAAGTCTGCAGTCTTTGGCTATGTGTCCAAAGTTTCGAGATTTGTAACATTAAATATTATTTCTTAAATGTTCAAACCTATTGATATTTCGCTAAGCCCTGGGAGGTTCATATTTGATAGATCTCCTAGAATTGTATTCGTTCCTAGGGTACGTGCGACATTCTACAGCTTTATGACCAAATTTTCCAAATGAATAATAGTAGCCATAAAAAATATGTTGGTACCTGCATGGAAATTTTCATCGAGGAATTGTCTTCCAAGGCCGTTCTTGCGAATCTTGTCCAATGAAGTCTACATGCATGTAAGATCTCATAGATTCATTGTATTTTGTTGTAGAAGGTCTTGCTTCTTCTTCTTTGTAACCGATGCCAATTTCGTCGTTGTAAGATCGTTGATTGTTGATGAGTTCTTCCAATGCCCTTGAGTTTTTGGCATAGTTTTGGATAGTTTTTCCTTTCTTCACTTCCTCATGCAGCGAGACTACTTCAGCTTCTAATTCTTCCCTTTCTCGGTTTCTTTCTTCCAAATTCTTTTGAAGTGATTCTTCAATGCATTTTTGTTCTTCAACTTCAATTTTGAGACCTTGAACTTTTTCTTCAAGAGTTTTGGAACGGATCTTCTCTAACTTGAGATCTTTTATAAGCTTGATTTCTTCCTCATAAAATTTGTCTATGGTCCATCCTTCTTCTTCGTTGTTTGCTACCTCTTACTTATTATGCTTGGGTTTATTGTGCTTGGCCATAAACAATAATCTCTCATTGGCTTATTCTTCACTATCATTGTCTTCATCGGATGATGAGCTATCTTATTTAGAGAGAAAGTTCCTTTTGGATCCTTGCTTGTTGAATTTCTTAAACCCTTTCTTTCTTTTTGAGTTGCCATTACTTTTGTTTGGACATTTTGCTGCAAAATGCCCAACCTCATTAAAAACTGAAACATATCAATGGAAGTTTACCTTTGAATTGTCCCTTACCAATTTGTAGTTTTCTCGTGAAGTAAGCATATTCCTCATTTGAAAGACCTTCTTCATCATCTCCCTTTTCTTCACACTTGCAGGGGCATGTCTTTTCAATTGAAGGTTGTTTATCCTTATTGTTTTTCTTAGATGCAACAAACGCAGTTTCTAGATGTGAAGTACCCTCTTCTTCATCAAGTCTCATTTCATATGCTATGAGAACTCCATGTAAATCCTCTCTGCTGAGTTTGTCCAGATTTGCATTGTATTCTAAGACTAATACCTTTGGGTTGAATCTCCCTGGTAACTTTCTAAGAATCTTCCGTATAATAGTCTTCTCGTCAACTGGCTCTCCCAATCCTTCCAGAGTATTGGTTTATTTCATCAATGTATTGAAAGTATGCAGTAATGTTCCAATCTTCTTTCATTCTGAGTTTCTCAAATTTTGCTCTATAGATTTGAAGCTTTGCTTCTTTGAAATTTGAGTCACCTGCATATATATTCTCAAGCTTGTCCCATAAAATTTTGGCGGTTTTACAACCCAACACCTTATGATAAGAAAACTCAATAAGTCCACTGATAATAATATTCTTTTCTTTTGCATCATTTACCAAATTCTTCTTACCTTCTTCATTCGCAGTTGATGTAAATCCATTTTGAACAGTGTCCCATACTTCGTAACCTTGCGCCAAGAGATAGACCTCCATTTTTCCTTTCCAAAGTGCATAATTATTTTCATTGAATAGAGGTACACAATTCTTGGTATGCTCCATGACCTCCTTCCAGTTGTTAAACTACTATTGAAGGAACCAAGCTCTGATACCAATTGTTGGAAATACTGAGAGGGGGGGTGAATCAGTATTTCTTACAATTAGAGCATTAGTTAATCTTCAATTATTATCAGTGTTTTTACAATGATAGCAGCAAACAAGAGGAAAAGAAATGCACATATTTTTTAAGGTGGAAACCCACTCCGGGACAAAAGCCACCTAATGCTTTTCTAATAATTCTTTTAAACTCCAATTGAAAATAAATCTCCAACTTCCTAGAATATAGAAAAGCATTCTTCTGCAACTCCCAGTGGATTAACGCTCCAATGCCCGTGATTCTTCAGTAGTCTACTAAACGGATGCCTCAACACCCAATGAGCTGCAACTCACCCTAGCACCACCCTACCACCCTATAGAAGAATAAAAAATGAATGGACTCTCATACCAGGGAAAATGGTCCACTTTAGAATGATATAGAATGATGTATAAGAAGAAGATATACTAGACCATAACCCAAAATTTGACACAAACACCTAATGATGATCCTAGACATTCCAACACTGCCTCTTCAACCCTTGGCAGATAGATACTAGTACAATTTGTACAATAATGTATTTACAATGACTAGGTGCAATGATACCTTTACAATGATTGTATGCAGTGCTGCCCACTTGAAGACTTCATATGATGAACTTATTGTTGTTGTTATGCACCTTGGATGTTGATTTTTTCATGCTACCCTCTGCTGCACCTTGATTTTCTTTACTTCCATAGAAATTCTGGTCCTTTGCAACCCTTGACAACACATGATCTAGCTTTCTTTTTCCTTCTAGGAGCTCGACATTGAATCTAGTGTATCTCTGATATTTCAGATCTTCAATATTTTATTTTCAGTCTTGTAGTATTCCTCTGATTCATCTTTCCAATGCCATAAGTCTGACCCAATTTGGATTCTTCAAGAGAGATTTATACCCAATTTCTCACATTGCCCTAATTATGGACTGTTTCAACAGACCGCACTTGTACGGCATGCCACGTGTTACTGTTTCTTCATTTGCATCTTAAATTGATAGAGCGAAAACTACAGACTGTGAAATATCTTCCACTTTTTACAGAACTCCAATCTGATACTCAGAGAGAGAGTTATGACGATTTTACCAAGGTCACTTCTTTCTGATGAATTTCAGGAGCCTGCAAAAACCCTTACTTCCACAGATCATATCTCCAAAAATTTTGTGCAACTTGATCTAAAATTTTTACTATAGCTTCTTTATGATTTTCGCTTCGCCTCATAAAAATTTCAGCTTCTGAGCCTTCGTATAAAAAAAGTTAGAGCGAAAACTCCACAATGACCTGTTTCAGATGGCCGAATCCCTTTACCTAAGGAGGAAATGAAGATCACAATATATATGAATGCTTAAGTTGAGAGGGGCTTCAAAAAGTGAACGTGGGAGGTATTTTAGGAGTTTAAAAAATATTAATTATGACTTTTCAATAACCCGTGCCCCAAACCCATGGGGTTTTAGCCCACTAACTGGGACACAAACTTCAAACATGCATATCTCTCAAACCGTGAAGAATTGCGTGGCTTGCCATATATCAACGGAAACATCTCGACAAGTAGAAACCATCAAAAGCATTATTGACCTAGAATATGTTAATTTGGTAGGTCAAACTTCCCATTCAATATTGGGTTATCCCCTAGTTCTGCTTGGGTTGAAATCCATGACAACCACTGATAAAAAATGATACTGGAGCCTTTAAATCAAAATGAAATCCATTTTTCCGAAGATTTATTTTATGGTGAAAATAAATAAACCATTTAATTTTCAACATTCAAAATACCTTTTGAAATGAATGATCACACCTTATGCTACCTTCAAGGTTATTTAATAAACCTTTTCTTCAAAATTTCAACTCTCCAGATTTCCCTCTTTTGTGTCATATTTATTACTGTGAATATTCGCATGCCCTTCATACCATAACCTCTTCAATGTGCTCATCATTGTAGTGAAAATAGATTTCTTGCACTTCCATGCAGCTCCTTCTTTGCAGTGATAGTTCTCATGCAACAACATCTCTCTGTAGTGCACAAAAAAATTTCCCTCATAGAAATTTTCCAAAACTTCCTTTTAAGATGGTGGCATCAACATATTTCTCTGGAAGAAATAAACACAAACTGCATTATCTTTGGGACAGAACAATGTGAACATTTTCACATTCACTACAAGCAATGATCAATCATGATATTTAACTCATAGAAATCATATATGCTTCTTTACCGACTTTCTCCTCCAAGTAGATCTCAGTTATCATAACCTTAAAATGATATACCACAACCACGATGGCTCACCACTCTTTTGTTGCGATTGGGTTCACCACTTGCTCTTGAATTCTTCCAAAATATCTCAATCAACAAGGTCAAAACACTTCTTCAATAGTTCATTTTTTTCTTCATAATAATTTACATTAAATAAAAATTTGACATCTATACATAAGGTATTCGTGGACCCCACAAAAAGACTCTAGATCATACGTTTCCATCTAGAAACAGACATGCAAAAAATGATTGCATCCATAGCTTTTTGGTCCCAATATCGACCTCCAGCAAATTTTGCCACTGTATCATTCACTAGATGTCTCATAACATGACACAGAAAATCAAAAAATTTCCTGCAAACAAATTGCCTGGACATAAGATCTCTGATCTCGACAAGATCTCTCTAGGTGATGAACCAAAATTTGAATTGCAGGAAGTTTACGGAATTTGCAATGGGATGAGCAACTTGAAACCTCAAAATTTCTTATGCCGAATTCATTTGATGCTCCTATGCTTTTATTGCAAGTCATAAATATTCAGATCTATGTGTTTTCACAACTATGTGTTGGCACATTTATCATGTTGATTGCAGATTCCTTAGGAATTGGGTGAAATGAGTATAGATAACCCATTCATCACATCTACAAGTGCTTCAAGCAGCAGCGTCCAACTGTTCGATGTTCAACATTCAAAGTGATTATCTCATAGAAAGATATCTACGGCATCTGAGAAAAACATCTCCAGAGATCAACAACAAAATATCTCTAGAACCCATCAATGTGTCATGTCATATTTCATCTCAGGCACCCAGGAAGGCATCATGCCATCTGTTATCTTCAGCAGCAATCAACAAGTCAACATGCCATCTATTTTCCGTTTTCATGGGTGGATAGGAACCTTCCTCAAAAACTTGATTGACATACAACTGACAAATCTCAAATTTCTATGAACACTCCCAATTAAATTTTCAAAACTTAAAGTCTTAAGGCATTTAGATCTATCAGGGTGCATTCATCGAACTAGATTACCAAATTCCTTTCCTCAGTTATTGCAACTTCAATATCTAGCACTGCAAAACTGCAAGAATATTTCTATACCAGAGGATATTATGGAAGAAATATAAACACTTGAATATGTTGACTTCCAGGGTTGTGCTCATTTGAAGCACGCAGCCTCAAATATTCTGCCAATCGCTATCACCGGATCCGACACAGTGATCCTGGCTCCACAACAAGTTAAAGCACCATAAATCCACACAGTCTTAATATGACATGCAACTCGTGTTTTTATGTTCTACGCAGTCTGACAATCTTGCATCAAATTTCCGCTCCAACATTTTACCATGATGCAGCAAGTCTTAAAATTTAAGAATGCTAATGCAATCTCACTTGCTGGACTACTAACAGAGACACAAATTTGGAGTGGGCATCATATTTATATGACAGCTAACATAGAAATGAGTTCAATATCACACTGCCTGCACACCACAACTCCACGGTACAGGAATTGAGGATTTAACATAGCTATCATAGCCAGGTTTGCATGTAATTTAGTTCTCGATTTTCCTTACATAATTATCTCCACAACTCCACAACTAAGACTGCGCTCAAAGTTCAATTGTTTCTACACTTGCTACACAACAAGGGATCTCCAACACCACCATCGAACCACCAACACCATCGGCACAACAATACCTCTCTATACGCTATGCTTATGCTCGCTTCTATGCAACCTTCAATGACAATTTCATAAGCTTTCCTACACTGTCCCCAATCCCAGCAATCCGCTTACAAAATAGTCCACCTGCCATTTCACGATTGCAGGATTCTAATACAAAATGATGCAAATCCCCTGCAACTAAATAGAAAAATGATGCAAAAGCTCTGCAACAAACCAGAATGTGTGCAGAAAAATAAATACCAACAGTTCTTTGAATGTTAATTGATTCTTTAATAAGATTCAATTTACACCATTTAAATTTAACATATATCACAACAAAGAAGTTTGTCACTGGAACACCAGTAATGTTGACCGCCACGCAAGCTCATAATTTATATGGGCTTAACTTCTCATACCCTACGAAGAATTTTTCACAATCGACCTTACAATTGATTGGAAACACACCTGTTGCCTTACTCGTCCATATCAAAACCCATGGATGAGCCTTATGCTCTGATACCAAAATGATGAAGGGATTCTGCTATAAAATAGATCCCTGCACATAATAAAATGTGTGTTTCCTTAACATGGAATCCTCAATTAAATTCTTTGTTAAAACCACATTTAATTCAGCTCAAAACTGTATATAAATAAGAGAGAACCAACAAAAATAAAATACACGTATATAATAACACAAGAAAATTCAGAATCAAACCAATTTCCCGAATATTACATTTGTGGGCCTCTCAGCTCTCGGCCTTTTCACAACTCTCACACCGTTTGTCTCTATCTCTCTCTGTATTCCTCACCCTCTCCATCCTCACACAAGCTTCATATTTATACATAATTATGGATTAATTTGAATCCATGATTTCCTCCACATAAATCTCAACCAAATCCTAAAATATCTTCATCCCTTCTTTGACTCAACTAAGTTCCATTTAAGGAATTTCTAATCCCTAAAATATCTACCCAAACCAATTCCACTCATATCCTCAATTTATTAAGAGAATATTTACAATAAAACTCACACTCAATTTTTTATCTCAAATTATTTTTAAAATGTACATAATTTATAAAACAAATAAATAAAACCTCACCCCCTAAATTACACAAATAAATAATGAAAATTAAGCGATGCTCCTGCATCAAAAAGGTAAATCACTTCAGTCATCAGTTATCATTTCTGATCTTGCACTTTAGGGGGGAATTTGTTATAGGCCATTTTGTCACATATGGTCAATATGCCTACAAACTAGATCAATCCACATCCATGAACATGTTTTCATCATCCCTACATAAAGACATAAGCATGACATTTTCTAAATGTTTGTGTTTCAGGGATTAACTGCTCAAAATAAGTGTTTTTATCCCAGTGCACTCTATCCCTTTAGCCACCTACATTCAATTTTGGCTCCTCATTTCTGTACCAGTGAGGATCAAAGTTGGTTTCTCCCTTTTGTAGGTGCATTGATTCTAGAATTTCGTGAAAATTTAAAATATTTCCGAAGATTCCTCTTGCAGAAGCTTCCAAGGGTTTTTTTAAACATTTACCATGGATAAGAAGCTCAAGTCCCATATGATCCTGCCTTGGATACTTTATCTATTATCCCTTCAGCTCATCCTCCCATAATATGTGGATCTCAATCCTATTACCAAAAATTGTAAACTATCATACTTGTACTATATTTTTATTGTCATCCATAGAATTAGGGTTCGACTTTGGATACTGGTCATGCCCTCATTATGCTTCCGTGAACCTAAATGAGTCATCATATTCATGCATTGGGGTGATATTGAGGTGTGCTTTGTGATAAATAAGGACAAGTCAACTTGGGGAGATCTGTAGAATATCAACTACAATTCTTGGTTGTAAACACTCTCATATTTCTATTAATACAAAGAGTATCTTGTTTCCTATATGTGTTGTGTTAAATTTACATTAATGTATTTCAATGCCTTATTGATTCATTGAATTGAGTAATTGAATTATGTGACGTAGATGTCAAGGATGCTTTCTTATTTTAGTTGTATGTGTAGGTTGTAATTATAGCATTCAAATATACAATTAAATCTTCTAGGAAAGGAGGAAAGAAAAGCTTCTGATGGATTCCAAGTATAGCTATTTCCCATATTCAATTTATATAATAAAAACTTGATATTATTTTTCTTATGTAATTCTAGACCAATCCAGTAGCTCTAGGGAAATTACATTTTTTCGCCATAATAAATTTCACATAACAATAAGTAGTATGTTTTTCTGGTCATAGGTTTCATAGAACACTGAAGATGGTGTTCCCCCAAGGAGGAGGGGTTTGTAACATCCCCAGGTTGAATTTTCATGTAAAAAAATATATAAGACCAAGGTCACGGCACATGCATTCCAAGTTGAATGGAGGAGAAACATCCTATCAGACATCACTTTCGACAGGATTATGGCTATGGAAATTGGAAAAGGAATAGGCAAAGGAAAAGAGGCATTAATTGGCATTTATTTATGAAAATAAATGAAAATAGGATAAAATGGAGGTGAAGGGTGACAAATTTGCATGAGAGGTAAATTGGAGGAAAAATGAAGGGAAATGAAGAAAGTAGAGGAAAAAATGATAAAAGGGCACCTGAGAATCAATTGACTACTTTTTCACATCTTTGGAGTAGTTGTAGCAAAGGAAAGAGAACAAGCACTTCGAAGAGAATGCAAAGGAAGGAAAAGACAACAAAAGGAATGTGTAGGAAAGAAAGGAACATGTTGGATCAACCAATTCAATAATAAGATTTCGAAATTACAATGTTCCATGTGTGATTTCGTAACTGAGGTGTGAATGGATGGTACACACATTTTTTTATTATTTTTATTTGTTTTCATTTGCATGGATATTTCATGGTTTAACAATGGTTTCAACCTCTCCGTTCCATTTCCTAGGTAGCCATGGTGTGATGGGATTCATTTCTGGTTGAGATTTGGATTTTTGGAAGCTTTTGGAACCGGGTGAGGTGTTCTTAGGAAAATTCCCAAGGGTTGGGGGTGTAGGAGTTTCAATCTCTAGGAAGCACACAACAGGTGGGTGGATATAGGAAAATTCCTTAAGGTAATGGTGAATAAATTCTAAAGCATTTAAGATTGTTTTTTCCTTGTGATCCCTTGATTGGTTTTGGAAACACCATGACAGAATAAGGGTGGAGGTGGCTTAATCTCTAGGAGGACATGGTTGTTTATGTATTGGCTTATCGCATGAAATCCCACATTCATGCTTCAAATATGGTATGGGGGTGATTGGCTGAAAGAAATATTTGAGCCCAATATATGGTAGGTGGAATGTGGAAGTCCCTAAACTAGTTGGCTTTGCATATGTGTTTAATATTTTTTCCTCGATGTGACTAATGAGCACATGTACTTGTTATTATGATGATATTATGTCAGGTTTTTCATGTTTTCCTAAGCTGGTTATATATTGGTTATAAGCATGGTTCTATGATGTGCTCTAGTTTTTTATTTTGTTAATGATTTGGAAAGATAATGAAGGGTTGATGAATGCATGGGCTAAAAAGTTCTATTGAAAATATTATGACATGGCATTAGACTTTCTTGGTGATTCTTAGATCAGGTTTAGACTCTTAAGATCATATATACATTCATTACTAGTAATTCACACATTCAACATATGTTTGAAAAAATGATTTTCATGGTTAGGCATGGTTGGGTCATGTTCTTGATCAATTTTTTCATTATTAGCATTGCTATCATGTTCTATTTTCTTCTAGAAACATACATGAAGTTCTAGACATTGGTATGGAAACTACCCTAAAAGGGTGGCTCAAGTCCCAGAACTCTAGGTACATAACTAAGGATTTTGGGCTATAACAGTATGGAGTCAAGCCTATGAGTATGGTTATAACCTCATAACCACATGGATGTAGTGTCAAGGATGAATGTATGGGCCCAAGTAAGTGAAAAAGAGTTTTTTTTAATTACTAGGCACTCGGGGTGGTTGTTTATCTCTTGGGTGTTCTGTAGCCCCTTAGGAAGGTCACGAAAGTTAAAGTTTGTAGCCCCCACTTCCCTAACTAGAATTTTGAGGTTGGTTCATGTGATAGTGGTGCTCCACTTCACATTTACCTAAAGGGCTTGAAAAATTAGGTAAATGTGGGGTGTTGGTGTTAGAGTTCCCAAGTTCAGTTATAGTTACACTAACTGTTCATACCTTAAGGTTTTTTATGAAAACTATCTTTGAGTCCTTTTCCAACTATATATTTCCCTCAAAAATATCTCCTGCAAATTTCACTAATTTCATTGAAAGTAAGCCTAAATATGTCCCCATGTTCATATAGTCATCATAAACACCATTTGAGAAGATAATTTTAAGAGTTTCTTGATCTATCTTATGTTTTTTAGTACACTGAAAGCTATATAAAAAACTCTTTATATAGTCTTCTTGGTTATCATCTTCCGTTTGGGACATATTCTAATTTTGTTCCTTTAATTCAGTGGCTTTGTAAGAGTGCTATTATTTTTTAAGAAACATTTTTTTCATTTCTTCCAATTGCTTATTGTTGTTTCCCTCTAGCCCTATGAACTAGTGTAAGCATGAGAGTAACACAGAACAATTTTAATTTTTGTACATCTGTTGAATAATCCAAGATACAACATAAAATAGTAAACTTGAATAAAAAATCATTAGGATATTCACCTACTAGTATATGGAAGTGTCGTAGTTCCAAAGGATAGATATTTTTCATTTAAATATTGGTGGCGAGATCAACAATAAGAATGCCAAAATTTACCTCTTCTTCGTCCTCTTCCTGATTTCTTCTACTATTTATATCCACCATGTGTTTATATGTTTCACCTTATCCCTCCATATTTCCACTCTAAAATAGGTTGAATTTACTTTCTACTCATGGGATTTCTAGTTTTATAGTTGGATTATCTTGTAATTCTACATCTTTAGAAGTTAGAGTGGTTTTTATTTCTAGATATATGGAAGAGGTAGAAATTTCCACAACCACACCATATATAGTTTCCTATCTTCATAAGCCATTTTCTTTTGAACATGTTTGATCCCAATGAACTATATTTTTTATCAATGGTTGTCATTGATGTCAACCCAAGCAGCACCAGGGACTACCCCAATATTGCATGGGAATTTTAACCTACCAAATTACAATATTTTGGGTCAATAATGCTTTTTATGGTTTCTTCTTGTTGAGATGTTTCCGTTGATATATGGCACGCCACGTAATTCTTCACGGTTTGAGAGATATTCATGTTTGAAGTTTGTAACCCCACTTAGTGGGCTAAAACCCCATAGGGTTGTGGCATGGTTCATTGAAAAGTCATAATTAATATTTTTTAAGCTCCTAAAATCCCTCCCACGTTCACTTGTTCAATCCCCTCTCAACCTAAGCATTCATATAAATTGTGATCCTTATATCCTCCTTATGCAAGGGATTTCACCATCTGAAATAGCTCATTGTGGAATTTTCGTTGTAACGTTATTTCTACAAAGGTTCAAAAGCTGAAATTTTTATGAGGTGAATAAGAAGTACTCAGGAAGCTCTTGTGAAAATTCCAGATCAAGGTGGACAATATTTTTAGGGATATGATTTGTGGAAGTCAGTGTTTTTGCAGGCTCCTGAAATTCATCTCAAAAAAGTGACCTTCGGAAAATCATCATAACTCTTTCACTGAGTATCAAAAATGAATTATGTAAAAACTGGTAGATATTGCACGGACTATAGTGTGCGCTCTATCAATTTTAGAGATGAATGAGGAAAAATTGACTTGTGGCATGCCATACAATTTTTCTCTACTAAAACAATCCATAATTAGGGCATCGTGAGAGATTGGACATAATGCTCCCTTGAAAAATCCAAATTGGGTCAGACTTGTGGCATTGAAAAGAAGACTCAGAGGAATACTACAGGACCAAAAATCAGATATTGGGGATTTGAAATAATAGAGATACACTGGATTCAATATCGAGCTCCTAGAAGGCAGGAAAAAGATAGATCATGTGTTGTCAATGGCTTCAAAGGACTAGAATTTCTAGGGCAGAAAATAAAAGCAAGGTGCAGCAAAGGGTAGCATGAAAAGAGCAGCAACCAAGGTGCAGAAAAACAGAAAGAATTTCATCACACGAATTCTTCAAGTGGGAAGCACTGCATACAGTCACTGTAAAGGTATCATTGTACTAAGTCATTGTAAATAAATTATTGTAAAAATTGTACTAGTTTCTATCTACCAAGAGTTGAAGAGGCACTGTCAAGAGGTCTAGGATCATCATTGGGTGGTTGTGTCATAGTTGGGGTTATGGTCTAGTGTGTCTTCGTCTTCTACATCATTCTATATCATTGTAAAGTGGATTATTTTCCCTTGTACGGGAGTCCATTATTCTTTTATTCTTCTATGTGGTGGTATGGTGTTGCTATGGTGAGTTGTAGCTCATTGGGTGTTGGGGAATCCATTTAGTTGACTACTAAAGAATCTCGGGCGTTGGAGCATTCATCTAGTGGGAGCTGGAGAAGAATGTTTTTCTAGATTCTAGGAATTTGGAGCTTTATTTTCAATTGGAGTTGAATATTAAAGAATTATTAGAAAAGAATTAGGTGGTTTTTGTCCTGGAGTGGGTTTGCACCTTAAAAAATGTGTGTATTTGTGTTCCTTTTGTTTGCTACTATCATTGTACAAACAGTGACAATAATTGAATATTAACTAATGCTCTAATGAAATGAATATTGATTCACGCCCCCCCTCTCAGTATTTCCAACGTATACCTCTTTGCCTTCTTCTCAAAGCATATCCTATTGACAAGGTAGTATTGTGTGTGTTTTGGGGGGGGGTGTGGTTATTGCATTACTCAATAGGTGGTATTTTATTTTCTCTTTCCCTACCCTTAATATTTTTTCTTCAATTGATACAATGAAAACATAGTCTAAATCTAGCAAGACAAGTAACCCACTAAAGTGGATATGTAGGTTTTTACCTATGTATTACTACTCCTTCCCCTCTATGTTTAGAGCATTTGTCTTTAAATAAAGGAGAATCTACAAAATAATAAAACAAATATGTATCAAGATAAAAGACACTAGCCAATTGTGTTGTAGTACTTTGACAAGGTCGTGGAAACGACGACATAATTGTAGGGAAATCTAATTTTCTATAATGATAAACATTAAATTCTTGATTAGGAATAATTTTTCTCAATGAATTCTTCCAAGGGTCAAATCGAGCATCAATTTATACTTTTCATGTTAAATATTCCCATTGAAATGATTTCAATACAACAATTTCAAATCTTATAAAGATATTGAGAGGACTTAACTATTTTTGTAGTTCAATTAAAAATAAAAAATGCACACATGTACACACACACAATGTTAGGTCCCTATATTACTAGTGTAGTCCCTTATTGTTGTTAGTGTAACCCCCTTATTGTTATTATCATACCCCTGTAACCCCCATATTGTTATTATTGTGCCCTTAAATTATTATTGTTAGGTCGCCTAGGATTACATTGTGGCCCCATGGAATCCTATATATAGAAAGGAGGTTTTCTAATTTGTATCATCCAAGAATTGTCCATTCATGTAATGTATTGGAGGTTTCCCGCTAGAAGTGGCCTATTTCCAAGGCATCGATATATCTTTTCTTCTATTTTTGGAGCTAGTTTCACAACATTTGGTATCAGAGGTTTGAGATTCTAGGGTTTCGCTGCTCCAAACAGGGCATCGTGGCATTTTCGCTATAAATTTTTTCTATGAAGGTTCAAAATCCAAAATGTTTACAGTGCAAAGCCAAAATCCTGAGGAACACCATCGCAAAATTTCAGAGCTTGGATCACAATATTTTCGGAGATATGATCTGTGTAAGTTAGTTCATTTTGCAGGCTCCTAAATTTAACCTGAAGAGGTCATTGTGGTATTTTCGTAACACCTTTTTTTCTACGAAGGTTCAGAAGAAAATTTTTTTAGAGTGCGAAGCTTAAATCCTGAGGAACCTCGTCGCAATATTTCAGATATTGGTTCGCAATATTTTCAGAGATATGATTTGTGGAAGTTAGGGCTTTTTTAGGCTTCTGAATTTCATCTCAAAGAGGTGATCATGGGAAAAGCTTCATAGCTCTCTCTCTGAGCATCGGATTGGAATGATGTAAAAATTGGTTTCAAGTACATGGACTTTAGTTTTTTCTATATCAATTTCAGAGCCAAATGAAGAAACAGTGACACGCGGAAAGTCATACAAGTTTGCTCTACTGAACCAGTCCAAAAATGGGTCATTGTGGGAGATTGGACATAAAGTTTCCTTGAAGAATCCAAATCAGATCAGACCTATGGCATTTGAAAGAAGCTTTAGAGGGCTACTATAGGGCTGAATTTAAAATATTGAGGATCTTCAATTACAGAGATAATTCAATTTCAATATCAAGCTCCTCAAAAGAAAGTAAAAGGTGTGTATTTTTTTTATTTTTTTTTCCAAATTGCATAAGTCTTGTTTGAAGAATCAAGTTGAATTGATTCCAAGGGAATATTGTAGAATAGATATCAGTATTGGATTCTAAAATGGCCCCTAAAAAGAATTCAACACCCATTAAGCCTTTAGAAGGCTCTACTATGACTCATGAAGAAAAATAATGGCAACATGACATATCCAAGTTACAAGAGCAAGTGCAACAAATTTCGCTCTCGCAAAGAACAACAAAAAATGAAATGGAAGTTTTGAATAAAGGCAAGGAAACTAAGATGGATGGTTTTAATAAAGGTTTGGAAGCTAAGATGAATGGTTTGGAAGCTAAGATGGATGGCATAGAAGTGGGCATGGAAGCTAAGATGGATGACATGGAAGCTAAGATCGATGAAAAAATGAAAGAAAACATGGAAAACATGAAGAAGGATCTAAAAGTAGACATCGAAGGTTTGGAAAAGTTGATACAAGAAATGTTTCCTAATGGTGAAAATATAGTAGAGGAAACTCATGATGAGATTAAAATAAATGTTAATCGTGATTTCATAAACTCTAATGTTGGAGGCAAGAACCACCATATTCCAAAAATGGATATGAGGAAGTTTGATGAAAAGGATCCTGTAACATGGATACTACAAATGGAGAAATATTTTGATCTCAATAATGTGAAAAACACACAAAAGGTACACATTGCAACCTTACATTTAGAACAAAATACATTTGTATGGTATCGATGGCTTTGCTCCCATAAAGAAATTGTCACTTGGTCAATTTTTACGGAGGAAATGATAGCACATTCTAAGGATACAAACATCAACACTTTCTTTATCCAATTGATAAATATCAAACAAAAGTGTTCAGTAGGGGAGCACATCGAGGACTTCCGAAAATTGAATATAAGGGTAACTGACCTTTCAGAGGAACACAAGATCAATCTCTTCATAGGTACTTTAAAGGATAACATCCAACATGAAGTTCGCATTTTGTAATCTGATTCATTGGAGAAGGCATTCAGGTTGGCAAGAAAAATTGAATGTAAAACTATGGTGACAAGGAATCCTACCACTCACTTCTATAAAGATGGAAGTGTTGCTACTCCTAGATTTCCACAACCTACAAGGTTTACACCACAACGATTGGAAGAAAAAAGAGCAAAAGGGCTTTGCTATAGTTGTGATAGAAAATACATTAAAGGTCATAAGTGTGCTGAGAAGAAATTATTTTACATAGATTGTGAAGAGGAAGAAGAAAATGAACAAGAAGAGGATATACACCAGGAACCAACCCTAGAAGAGGAAGAAATGAGTCCGACCATATCATGTAATGCATTGCCAGGAATTACCACTCCTCAAACTCTCAATATAGAAGGACATATCAAGAAGAAAAAGGTAATAGTGTTGATTGATTAAGGTAGTGCCCATAATTTTATTCATTGTAAGGTAGCCAAGGAATTGAATTACTTCCTATACCTAGCACCAGAATGTCAAGTGGTGGTTGAAAATGGAGGAATAATAAATTTCTCTAGAAAATGCCATAATATCAAGCTAACCATGGGGGAATATGTATTGAATAGTCCAATGCTTTCCATTCCTATGGGAGGTGTTGATGTTGTACTAGGAGTACAATGGTTACAATATTTAGGGACGGTAGCTTTTAATTTTCAAGAACTTTTCTTGAATTTTTTTTCAGAAGGAAAGGAAGTCAAATTACGAGGTATTGCAGGACAGTTGAGAAAGATAATAAGCTCTAATGTCATGACAAAGCTTCTAAAGAAAGAACAACGAGGCGTAATTGCACAACTATGCTCACTAGAAGTTCCAACATAAAAATCATCTATTTCTGCAGATCTCCAAAAAGTCGTGGACAATCATTCTAAGGTGTTTGAAACTCCCAAAGGACTCCCACCTCTTTGTGATCATGATCATGCTATTCATTTGATTCCAGGAAGTGTTCCTCAAAATATCAGGCCTTATAGATATCCTTATGTCCAAAAGAGTGAAATTGAATGTATGATTGCTGAAATGTTAGAGGCAGGTATAATTCAACCTAGTAAAAGTTCTTTCTCTTCTCTTGTAGTATTGGTACACAAGAAGGATGGATCATGGCGCATGTGTTCGGATTATAGGGAGCTCAATAAGCTCACCATTAAATATAAATTTCCCATTCCTATGATTGATGAATTATTGGATGAATTACATGGAGAAATTTATTTTAGCAAGTTAGATCTTCGTTCAGGATATCATCAAATTGGAATGAAGATTGAAGATATTCCAAAAACAACATTTAGAACTCATAAGGGTCATTATGAATTTTTGGTCATGCCTTTTGGCCTTACCAATGCACCTTCTAGATTTCAAGGGTTGATGAATTCCATTTTCAAGCCCTTCCTTAGAAAATTTGTGCTAGTATTTTTTGATGATATACTAATCTACAGCAGGTCTTGGAAGGATCATGTTCAACATCTTGACAGGGTGGTCAAACTATTACAGGAGAAAAAATTATATGCAAAAAAATCCAAATGTTTCTTTGGAGTATAAGAGGTGGAATATCTAGGTCATATTGTATCTCAAGAGGGTGTTAAGGTAGACCCTAAAAAAATTAAAGCCATTATGGACGGAAAGTCCCCACAACCATAAAGCAGTTGCGAGGATTTCTCGAGTTAACAGGGTATTATCACAAGTTTGTTAAGCATTATGGGAGAATAGCAGCACCTCTAACAACATTATTGAAGAAAGATGCATTTTCATGGACTCCTGAAGAAGCTAAGGCCTTTGCACATCTTAAAGAGGAAATGTGCCTAGCACCGGTCTTAGCTATGCCAGACTTCACAAAAACCTTTATTATGGAATGTGATGCCTCAGGAAATGGAATTGGTGTTGTTTTAATGCAAGAAGGAAGACCGATTGCTTTTGAAAGTTTTCCAGTCAAAGGAAAGTATTTATAGAAACCTATTTATGAGAAGGAAATGTTAGCAATACTGCATGCACTAAAGAAATGGCGAACTTACCTAATGGGAAGACATTCAAGGTAAAAACTGATCATGATAGTCTTAAATTTTTTTTGGAACAAATACTATCTTCAGAAGAGTAGCAAAAATGGGTCACAAAGATGTTGGGTTATGACTTTGAAATATCTACAAAAAAGGGAAGCTAAATGTTGTTGCAGATGCACTCTCAAGAAAGAATGAAGAGGTGGAAGAATTTCTTTGTGCCATTTCTATTATCCAACCAGATTGGATAACCAAAGCAAGATATGAATTGAAGAAGGATGAAGAAGTGTGGACACTCATTCAAAAGTTGCAGAAAGATCCTAGTACCTCTGATAGATTTAGTTGGAAAAATGATTCCTTATGGTACAAATATCGCTTATATATTTGTAAGAATTCCCAACTAAAACAAAAGATTCTTTTGGAATTGCACACTTCTCCTTTAGGAGGACACTCAAGATTTTTGAAAACTTACAACAGGGTGAAGAAATAAATTTTTTGGGATGGCATTAAATCTAATATTCAAAATTTTATGGCAGAATGTTTGGTTTGCCAGCAGAATAAAGTTGAGACAATTAAGACCCCGGGTCTTCTACAACCTTTATCCATTCCCATTTTGACTCTCCAAAATCATGTGGCTCAATTCCATTATGGTAGGGTGGCTCATGTATGATTGTGGAGCTTACCAAAGTCAACCTTGGGAGGAGATTTCAATGGATTTTATCACAGGTTTACCTAAGTCCAAAGGAAAGAGTGTCATCATGGTGGTAGTTGATAGACTTACCAACTATGCACACTTTTGTGCATTATCTCATCCATTTAAAAGAAGTACAGTTGCTACTACATTTATGGACACAATTCAAAAGCTGCATGGAAACCCAAGGGTTATTATGAGTGACAGAGATCCCATTTTTACTAGAAATTTTTGGACGGAGTTATTTTCTTGTTTGGGTACTTAATTAGCTCATAGCTCATCTTATCATCCTTAATCTGATGGTAAAACTGATATAGTAAATAAATGTTTGGAAGGATATCTTCGTTGTTTTGTATCTAATAAACAAACAAAATGGGTCAAGTGGTTAACTCTCACCGAATGGTGGTATAACACTTCCTTCCATACTGCAGCAAAAATGACCCCATTTATGGCACTTTAGGGATATCATCCACCATCCATCACATCATATTTAAGAGAAAATTTGAAGGTTAAAGCAGTGGAAGATCACATTGAGCATCAAGAAGAATTTTTCCAAATCTTAAAGGATAACCTGAATTTGGCCCAAAATCGAATGAATCAACAGGCAGATAAACATCACAGCGAAAGAAGTTTTGATGTAGGAGATTGGGTATTTTTATAGATACATGCATACAAAAAAATGTCCCTCAAGCAAGCTAAGAAGGAATATAAATTATCGCCAAAGTACTATGGTCCTTACAAGGTGTTGCAAAATATTGGTACTATGGCATACAAATTGGAGCTTCCTACTTCTTCACGAGTGCATCCAGTTTTCCATGTTTCATGCTTAAAGAAGGTTATAGGTGAAAATCTTCCAGTTCAAACAATATTTCCAGAACTTGAAGAGGAAGGAAAAATCATATTGGAACCTAAAGTGATCACGGAAAGAAGAACTCGACAACTATGGAATCGATCAATTTCAAAGTATCTGATCAAGTGGAAGAACTTACCGATTGAAGATTCTACATGGGAGGATGAGAATTTTATACAGAAGCACCCAGAGCTACTCAAGCATTGAGGACAACACTTTTTTGAAGGAGAGGGGCATGTTAGGTCCCTATATTACTGGTATAGTCCCTTATTGTTGTTAATGTAACCGCCTTATTGTTATTATTGTACCCCTGTAACCCCCATATTGATATTATTGTGCCCTTAGATTATTATTGTTAGTCGGCCAGGATTACATTATGGCCCCAATAGGATTACATTGTGGCCCCATGGACTCATATATATAGAAAGGAGGTTTTCTAATTTGTATCATCCAAGAATTGTTCATTCATGTAATGTATTGGAGGTTGCCCCCTCGAAGTGGCCTATTTCTAAGGTGTTGATATCTCTTTTCTTCTATTTTTGGAGTTGGTTTCACAACACACAACTCAAAGGAAAATCTCACTCAGGTATTGCAAGTGTGAGTCGTATAAATTTCAAGCTAACTATTCGATTCTCCAATTTAGGAACTCCACAACAACATAGCACCCTAAAATGCACTAAAAAAAATTAACATAAAAGGAATTAAATACTACAATAAAGTAGGTAGCCAAAACATAATTGATCTAACACATGCATTTTTAAAAATCAAATCAAGATTAATATATAACTAGGTACTAACTCTGCAAGTAACTCTTCAAGTACATCCGAGAGAACATGGATCGCTCTTGGATGGGATCACTAGAGGAAGTAAAGACTCAAAAAATCACAAAATGATGAAAACATAAGTATTTTCATAAGTTCATAATTAAAAAATACAATGCATGAGGTTGATCCCCTTAATATTTCTGACAAAACGTCCTTACTCTCTATCCCCTATTTCCAACCTCTTTTTCTTTGTAATTCCCTCTCTTTTGGATAGGAGGCTTTAAACCTTATAATTAAACCACTAATCTTGAGTTCTTGGATCTCTACATAGAGATAGATACTTTTATACAATGAGGATATAGTAATAGACTTAAATCCTAACCATGATATCTGATTGAGTCATCATGATTTGATCACTAAAAGTCGGAAATCATGACCAAGATTTCAACATTCTAATTTGTGAATTATAAAGTAAATTTTCAGGGTGATATCATGCCCTAAGGACCACATGGACTTCAAGGAAATCCATGTAGAACTACTAAAAATAAAAACCTATACCACTATCTACACTTTTTTAGAGTGAGGATATATAAACTGGTGATCGTGCCATTCGTGATCACCTACTGAAAACTCGATAACTAGAAATGTGAAACCACAGGCACATTGGTAGTGGCTCGTAAAAAGTTGACTATTTGGCACATCTGGTAATTCAACCATTCTTCAATAAGCTGGACTACTTTGTACTTCTCTTGGAGTGACATCTTGATAATATTCCAAAATGCACAAGGACAATGAAGCCCACAAATAATTACATAAGAGAAATCAAATTCAAAATCTATCCTAAATCACAACGAAATATTCTTGAATATAAACAATTACCTTTGCGTTTGTCTTTAGAAATTCTCAAACCATGAAAATCACATGTATAATGAAAAAGTAAGGAAAATGGTAGCTAAAAATGGTTTAGGATGAGGAAAAAGGGATGGTTTCATATAAGCAAAGTGGACCTAAACCCAATAACCATACATGTATGAGATAATTTTTGGAAAGGGAATATATATTTCTCCATATGTGTGTAAAAATGAATAAAAATCATGTTTTAGTTTTTCCCTCGATGTCCTCCACATATTCCAACAAATGGACATTTGAAAAAGGATTGACTTTCTACTATTTTTCTAATTAGTTTTTTTTTAATCCACAATTATTTTTTTCAAAAAATCATAATTTAAGAGATAATAAATTGAATACCTTTTGAGTATTTTTGAAACAAAATAAAGATAAATCAAGTAAAATGAGATGTAAGGTAAGTGTTTTATGCCATGTTTTGGATTTAGGCTAAGGAAAATAATGACCATTAAATTTTTACCCAATAAACCAACATATGATTTTAATTATGAGAGAACATCTTATGTGGCTGCCACATAATGGGAAGCTTTAGAATCTAGGATAAATGTAATATGAAAAGAAGAAATATCAATTAATGCATGTGGAGTCCCTCTTGTTGTAGGTATCCTTTGTCCCTGCTTTTTCTTAGAACTCTTTGAAATACAATCATGAAGATTGTTTTGTTGAGGATTATGCAACATAAGATCAATTTTATTCTTCATGCATGATGATTCCATATGCTAACCATTGTTAAAGTAGCTTCATTGTTATTTCTCCTTCTTTCCGTTATTTTCCTTCGAGCTGGTAGAGTCATTTGGAGGTTTGGGGTTTCCTCTCATTATTGGATACATTTTTCTTTACTTTCCTTTTCCTTTGGATGTTTTATGGTATTTCAAGTTGGCCTTCCCCTTTTTTTTGTACAAAGAGTGCATGGGATTTGAAAATTTTTAATTTGACTATTTTTATGAGCTTATTTTTCTCATGCATCACTACTCAATAAAAGCACCAGTGTGGGAATCCTTTAGGCTGCTCTTGTTGCAAGCATATTTGTGTGAGAAGTGGAGACAAATATATGATATTCTGGAATAAATTTGACAATATGGAAATAATTAATTGGATTTCTTGCTTAGATTTTTATATTCCACCTCATTTCTCTTAGAGTAACAAGGTTTTCAACCTTGTGATACAACCTTCAATGTTTTTGAAATTTTTATGATCTAATGAGTTGAGATTATCCAAGGATGTTACCTCACATCTCATACTAATTCCAAAAGAGTGTCTCCAAAGTGGCCCAAACTTGATTTGTAGTGGTGCATGTTTCAACATGAAATAGTAAATATGGATAAATTAATAAGACTAGGAGACTAAATGTTTTGTTAATGTGATTGGAATGTTTGGTTTTTTGAAGTGCACAATTTAGTTCAATATTTGTTTCCATGGCTATGTGATGCAGTCATCTACTTCTTAGTTGAATTAAAAACTTTGGCTTCCATTCCAAATATTTATATTGTATTAGAATTAGGGAAGGTGGAAATTGTATTCTTTCTAATGGGTCCAATGTATAATACCTATAAATAGATTTTTTGTGCTAATTCTTCCTAGTTCTTGTGGGTTGTGATACCGAGCGAAATTGTAGTAAAACCTCCATAGGCTAAAATTAAAAGTAATTTTGATTTAATTGTAAATAAAAAATAGAGAAAAATGATGTTATGTCCTTATATTACTAGTTTAGTCCCTTATTGTTATTAGTGTAGCCCCATTATTGTTATTTTTGTACCCCTATAACCCCAATATTGTTATTATTGTGCCCTTACATTATTATTTTTAGGTGAACTAGGATTATATTGTGGCTGATCTCTCTTTTCTTCTATTTCTGGAGTTGGTTTCATAACATTTGGTATCAGAGGTTTGGATTCTAGGGTTTCGCTGCTCCAAACAGGTCATCGTGGCATTTTCGCTATCATGTTTTTTCTACGAAGCTTAATAAGATGAAAGTTTTATAGAGAGAAGCCAAAATATTGAAGAACGTTGTGGAAAAATTTCAAATCTTGGTTCACAATATTGTCATAGATATGTTCTGTGCAAGTTAGGGATTGTTGCAGACTCTTGAATTTACCTAAACAGGTCATCGTGGCATTGGTGCTATAACGTTTTTTCTATGAGGGTTAAAAAGATGAAATTTTCACAGAGCAAAGACGCAATCCTGAGGAATGTCCTAGAAATATTTCAGAGCTTGATTCACAATATTTTACGAGATAGGGTCTATGGAAGTTAGAGATTTTTCACGCTTCCGAATTTCATCTCAAAAAGGTGACCGTGGGAAAATCGTCATAACTCTCTCTCTGAGCATTGGATTGGAATTTTGTAAAAAGTGGCGACAAGTACACAGAATTTAGTTTCCTTTGTATCAATTTCAGAGCCAAAGGAGGAAACAGTGACATGTGGCACACCGTACAATGTCACTCTACTGAACCATTCCATAATTAGGTAATTCTGGGAGATTTGGCATAACTTTGCCTTGAAGAATCCAAATCAGGTTAGACCCATGGAATTTGAAGGAAGATTCAAAGGGATAATACATGCCCCAATTTCAAATATTAAAGATCCTAAATCGCAGAGATAATTTAGTTTCAATATCAAGCTCCTCAAAAGAAAATAAAAGGTGTGTATTTTTTTCAAATTACATAAGTCTCGTTTGAAAAAAATAGTTTTAATTTATTCAAACGGCATATTGAAGAATATATATTAGTATTGGGTTCTAAAATGCTCCGTAAAAATAATTCAACCCATTAAGCCTTTAGAAGGCTCTACTATGACTCATGAAGAGGAATAAATGCAACATGAGATATCAAAATTACAAGAGAAAGTGCACCTATCACAAAGAGCAACAAAAAATGAAATGGAAGTTTTTAAGAAAGGCATGGAAAATAAGATGGATGGTTTGAAGAATGGCATGGAAGCTAATATGAATGGTTTGGAAGCTAATGTGGATGGCATGAAAGTTGGCATGGAAGCTAAGATGGATGACATGGAAGATAAGATCGATGAAAAAATGAAAAACATGAAGAATGATCTAAACGTAGACATCGAAGGTTTGGAAAAGTTCATATAAGAAATGTTTCTTAATGGAGAAAAGATAGTAGAGGAAACTCATGATGAGAACAAAATAAATGTTAATCGTGATTTCATAAACTCTAATGTTGGATGGAAGAACCACCATATTCCAAATATGGATATGAGGAAGTTTGATGGCAAGGATCCTACAACATGGATACTATAGATGGAGCAATATTTTGATCTAAATAATGTGGAAAAAGCACAAAAGGTACACACTGAAACTTTACATTTAGAAAAAAATACATTTGTATGGTATCGATGGCTTTTCTCCTGTAAATTTTTTTTCACTTGGTCAATTTTTACGGAAGAAATGATAACACATTCTGAGGATACAAATAGCAACACCTCCTTTAGCCAATTGATAAATCTCAAAAAAAAGGTTTCAGTGGTGGAGCACATTGAGGACTTCCAAAAATTGAATATAAGGGTAACTGATATTCTAGAGGAACATATGATTGATTTCTTCAGAGAGACTTTAAAGGATAACGTCCAACATGATGTTCGTGTTTGGGAACCTGATTCATTGGAAAAGGAATTTAAGTTGGAAAGAAAAATCGAATGTAAAATTATGGTGGCAAGGAATCCTACCACTCACATATATAAACATGGATGTGTTGCTACCCCTATACTTCCACAACCTACAAGGTTGACACCATAGGAATTGGAAGAAAAAATAGCAAAAGGGATTTGCTACAATTGTGATAGAAAATACACTAAAGGTCATAGGTGTGCTGAGAAGAAATTATTTTACATAGATTGTGAACAGGAAGAAGAAAATGAACAAGAATCTTAGAAATAAGAGGATATACACCAGGAACCAACCCTAAAAGACGAAGAAATGAGTCTGACCATATCGTGTAATTCATTAGTAGGAATTACCACTCCTCAAACTCTCAAGATAGAAGGACATATCAAGAAGAAAAAGGTAGTAGTGTTTATTGATTCGGGTAGTACCCATAATTTTATTCATTGTAAGGTAGCCAAGGAATTGAATTGTTTCCTATACCCAACACTGAAATGTCAAGTGATGGTTGAAAATGAAGGAAATATAAATTTCTCTATAAAATGCCATAATATCAAGCTATCCATGGGGGAATATGTATTGAATAGTCCAATTCTTTCCATTCCAATGGGAGGTGCTGATGTTGTACTAGGAGTACAATGGTTATAATCTTTGGGGACGATAGCTTTTAATTCTCATGAAATTTTCTTGAAATTTTTTTCAGAAGGAAAGGAATTCGAATTACGGGGTATCGCAGGGAAGTACAGAAATATAATAAGCTCTAATGTCATAAAAAAAATTCTGAAGAAAGAACAATGAGGCGTAATTGCAAAATTATTCTCACTAGAAGTTCCAACATCAAAATCATCTATTTCTGCAGATCTCCAAAAAGTCTTGGACAATCATTCCAAGGTGTTTGAAACTCCCAAAGGAATCCCACCTACTCGTGATCATGATCATGCTATTCATTTGATTCCAGGAAGTGTTTCTCCAAACATCAAGCCTTATAGATATCCTTATGTCCAAAAGAGTGAAATTCAATGTATGCTTGCAGAAATGTTAGAGGCTGGTATAATTCAACCTAATCAAAGTTCTTTCTCTGCTCCAGCATTGTTGGTGCATAAGAAGGATGGATCATGGCGCATGCGTCTGGATTATAGGGAGCTCAATAAGCTCACCATTAAAGATAAATTTCTCATTCCTATGATTGATGAATTATTGGATGAATTACATGGAGAAATTTATTTTACGAAGTTGGATCTTTGTTCTGGATGTCATCAAATTAGAATGAAGACTAAATATATTCTAAAAATAGCATATCGAACTCATGCGGATCGTTATGAATTTTCATTCATGCCTTTTGGCCTTACCAATGCACCTTCTACATTTCAAGGGTTGATGAATTCCATTTTCAAACACTTGCTTAGAAAATTTGTGCTAGTATTTTTTGATGATATACTAATCTACAACGGGTCTTGGAAGGATCTTGTTCAACATGTTGACTGGGTGCTAAAACTATTGGAGGAGAAACAATTCTATGCAAAAACATCCAAATGTTTCTTTGGAGTACAAAAGGTGGAATATTTGGGTCATATTTTATCTCACGTGGGTGTTAAGGTAGACCCTAACAAAATTAAAACCATTAAGGAATGGAAATTCCCCACAACCATAAAGTAGTTGCGAGGATTTCTCGGGTTAGCATGGTATTATCAAAATTTTGTTAACAATTATGGGAGAATAATAGCACCTTTAACAACATTATTGAAGAAAGATGCATTTTCATGGACTCCTAAAGAAACTACGGCCTTTGAACATCTTAAAGAGGCAATGTGCCTAGCACAGGCGTTAGCTACCCCAGACTTCACAAAAACCTTTATTGTGGAATGTGATGCCTCAGGAAATGGAATTGGTGTTGTTTTAATGCAATAAGGAAGACCCATTGCTTTTTAAAGATGTCCAATCAAACGAAAGTATTTACAGAAAGCTATTTATGAGAAGGAAATGTTAGCAATACTACATGCACTAAAGAAATGGCGACCTTACCTAATGGGAAGACACTTGAAGGTAAAAACTGATCATGGTAGTCTTAAACATTTTTTGGAACAAAGAATATCTTTAGAAGAGCAGCAAAAGTGGATCACAAATATGTTGGGTTATGACTTTGAAATAATCTACAAAAAGGGAAGCTAAATGTTGTTGTAGATGCACTCTCAAGAAAGAATGAAGAGGTGGAAGCATTTATTTGTGCCATTTCAATTATCCAACCAGAGTGGATAACCAAAGCAAGGGATGAATGGAAGAAGGATGAAAAAGTGTGGACACTCATTCAAAATTTGCAACAAGATCCTAGTACATCTGATACATTTAGTTGGAAAAATGATTCCTTATGGTACAAACACTACAAGAAAAAAGGACATTGGTGAGGGGTGAAAATGGTCACCATAAGTTCATTGGTGAGGGTCAAAAGAGCCTTTATCACCAAAAATTGAACGTCATCAAAGGTAGCGTCGCCAAAAGTATAGGTGTTGTGGTGACATTCAAGTTTCGTCACCAATAATGATTTATAGTGATGTGAAGTGAATGTCACCATTTCATATGAGCAATGGTGACGAAAAATAGCCTTCGTCACCAAAAAATTGAACGTCACCAAAGGTGGCATCGCCGAATGTATGTGTTGTGGTGACATTCAAGGTCGATCACGAATATTGATTATAATGATGGATAGTGACCGTCACCATTTCATATGAAAAATGATGATTTTTTATGATGGACCTTTCATGGTCATCACTATTGGTGCATATATATGGTGACGTTCACTGACCGTCACCATAAACGCATTGGTGACGTCAAGGTCCATCACGAATAATGAATATAATGACAAACAATTACTCTCACCATCTCATATCAACAACAAAGATTTATGGTGATGGACCTTTAATGGTCATCACTATTGATGCGTATATATGGTGGCGTTCATTGACCATCACCATTTCATATTTTGGTGAGGGTCAAAAAATGTCACCATAAGCTTATTGGTGACGGTCAAAAGAGAATCTGTCACCAAAAACTGATCATCGTCATTCGCTATGAATATCAGGGCACGATGTAATCGAACCACCAACCTTAGTATAAAGCAAGTGCTCTTCCATTGAGCTACCACCCTTTAAAGAATTAGACTTTAAACAAGAAATTGCCCCTAAAGGTGCAAAGATACACCAAAGGAATAGAAAATCTAGGAAGATCAAAAGTTGCTAGAAATAATATGTTCAATATACATAATAAAAAGACAATAAGAATAAATTTTGATATAATCTAACAAAGCATGTACTACGTAGGAGAATTACTAGAAAGCACAACTAGAAATTTGAATCACAACATAATAATATAAAAGAACATGCAACAGGAAAGGAACAACTCCACAATTTGAGAAATATGAAAAATCCATGGGCACGTTCTTATATATTGATATAGATAACGAAATAGAAATCTAGATTTATGAAATTGAAGTATCACACAAGAATGTCTTCAACAAATATCAATATGTAAAATACTAATTTTTTTCATTTGGATTTACCTTGCAGAACCTCAAGAAAAAATTTCCACAAAAAAAACCAATAAACATAACAACATGGACCTCAGGAGAAATTGTGCAGGGGATAAAATACGAAGGTAAGGCACTAGATAAGTATTCAAATAAAATGATGAAAAGCGTATCTAGAAAGAACTGAGAACCCTTTGAAGTAAACCACACAATTATCATCATGACTAGTACACTTGCAAAAAAAATATCAGAATAAATTAAGAACTATTCCACCAAAAAATAGTGATTTTTTCCACTAAAATATAGTTTCAAATTAATCACTAGCATGAAGCTAACTTCTCTGCAAAACTAGACAATGTATAATAACTTGCATGGCAATCATGTTGATAAAACCTTCCAAGGCATAGGACCACAATAGTCAACAAGAGTGCCATCATACTTAATACTATGAAAGAGTGGTCAATAGCAAAAGTGAATTGACAGACCTTCATAACTTGCATTGGTTCCTTATCCTTCATCCAACCCTAAAATTTTATACCAAGGTTAACATTTTGAAGGAAAATTAAGGAAAGTCACATGATCTTACGAAATAAGAGTTTTATCACTACCATTAACTATAATGCAATACTTTTGCACAAACAAAGAATCCTTGTCTAAAGTGAAGTAGTAAGTGATGATTAAGACTAATTGTGGGCTTAGAATTGTTTTTCCATATTTTTTGAATTGTTAGAATTACCGTACTTAGTAGTAGAGGCATTCCCACCATGGATTGGGAAGTTCACAACAACCACTTATGTAACTGGTATTGTTGACTATAATCATTTTAACCTTCTCCTTCCTTTTTCTCAGCCACTGAAATATGTGTTGAGAACTCTTTGCTTAAGACATCCCTCATTATAATGGGCAGACCATTAGAGATAATAACAATATTCTCGTAAAATTTCCACTATCATTACCATTGCTTTTGGGCTAAAACTTAGACTTATGGGTATCTTTTTCATGCCTTGTAAAAAAATGAAGATGACAATTGCAAGGAGCAAAAGAAGAGGGATTAGGAAACATCCACTGAGAAGAGCTTGAATCGTTGTCAATGATGCTCCATCTTTAGGGATCTCTTCTGTAACTTGCTTTCAATATTCAAGGAAAGCTAGAAAGCCTTTCTCCAATGAACTGAGTTCATGCAAAGTCCATCTTGTGTTGAATATGAAATAATAGACACTTGATAAAATTGAAACATTAATCCCTGTGATGAATTTTTCAATATAATAATGAATAATCAATACCAGTAATTGTCAGAGAGGCAGCCACTGCTAAGTAGCTCCTTCCTAAGAGGATAGAAAAATTTTCTAATAAGTAGTTTGTAGAAGCCATCAAAATCACCCAACAGGCACCACATTGCCATCTTAAATTAGAATGCACCCTTTTGCGAGAGTAACGACATTTTTCAGAAACAAAAATGCCTATGGTAAGTGATATACCTACTAGAGGTATAGAAATGCTACCAACAGATCAGGAGGTTGGTCCAAACCCCAAGAGATATCTAGGGAACAACCCGAAACCTGAGTAGCTCTGAGCTTATGGCAGAAACATTGAGAAGGAATGTGAAGGAAAAAGTCTTGCAATCATACTAAACTCATAGGATAACTACGAACCAAGAGTGACAATGTTCTGGATAGTTCCTTAGTCTGAAGAGGCTAGAAGCTCATGCAACACTAGAAGGTTATTTTATTGGGCAAAGAGAATGCTATGTGAATCTTGCAAATGAAAACTTCTCTTGCAGGTGATGGGAAAAAGGGTTTGCAAAAATATGCCCTATGTGCAGTATTAATGCACACAACATTCTGTTTTTCCCAATGCACTAACCTTATAGTTGTGGCCAAATAGCACTTGGGTCACAGTAGTAAGGCTTTCAGGAGCAGGCACTTCCCAAATCTTCCACAATTTGCGCTATTGTACCAGAACTAGATCTTCGACCTATGCTAATATGTGAGGTGTTTCCACTGCAAGAAATCAAGTAGTGTCTTTAGTATTCAGAGCTAACAAACTTGAGAAACACCTTGACTAGGGAGAAACAGTCAGAAAGAAAATAACAAATAATAATAATAATAACTCTAGAATATTATAAATAGGAAACCCTGCTATCACTGCACTGGAGGTGCAAGCCTTCATTTTTTTATTTTTCATTATAATTTGTACTAAATCCCTCCAATCCTAGCATGTCACATTTTTTCATTTAGCAACAGTTAAATCATTTTTCATTTGATCACGTATGATCCCAATGGACAACTGGTATTATAAATGCCATACATAACAATTAGGAAGCCAAAACAAGTAAATGCAATGTTTCAACTATAACTTCTTATCAGGAAATGTTAGTTACAGTAATAGCAATGGTATGCCAATTGCATAAGCCATATGTATGTCCTGTAGAAAGGCTGATTGTAATCCTTGTGTGAGCCAAAATCTCAATAAATAGCAACATAAAGAACTAATATGCAGCGGAATTGTTGTAGAAACTGTTTTATAAATGGGAAAGGTAGTGAATTATGGAATAGCATATCATGCATACTACCTATTTAGTTTCTTACCCTAAAATATCATTTTCAGTTTCTTTAATATTTGGGTACACTGATAGGTTATGGTATAGTCGTTTATATGAAAATTTTAGTTTTTTTTTTAGTAACTAATTAGGTTGGGTATGTATAAATGCTACCTAGCTATTGAGTTTCACTCCTAGAAAAAAGGACATGCAATTTTAAATAAATGAGAACATGTTTCATAATTACCAATAATAGAATATTGGCCAAAACTTTTCTTTGCTTTCATGCCGAGGGATGAGACTGAAGTCTGTAAAAACTATGCATTTTTTTTTTTTAAATAAGCTAAATGAAAAAAACCCAAATTTTTATTATATTTTTCCACTGCCATTTCTTAAATAGACGCTCTGTTCTTAAAACCATCAACAAACTTTGCTTACAGACTTGCTTTAGGATCAATGAAAGAGGACCCTTACTAATTTATTGCAAAGCATACCAGAGCTCAAATGATATTGATAAACTCTGATGTTACTGTTGCACATCATCTAGCGTACATACCATTGTTTGTTGTTGTGACAAGGGCTGCTGTACAATCAACATTGACTTAACTATCATTGAAACTTCACTAAAACTGTATGTCACTGTATTGAATCTAATACATCATCCCATCATAGATTATAGACAGATAGAAGGTAATTACTATCACCTTCCTGAGTCATTTTCTTGCCAATGTTTTTCCGCTACTGTCATCCAATTGTCAATTTCAAGGATTCATTGCAACAACTTGCAATATATAAACAAGGTCAGCTAATTAAACTTTTTCCCATATTCAATAGTCATGAAATTGTTGCACATAATCAAAACATCTTCACATACTGAATGATATTACTCTTCAAATCCTGGACATCGGATTAGGTCTAAAAATCTTTAAGGTATCTCAAAATGTCTTCTCCAATGTGTGTCACAACAAAAACACTATCAGATCATTGTCTTATATAATACTACTGTTATTGCTATGTCACATATCTACTCAAGCCTACAAGGTATCTTGGGGTGAGGGATTCTAACATCAACATATGTAGTTGTCAAGTATAGTCTTTATTGCTTATAAGGTCAAGACTGCAATAAATCCAAAACCTTACAAGGCCTTTTATATACTACTTCTGTCTAATATAGATAAAAGGCTTGCAGTGTGAGAACTATGAATAGTAGTCCTCTCTCTATTCATACTGCTGCATATGGAGGAATCCTTTGACAAAATTATTATATTCCCAATAATGATGCTACAGTGAAGCCAACTTAAACACAAAATTCTACTTGAATACCTTACATATTGCAGTTTTTTAATGTTTCAGAAACTATAATACGTATGAATAGACCTTAAAATATTTAGATTCAAACTCCAGAATTTTGAATCAATTGTTTTAATTATTCATCTTTATAATGGTGTTGGGTCATAGATGACTGAATTGATGACCAGAAAAGTGAAGAAGAATGGCTGAATTGATGACCAGCACAGTGCAGAAGAATTGCTCTAAAAGGGGTTGCAGACACATCAGTAAAACAATTATCTGCAGATCTGAAATAGGTCATAGGCCCTTTCCCTAACCAGAGATGACTGAAATGCTTCAAGGAGTTGTAAACAATATTTTGGGGAATGTTAAAACAGTCCGCAAGATAAAAGGATCACTGGGGGCTAGAGAAAAATGGGGGGAGAGAACACTTCATCAGAACAGGAATCATCAATCTAGGGGGTGAGAAAGGAATTTTGAAAGGAGAGGTTTTCGTCTTTGAACAAATATAATCAGATCCTTGGCAGGAATGGATCTCTGCCCAAGTGGATCGATGCGGATGTGGAGTATTTTGTCCAATCGGATGTCTTCTGTGGCCCTCAGCTGAAGCTCATGTGAGAAGATGCCAAGATAACAACCACTAGGAGTCTGATCTGTGTGGTTTCAATAGCTGGAGTTTCATGGAAATATTCTAGACATGGAATCAAGGCTATATTGTCCTTCGGTGTAGGAGCTGCTTTTGGTTGGGTTTTTGGGCAGGAAATTGCAAATGATACACTTCATCTATATAAGTTTGACTCCATTGATGCCCAACTGAAGTTTTTTGAGTGGTGGGAAAAGAAATCTGAAGGTAGCATTTGAGTTGCCTCGCAGAAACTTTGGTTTCTGACCATGCGTGCTTGCAAAAGTTCATAGAATCATTTCAATGAATTGATGTTTGTTTTAATATTATTTTGAAAAAAAAAAGAATCACTGGCATAAGTTCTAAATACAAGCCAACCCAAAACGAACTTCAAGACTTTCACATCTTAACAACTCAGCCTTACTGATTGATTTGTAGCCCCAAGAGGATCGAAATAGCTCCTCACTTCACAAGATAGAAAATATGATAAAATTTAAGGATTAGAGTGATATTCCATAGAGACTAGGGCTTATGCTACAATTTTGGAAACGTCATCAACTGTTCATGCAATCTATTTTAGAACCAAACTGTCAGTGAAATGTGATACCACCAAACCTTTCATGCTTAGTAATAAAGTCCTAATGAGGGCTGAAATTATATATAAAAAAAAAAGTTTTCAAACAAGCCTGAATGGATCATTAACAAGCCTTATTGTTCATCGATTTATATTAATCACAAAGACAAGGGTGTTGCTCAGAAATTATGTCGCAGGGAGTTATTTGAATTACAAGGATTTCGTCTTGCTAGTTTCTGTAGCCCTAGTTCTTAGGCAGTGTTCAGCAATGAACCTACTGGCCGCAGAGGAAATCCTTGTATAAAAGATGATACCCTTAATGGGACAAAAGTCTACTCCTTGCAATTATGAAACCAAACCAGATACGATTGATTGTGGTTACACTTGTCAGTGGAGAGAAGAGTGTAGCAGAAGAAAGAAGACGAGGATGAAGGTTGTGGCAGCCTACTTGCTTGTTGTACTGGGCGGAAACACCAGTCTTAGTGCAGAAGACATCAAATCTATTCTTGGCTTAGTTGGAGCCGATGCCGATGACGATAAATTAGATTTCCTATTAAGTCTGCTCGAAGGCAAGGAAATAACAAAAGTGATAGCATATGGAAGGGAGAAATTTTCAGCGGTGCCCTCAGGTGGAGGGGTGGTCGTAGATTGATTGTGGTTGCACTTGTGAGTGGAGACAAGAAGGTAGCGGAAGAAAGAAGGGGAGAATGAGGGTTGTGGTGGACTACTTGCTTGGTGTACTAGTAAGCAACACTAGTCTCAGTGTAGAAGACATCAAATCTATTCTCGGCTCAATTGGAGCCGATGCCGATGACGATAAATTAGATTTCCTATTAAGTCAGCTAGAAGGCAAAGACATAACATATGTGATAGCATCTGGAAGGGAGAAATTTTCTGCGGTGCCCTCAGGTGGAGGGGCGGCCGTAGCAGTTTCTGGTGGTAGTGGTGGCGGAGCTCCTACCGTAACAGCAGTTGAGCTAGAGGCCAAGAAAGAAGAAAAATTTGAAGAAAAGGAGGAATCCAATGAGGATATGGGTTTCAGTTTGTTTTATTAAGGTGGTCGTGGAGCAGTATCAACCAAGAAGGTACCAATATTTTGTTGTAGAATGAATATTAATTTGGTTTAGTTTATTTCCTTTGGTTTGTAATACAAAACTTGTAGGCATTATGCCCCGTGACTGAGATATATTCATGACGTATATTGGCAAATAGTTTTAATTGAATGATATTCAATGAACACATTTTTGAGTATATAAAATACATTCTTTGATGAAAAAATAAACCAAACCAAACACTAAGAAATACACAGGAAATGGATGTAGAGATAAAGAAGTTATTTCAAAAATATTAAAGAGGTTGTTAATGCTCGAAACTTACATAGATGAAGAGCCTTCCTGTCGTAGATACAATATTTCCCATAAGTGTAACATGGATACAATATTTCCCATGTTTTTATCTATCAAGTACCAATGTCCATATTGTATTATTCATCTATAAAGGTTGGGAACCTTTTAATTTGTTTACCATTTTCAAACTCTTAACACTTATTGATATTATTAGGAAAAAATATTTATTTTATGATTTTCATAGAGAAGGAAAGATGGTCCAATCGAGAGGGCTTAAACATATGATATATTTCTGCAACATATGATATATTTTTCGAAATCATCTACCTTTGAATTCGTTTCTATGAAAAGGCTATAAAATATGTTCCACATTACATACTTCTATTACCTCAACCTTTATTGTTTGGTCTAAAATATTCCTTACATGGATCACTATGATGTTGTAATCTCAAAATATTTTAATCTATTTTATAACCATCTTCCTACTTGTCTCCAAATCTTAGATTAGTGAATCATATCCATCTACAATTTTCGTTTCTTCAAATTTAATCTAAACCCATGCTGGAATTATCTCCTTCTGAGAAAGAGATCAATAAGACACTTGTGCATTCATCCTTTCTAGAAGCTACATCAAAATGTTGATTCCATAAGTTATTTTTATATGTATTATTTTCTTCATGTTTTGAAAGACCACAACTAGTAGTAGACGGTGCTGAATAGTTGAGAAAGAAATTTCCAATATTATCAATGTTGTTGAATGAGATATTTATACGATTTTTATGGCTATTCATAACTTAATCCATCTTTATATTTTTATACAAATTACAAGTATCCCCTTGAAAGATAAGAATTATGGCACATGACATTTCAAACTAAATAGTACCTTTGGTTAAGGAGCCTTAGAGTCTATAAAATAATCTATCATAAGTGGAGAGAACATATACAATCAATAGATCCATAACAACAAACTTGATGTGAATTTCCATCATTCCCACCTTGAAATCATCAATTACCCTTGGCATTGAATTCTCTTGGAATTAAAGGCATATAACTTTTTGTAGGTTTGTGAATGTTTAACCTCAACGTCTCCATGATTACTAAGGCATAAAGGAATGGTAACCCTAGAAAAATATAAATAGTATCTCTTATAGTTAATTTTTAATTTCTTGGTCAAACATTTTCAATTGAAAAGAGATTGAAATATTCTCATTTCAAAATGTCATAACACCTTTTAAAATCCAAAAATAAATAAATTTCATATACCATTAGATTTTTTTTAAAATCCAGTCCAATCTTCATAGATTAAATAATTTAATCTCAATCGCATACAATAACTCTTACTTTAGGAATATTAAGTGTATTTCTTTAGTGGTAGAATAAATCTAGCACCTAAATTCACATAAGAAAGTGCACATTACACATAATACCTTGTCCTTTCCCCATTTATTGTGAAAGGGAAACAACCTAGGGAATAACATATTGTTGTTGTTTTTTTGGATTCCCTACAAATATTGAAATTCGTAGGAGTAAATCTAAATCATCAAGTTGTTTAATTTATTTAAAACAAATGAATAAAAAAATAAAAGGCATTTTATATTAATCTAATCAATTACTTAATTAAAGTATGATATAATTCCTTATGTTATTTTTTAATAACTTTTTTAAAATAGAAGACATTTAGCTTTCTAATAAATTAAATTGTATATTTTACATTTTTTTCACACGAGAAATATACATATACTCTCCATAGTATTAACATCCATGATATCACTTGGAAGAATGAATGAAATCTTGGTGGGGATTCCCTTCCTTCCTCCCAACAACCAAAAATAACAAGAATTAAGGTAGAGTTTACAATTATATGCTTTGATTTTGAAATGTATTTCTTGAAATAATGGTTAATAGCATCAAAATGGTAACCATTACTGAAGATAACCTATGTTTTATATTTTATTTTTTATTAAAAGAATATGGGTTTATAATAGCATAAAGATTATAAATATTATTGAAAATAAGAATGGGAAAGTTTATCATATCAAATTAGAGAAAAATAAAGAATGGGAAAGTTTACCATATCAAATTAGAGAAAAATAAAGGTAAATATCAAATTAAAAATTAAAATACATTGAAATTTGATTGTTGTTAACTAAAATGTGTCTCATAACCTAAAGTATGTGTTAATTTTGTGGCCAAAGTTCTAACACTCCTCACTTAAAAATAAATTTTAGGGATATTTTATTTATATTAAACATTGAAATTAAAGATATATTGAAACGTGGCAGTCTAAGGTATGTGTTACCACTTAAAATAATTGTGAGATGTTTTATTTATATAAAACATTTTATATTAAGGAGTGAAATTAAAAATACATTGAAAATTTAAATATTGGACGTTGACCTTTTGAGACCATAATTATATAACTCTCTCCATTTACGTTTTAATGTAACTATGATAGTATAGTATTTTAATCTTTCGATATGTTGTTTTTTCTATTATTATTAGGTTTTAATATAACAAGATAAATTTTATAATTAAATTTGTATTTAGTTTTGTTATTAGATTTAGTCTATTATTATTATTATTAAGTTTTAATTAAAGTAATAAAAATAATCTTTCTTTGTAATAATATAATGTTTTATTGAGATTTTTATAATATTAATAATAAGTTTATTAACTTTATAATAATATTAGTTTTTCATAGTCTTTTAACCCAAACTTAGTTCTATAATTTATTTAATTTTATAATAAGATAATAATACCGAGAATGGGCAAAAGCCTCGAAACGAAGCTTTTTGCCCTTATTTTTGTTGACTTTTACCCATCCAGCTTGGTGTGGATGGGCCAGAACCACTTGTAGACTGGTGTTAATTGTGGGAGAAGTCTCCTTATCTGTATCGGAAGAGGAGGTCTCATGCATATGTTTTTTAGAGTTCATCGTGTCTGGAGGAACTAGAGGTATGACAGAGGACAAGTCATTCGTCTGTTGAGAATGTTCCATTTCTTCATCAATCTCTTCCTCCTTTGAGCTCGAAGATTTAGAGTCATACACAGGCGGTGGACTACAAGGAATCCATCTTTTGGATTTGGATTTTGAAATTTTTTCCCTTTTTTTTTCAAGGAATGTGGGGCAGGATTTCTAAAGATGTCATGTTTGGTGACAATGGTGGAAGCGGAAGGCAGTATTCCCATAATATAAGATGTGTTTCCATACAAATACACCTATCTTGAGATTAATTTGGTCAGGAAAACCTTTTCTTATATCTACTTCTGCACATATTTTGGTATATGTGTATAGTCCTTGGCACTCCCGAGAGTAATCTGCCATAAAAAAATAGCCCAGGGCATTTCCTATTCCTCGATAGACTAAAAGGTGCGAAATATGGGTCGATAGATTGGGAAGCCTGACCTAGACAGGAGTCCTAGTGATGACTGTTGTAGCTGGGTTGAAATCTGGGAGCCAGGGGGTGATGAAAAGCCCTACTACTCCCTAAAACCATGGGCCTTCAGTTAGGGCCTATTGATAATCCTTGATGTGATCAAACAGTACTATGAAAGAACCCCTTGAGTAGAAGATGACCTTGCAGTTGTGGATCTAGTTGATGTAGATACATTCATAGAGATCCTTTGTGCAAGGAAAAAATCCATTAAATCTGCAAATGATAGAAGTTTCTGCAAACTTTTGAAGTTGTTCTGCCAGATCTGGATGGGAAATCTCTATGGACAGAACATCCTCTAGTTTATCAACCAGAAAAGGCTTGGGGGCCTCAGGGGTTTGGGTAGCTTTCCTGGGTTGTTCATGGACAACATCCTTGTAGGAAAAATCTGGAGCAGAAGAGGAATTTCTTGTGGCTCCTCCTCTCAAACGAACGAATAGAACTAAAGTAGCTATGGGAATTCCCAGTTTGTGCTCCAGGGTGAGCAAGAGATTCTGAACTCTGTTCGTTGGGCGGACCCAAATCAACATGGATCTGCTCGAGAGAAGAGAGATCTAGATTTGAAAAGTAGAAGAAAGATGAAGATGGCCACCATAGTGCTGGGTTTTTTCAACCTTTGGATGCTCCTCTGCACATCCCGCAAGTAGATCTGAAAGGTCCAGCTGCGTCGAGGCATAGACGATGGAAGAATCTGAGTTTTTAATGAAGTCAGTTTCATCTGTATTGTGAAGGACTGTTGAATCCAGCCAAGACTTAGTCGTGACCCTATTGCTGAGGGGAGCAACTACAAGTAAAAGTGCTATATCAGAATCCTTATGCCTGGTGCTAGCAGCATGTCTGTTTACGACAAAGTGATCTTCCAAGGCTGTGGATTTAGCACAGAGTGTGCCCACAGCATTGGCGGCGGCCGCCTGGATTTGTGAGTCCTTCAGTCTAGGCAAGAACAACTCTCGTCGGGGGTTTGCAACTAGTGTTGCAACAAGAACCTTCACGACAGCGTTGACACAATAGAGTGGTGTAGGCTCGGAAGCGGAAGCCACAGTGTTAACGACGGTGACAGTTGCAGAGCTCCTCATAACACTGGCTTTGGCCATTCTCATGATATGCGTTCATAGATTTCACCATAACATTAACATTTTAATATCAACTAAAAATAATATTAATAACTAGTATTTAAATAATGATGATTATGATTTATATTAAAAACTATATTAATAATGAAAATTATATTTTAATTACTATTAAAAACAATATTATTAGTAACATTATTAATAATAATAACAATATTATTAGAAACATTAAAATTAATGTTGATAATTGTATTAATAATAATAAGTTTCAAAAATTATTAAGATTTATTAAAATTCTTAATAACATTTAAATTATAACAATAGCATTAATAACATTTTATTAATAATATTAATATGGTTAATTACATTAACATTATTAATATAAATCTTATTAACATTAATATTGATAATGATATTATTACTGATATTAAAATTTACACTATTAATATAAATAGTATTAAGATCATTAGTGATAAATAACCTTAATGATACTAAAATTTATACTATTAATATAAATAATATTAAGATTATTAGTGATAAATAACAATATTAAGATTCACATTGTAATCATTCTAATAAAACTTAGTTAAAAAACTAAACCATGTCCATACATGGTCAAACATTGCCATCATAGTTAATCATTGTCACTCATGCTAATAATAAATCCCTTAGGTTGATTAATTATTTGAGTTTATAACATTGATAATCCCTTATGTTTATTGATCCCCTCAGTTTATAATATCAATTTCTTAGATTTATAATATTAATAATCCTCATGGTTTATTAATCCATTTGGTTTATTAATCCCTTGAGTTTCTAATATCAATAAAACCTTGGTTTAATTAATATTTTGGGTTTATAATATTGATCTCAAGTATTTATAATATTCCTCCTTGGGTTTATAATATTAATCCCATAGTTTATAATACTAACCCTTGGGTTTATAATGTAAGGGTTTCATAAACCCTTGGGTTTGTTAATCTTTTGGATTTATAATATTAGACCCAAGGATTTATAATGTTAATCCGTTGTGTTTATAATATGAATCTTATGGTTTATAATACTTTGGTTTATAATACTAACCCTAGGGTTCATAATACTTTGGTTTATAATACTAACCCTAAGGTTTAATATTATTCCATTGGGTTTATAATGTCAGGGTTTAATAAACCATTGGGATTATTAATATTTTGGGTTTATAATAGTAATCTCAAGGATTTATGATGTTAGTCCCTTCGGTTGATAATATGATTGAATGTGTTCTACCATTGCCAAAATGTGGAGCCATGATCTATCCTATAAAACTATGGACAACCATGGCCAAACATGCTATACGATGGCAAGTCATGTTCAGTGATAGGAAACTAAGGTCAACCATGGTCAATCATGGTCATTCATGGTCAACTATAGCCACCATAATCAACCTTTAAAAGTGATGGTCAACCCATGCTCAACATTGCTAACAATGATTAATATAGTATAACATGGTCGACATAGTTCACCACGGTAAGACATGGTCAACTGTAGTTTTTCATTATCAATATAGATAGCCATATTCTATCATAGAAAACTATGGTAAATCATGGAAAAATTATTCAATCATGTTCCCCCATACTTAAACCATGCACACCATAGTCAACATTTAAAAATGATTAATAATATAAATATTAATTTGGTTTAAAATAGATTATTTTACTGATGGGATTCGTTGTGTTTGACCATGTTTGATAATCAACGATATTCAACTTCAGCCGAATATAATTTCCTATTAATTTTATTGATTAATTTTAATAAGAAAACATGTTTTGACATAAAACAAACTCAACCATGGCCATACATGGTCAAACATTTCCAACATAGTTAGTCATTGTCACTCATGCTCAACAATACAAACCTTAGTTAGCCATATTCAACCATAGTATCTTATGCATAACATTAGTAGGCCATCGTCAACCTTGGTCAACCATAGTAGTATATGGTCAACCTTGGTCAACCATAGTAGTATATGGTCAACCTTGGTCAACCATAGTAGTCTATGGTCAACCTTGGCTAATCATAGTAGCCTATGGTCAACCCTATTCAACCATTGTAATCATTATAATCAAGCATGGTCAAACAAAGTCAAACATGGTCATACATGGTCAAACATTGCCAACATAGTTAATGAGTGTTACTCATTCTCACCCATCCACAACAATACACAACATTAGTTGGCCATATTTATCCATGGTTATTCTTGGTCAACCATAGTAGCCTATGGTAAACTTGGGTCAACCATAGTAATCCCTCTCAACCTACAAATATTCTTGGTTTCTAATACTTTCCCTAGGGTTTAATATTATTCCCTTCGGTTTACAATGTAGGGTTTAATAAACCCTTGGGTTTGTTAAAATTTTGGAGTTATAATATTTGTCACAAGGATTTATAATGATAATCCATTGGGTTTATAATATTAATCCTATTGTTTATAATATTTTGGTTTGTAATACTAACCCTCGGGATTAATATAATTCCATTTGGTTTCTAATATTAGGGTTTATAATATTAATCCTAGGGTTTATAATACTAATACTAGTGTGAATAAAATTCCATTGGGTTTATAATGTTAGGGTTTAATAAACCCTTGGGTTTATTAATATTTTGAGATCATAATATTAATCTTGGGAATTTATAGTATTAATACATTCAGTTTTTTATGAGTTGAGTTTATAATAAACTAAAATTAATATATACTTTAACATTAATTTAAATAAAAATATAGAATTACTAAAATTATTAATATTCGATTTTAAACATAAAGTTTACAAAATTGTGAATTTTTGTTGACTATTGTAATAAGGGTCATATCACTCATTTAATTTTATCACTCATTTCATGTGTACAATATGTATTGCTAATGAAGTTTATATTTGTATATTTTTTTACATCATTTAGTTCATGTAGTGTTAGGTTATTTTATAGCATACTATTTTTAAGATATTTTTTTTTAACAATAATAAAAAACGGTGTGTTATATATATACGTGTGTGTGTGTGTGGGTGTGTGTGTGTGTGTGTGTGCATATATTTTTGTCACTGTGTGTGTATTAATTTTGATTTTATCATTTTTTCCTTTCAAATGGAGATATGGATTATATTGATGGCATCTGTTATAATCAAACGGTGGAAAATATTTCTAGAGTGATAAGTTCCCTTTCGTATCTTCAGAAGAAGTTTGAATGAAAACATGGCTTCCATCGCGTATTTATTGATGAGCGGAATCATGCGCTAGATGAAATGAAAAAGAATGTAAAATACTTGGTCATTTGCACATGAGGGAGGATGGAAGGAAAAAAAGAAGGGAATTGTTGGAAAGAGTTAGTATCATTATCATTATCTTATTGATTTGAATTGGTGTTCCTTTTTTCGTCGGCTTGGTTGTGTTTTTGAAGAGGCTATTTGATAAATGAATTTTGTAGACTTTATTAATCTCTTATGTTTTTAATATTTATCCCTTAGCCTTATTAATCCCTTATATTTTTAATATTTATCCATTAAATCACCAATTCCTTGGGTTTATAATATTAAAACCTTGGGTTTATTAGTTCTTTTCGTTTATAATATTAATAATCTCTTGGGTTTTAAAATATCTTGAGTTAATAATATTAATTCTTAGCATTTATTAATTTATTATGTTTTTGAGTTTAAAATATTGATTCTTAGGGTTTATTAATCTCTTGTGTTTTTAATATTGATCCCTTGGACTTATTAATCCCTTAGGTATTTAATATTTATCCCTTCGATTCACCAATTCCTATGGTTTGTAATATTAATTTTTATTAGTTCTTTTGGTTTATAATATTAATAACCACTTGGGTTTATTAATCTCTTTATTTTAAAATATTAATTCCTAGGGTTTTTAATCTCTTAAGTTTAAAATATTAATTCATAGGGTTTATTAATTTCTTGGTTTATTATATTAATATTTATCCCTTCGGCTCACCAATTCCTTTGGATTAAAATATTAAACCCTTCGGTTTATTACTTGTTTTGGTTTATAATATTAATAATCTCTTGGGTTTATTAATCTCTTGAATTTAAAATATTAATTATAAGGGTTTATTAATTTATTAGGTTTTTTTGAGGTTGAAATATTTATTCTTAGGGTTTTTTAATCTCTTGTGTTTTTAATATTGATCCCTTGGGTTCAATGATTCCTTTTGTTTATAATATTAAACCATTGGGTTTATTAGTTCTTTTGGCTTATATTATTAATAATCCTTTGGGTTTATTAATCTCTTGAGTTTAAAACATTGATTCTTATGGTTTATTAATTTCTTAGGTTTTTTAGTTTAAAATATTAATTATTAGGTTTTAATAATCTCTTGTGTTTTTAATATTAATCCCTTGGTCTTATTAATCCCTTAGGTTTTTAATATATATCCCTTGGGTTCACAAATTCCTTTGGTTTATAATATTAAACCCTGGGGTTTATTAGTTCTTTTAGTTTATAATATTAATAATCCCTTCGGTTTATTTATCTCTTCACTTTAAAATATTAATTCTTAGGGTTTATTAATCCCTTGAGTTTTCTAAATCTTTGGGTTGGTAATATCATGCGATAAATATTAGTCATACAGTTTAATATTATTGCATTTCCCAATGTCATATTTTGAAAAACATTGTCTCGATATGAAAATCAACCATGCGTGACCATTGTTAATCATCGTTAGTCGCAGTTGATCAAGGTCTTCCATGGTCTAATTTCACAGTGTGACAAATATTATCTCAATATGAAAATCAACCATGTCCAACCATGGTCACTCTTTGTCCAATGTCACATTGTGACAACAATTGTCTCAATGTTTAAATCAAGCATGCTCAACCATGTTTATTTTATGGTTTATAGCATTTATCTAATTTTTTCTTATATACGTAAGGTTTATAATATTAATCTCTTAGGTTTAATATTATTCCCTTGAGAATATAATATTAATAATCATGTGAGTTTATCAATCCTTTATGTTTAAGATATTAATTTGTAGGCATTATTAATCTTTTCTGTTTTTAATATTTATTCCTTTGCCTTAATGACCCCTTAGGTTTTTAATATTTATCCCTTCGTTTCACCAATTCTTTGGGTTTATAATATAAAACCCTTGCGCTTATTAGTTCTTTTGGTTTATAATATTAATAATTCCATTGGTTTAAAAATCTCATGAGTTAAAAATATTAATTCTTAGGGTTTATTAATTTCTTAGTTTTTGTGTTTAAAATATTAATTCTTAGGGTTTATTAATCTCTTGTGCTTTTAATATTGATCCCTTGGGCTTATTTATCCCTTAGGTATTTAATATTTATCCCTTGGGTTCACCAATTCCTTTGGTTTGTAATATTTTAAACCCTTGGGTTTATTGGTTCTTTTGGTTTATAATATTAATAACCCCTTGGGTTTATTAATCTCTTTATTTTCAAATATTAATTCTTATGGTTTTTTAATCTCTCGAGTTTAAGATATTAATTCTCAGGATTTATTAATTTCTTGGCTTATAATTTTAATATTTATCCCTTGGGTTCACCAATTCCATTGGTTTATAATATTAAACCCTTGTGTTTATATCTTCTTTTGGTTTATAATATTAATAATCTCTTGGGTTTATTAATCTCTTAAATTTAAAATATTAATTAATAGGGTTTATTGATTTCTTAGCTTTTTGAGTTTTAAAAAAAAAATATTCTTAGGGTTTATTAATCTCTTTTGTGTTTAATATTTATCCCTTGGCCTTATTGATCCTTTAGGTTTTTAATATTTATCCCTTCGGTTCACCGATTCCTTTGGTTTATAACATTAAACCCTTTGGTTTATTAGTTATTTTGGTTTATAATATTGATAATACCTTGTGTTTATTAATTTCTTTAGTTTAAAATATTGATTAGATTATGGTTTATTAATTTGTTAGGTTTTTTTGTTTAAAATATTAATTCTTAGAGTTTATTAATCTCTTTTGTTTTTAATATTAATCCCTTGGCCTTATTAATCCCTTATTTTTTTAATATTTATCCCTTGGGTTTACCAATTCCTTTAGTTTATAATATTAATCTCTTGGGTTAATTATTTTTTTTGTTTATAATATTGATAATCCCTTTGGTTTATTAATCTCTTGAGTTTAAATTATTAATTATTAGGGATTATTAATTTCTTAGGCTTTTGAGTTTACAATATTAATTCTTAGGGTTTATTAATGATTTGAATTTTCTAAATCTTTGGGTTGGTAATATTAGGCATTAAATATTAGTTGTACACTTTAATATAATGCATGGTCCAATGTAATATTATGAAAAACATTGTCTCAATATGAAAACCAACCATGGGCGACCATTTTTAGTCATCGTTAGTCGTAGTTGATCAAGGTCTTCCATGGTCGAATGTTACATAGTGACAAAGATTGTCTCAATATTAAAATCAACCATGGCCAACCATGTTCATTCTTCATCCAACGTCGTATTGTGACAAGAATTGTCTCAATGTTTAAATCAAGCATGCTCAACCATTTTTATTTTACAGTTTATATTTTTTATCTAAATTTTTTTATATAATTGAGGTTTACAACATTAATCTCTTAGGTTTAATATTATTCCCTTGAGTTTATAATATTAATAATCATATGAGTTTCAAAATCCTTTGTGTTTAAGATATTAATTTGTTGGCTTTATTAATCTCTTGTGTTTTTAATATTGATCCCTTCCCCTTATTGATCCCTTAGATTTTTAATATTTATCCCTGGGGTTCACCAATTCCTTGGGTTTAGAATATAAAATCCTTGGATTTATTAGTTATTTTGGTTTATAATATTAATAATCCCTTTGGTTTTAAAATCTCTTGAGTTAACAATATTAATTCATAGGGTTTATTAAATTCTTAGGTTTTTGTGTTTAAAATACTATTTTTTAGGATTTATTAATCTCTTTTCTTCTTAATATTGATCCATTGGCCTTATTTATCCCTTAGGTCTTTAATATTTATCCCTTGGGCTCACCAATTCCTTTGATTTGTAATATTAAACTTTGAGTTTATTAGTTCTTTTGGTTTATAATATTAATAACTCCTTGGGTTTATTAATCTCTTGAGTTTAAAATATTAACTTAGGGTTTATTATATTGAGTTTAAAATATTAATTCTTAGAGTTTATTAATTTCTTGGTTTATAATATTAATATTTATCTCTTGGGTTCACTATGCAGAAAAAATATTGCAGATGAGCTACAAAAATATGCAGAAATGGCCATCATTTGCATATTTAATGGGCTTTGGCCATGCTCTAAGGACCTCTATGACTGGATCCATGCCAACTAGACTCACCATTGCAAAGTCAGCTTCTGTTCAAAAGGATATTTTATAGTTCTGTTCGACAATCCTAAGCACTATGAACAGGCCTTAGAAGAAGGTCCTTGGTTTATGGGAACTGCTGGACTCTTCTTAACTCCATGGTTCCCAGATTTGACCCAGCAACTGTAGTTATCACCAGAACACCTCTCTGGATCAGGCTTCCAAACTTACCAGCTCACCTGTGGCATATTACAGTCTATAGAGGCATAGGCAACACCTTGGGCCGCTTTTTAATGGGATATTACTGACGGGAAAATCAAGGCCTTTACACATATGCCAGAATATGTGCGGAATTAGATCTAAGAAAGGGACTGCCAGACCAAATCAATCTCAAGATCAATGACTTTGTTTGGACTCTGAAGCTGGATTATGAGAATACTGCCTTCTGTTGCCACCATTGTCACCTAACAGGGCAACTGCAGAATTCTTGCCCATCTCTCCCTGCAAAAACGAAAAAGGATAACTTTGTAAAAACCAAGCCCAACCGTTGGACCCCTTGTTCTCTGCCACCAGTAGTGAGCTCGGAATCCTCAGGCTCCAAAGATGAGGGGAGTGACAAAGAACCAGACCAAGCTCCTCAGACGATGGATCCGCCCACTGCTACTCCGGCGCATACCTCTCTCACTACGATCACCCAGAAACGCACCCATGACACCTCCTCTTCTGAATCAGATAAGGAGATTCCCCTGTTGGAGAAATCCAGTCTTCAAGTTGTTCTAGCTCATACACCCCAGGACGGCTGGTTAAAAGTCAATAAAAAGAAAGGGAAAAAAACTTCGTGTTGAGACCTCTGCCCAGGTGGGGTAGAAGTCAGTCTTTTTGCTTTCATGTCATTTTTTGTAGCTTTGTGCATGGTTCATTCCATATCCGAGACCGAGGTTGATAGTTACACCATTTCCAGTCGACCGGTTTCTTGTACCTCTTGATTGTACTATATTTTACTCAATAGAAATAGTTTAATTTTACTGAGAAAAAAAAATATTATGATAAACATTGTGTGAATATGAAAACCAACCATGGGCGACCATTTTTAGTCATCGTTAGTCGTAGTTGATCAAGGTCTTTCATGGTCGAATGTTACATAGTGACAAATATTATCTCAATATTAAAATGAACCATGGCCAACCATGGTCATTCTTCGTCCAACGCCGTATTGTAACAAGAATTGTCTCAATGTTTAAATCAAGCATGCTCAACCATTTTTATTTTACGGTTTATATTTTTTATCTAAATTTTTTTCTATAATTGAGGTTTAGAACATTAATCTCTTAGGTTTAATATTATTCCCTTGAGTTTATAATATTAATAATCATATAAGTTTCACAATCCTTTGTGTTTAAGATATTAATTTGTAGGCTTTATTAATCTCTTGTGTTTTTAATATTGATCCCTTCCCCTTATTGATCCCTTAGATTTTTAATATTTATCCCTGGGGTTCACCAATTCCTTGGGTTTAGAATATAAAATCCTTGGATTTATTAGTTATTTTGGTTTATAATATTAATAATCCCTTTGGTTTTAAAAGCTCTTGAGTTAACAATATTAATTCATAGGGTTTATTAAATTCTTAGGTTTTTGTGTTTAAAATATTATTTTTTAGGATTTATTAATCTCTTTTCTTCTTAATATTGATCCATTGGCCTTATTTATCCCTTAGGTATTTAATATTTATCCCTTGGGCTCACCAATTTCTTTGATTTGTAATATTAAACTTTGAGTTTATTAGTTCTTTTGGTTTATAATATTAATAACTCCTTGGGTTTAGTAATCTCTTGAGTTTAAAATATTAATTATTAGGGTTTATTATATTGAGTTTAAAATATTAATTTTTACAGTTTATTAATCTCTTGGTTTATAATATTAATATTTATCTCTTGGGTTCACTATGCAGAAAAAATATTGTAGATGAGCTACAAAAATATGTAGAAAGAGCCATCATTTGCAAATTTAATGGGCTTTGGCCGCGCTCTAAGGACCTCTATGACTGGATCCATGCCAACTGGAATCATCATTGCAAAGTCAGCTTCTATTCAAAAGGATATTTTATAGTTCTGTTCGACAATCCTAAGCACTATGAAGAGGCCTTAGAAGAAGGTCCTTGGTTTATGGGAACTACTGGACTCTTCTTAACTCCATGGTTCCCAGATTTGACCCAGCAACTGTAGTTATCACCAGAACACCTCGCTGGATTAGGCTTCCAAACTTACCGGCTCACCTGTGGCATATTGCAGTCTACATAGGCATAGGCAACACCTTGGGCCGCTTTTTAATGGGAGATTGCTGGCGGGAAAATCAAGGCCTTTACACATATGCCAGAATATGTGTGGAATTATATCTAATCAAGGGACTGCCAGACCAAATCAATCTCAAGATCAATGAATTTTTTTGGACTCAGAAGCTGGATTATGAGAATACTGCCTTCCGTTTCGGCCACTGTCACCTAACAGGGCACCTGCAGAATTGTTTCCCATCTCTCCCTGCAAAAGCAAAAAAGGATAACTTTGCAAAAAACAAGCCCAAGTGTTGGACCCCTTGTTCTCCGCCACCAGCAGTGAGCTCGGAATCCTCAAGCTCTGATGATGACGGGAGCGACACAGAACTAGACTAGGTGCCTCAGAGGATGGATCCGCCCACTGCTACTTCGACGCATACCTCTCTCACTGCGATCACCCAGAAACGCGCCCATGACACCTCCTCTTATGAATCAGATAAGGAGATTCCCCTGTTGGAGAACTCCAGTCTTCAACTTGTTCTAGCTCATACACCCCAGGACGGCTGGACAAAAGTCAATAAAAAGAAAGGAAAAAAACTTCGTGTTGAGACCTCTACCCAGGTGGGGTAGAAGTCGGTCTTTTTTCTTTCATGTCATTTTTTGTAGCTCTGTGCATGGTTCATTCCTTCTCCGAGACCGAGGTTGATAGTTACACCATTTCTGGTCGACCGGTTTCTTGTATCTCTTGATTGTACTATATTTTACTCAATAGAAATAGTTTAATTTTACTGAGAAAAAAAATTATTATGAAAAACATTGTTTGAATATGAAAACCAACCGTGGGAAACCATTTTTATTCATCGTTAGTCGTAGTTGATCAAGGTCTTCCATGGTCGAATGTTACATAGTGACAAAGATTGTCTCAATATTAAAATCAACCATGGCCAACCATGGTCATTCTTCGTCAAACGTTGTATTGTGACAAGAATTTTCTCAATGTTTAAATCAAGCATGCTCAACCATTTTTATTTTACAGTTTATATTTTTTATCTGAAGTTTTTTATATAATTAAGGTTTAGAACATTAATCTCTTAGGTTTAATATTATTCCCTTGAGTTTATAATATTAATAATCATATGAGTTTCACAATCATTTGTGTTTAAGATATTAATTTGTAGGCTTTATTAATCTCTTTTGTTTTTAATATTGATCCCTTCCCCTTATTAATTTTAATATTTATCCCTGGGGTTCACCAATTCCTTGGGTTTAGAATATAAAATCCTTGGATTTATTAGTTATTTTGGTTTATAATATTAATAATCCCTTTGGTTTTAAAATCTCTTGAGTTAACAATATTAATTCATAGGGTTTATTAAATTCTTAGGTTTTTGTGTTTAAAATATTATTTTTTAGGATTTATTAATCTCTTTTCTTCTTAATATTGATCCATTGGCCTTATTTATCCCTTAGGTCTTTAATATTTATCCCTTGGGCTCACCAATTCCTTTGATTTGTAATATTAAACTTTGAGTTTATTAGTTCTTTTGGTTTATAATATTAATAACTCCTTGGGTTTATTAATCTCTTGAGTTTAAAATATTAATTCTTAGGGTTTATTATATTGAGTTTAAAATATTAATTCTTAGATTTTATTAATTTCTTAAGTTTTTTATTTTGAAATATTTATTTTTAGGGTTTATTAATATCTTCTATTTTTAATATTGATCTTTTGGCCTTATTGGTGATGTGAGTTTATCATTCATTTATATTTAAAATATTAATTCCTAGTCTTTATTAATCTCATCTCTTTTTAATATGGATCCTTTAGCCTTCTTGATATCTTAGGTTTTTAATATTTTTCCGTTGAGTTTACATTTCTTGATTTAATTAGTTCTTTTGACTTATAATATTAATAATTTCTTGCAATCTTGGTAATAGATATATACTTATTATAAATAGTAATAAAATACTATTGTTATGTTATATTTGAATTTTAGTATAGTTTGAATTATAAATATTAATGTATTGAAGAAATTTAATAGTATTTTATTATTATATACTTTATTATCAAATTATATATATATATATATATATATATATATATATATATATATTACTTTAATATATAGTATGCATATAGTTAATATTATTAATATATTATAAGGAGATATATAAAATATATTGGTAATTATATTCATAAATATATAATAATTATTTTGCTAAAATACATGTGCTGGGTGTTGGGTATAGGTTTATCCACATATATTAATGACATTGGTGAAAGTGGTTGTAAATCTATCTCGTATATATTTATCAAAATATACCAACCACATTGGTATATCAACCACATTACTAAATGTAAATGTGATAATATATATATATATATATATATATATATATATATATATATATATATATATATATATATATATATATATAACTTAAAAAAATAAAAACCAACAATGCCACGAGAACAACCTTGTGAGTGGTGTGACTAAATAATATTGTACATACCACAAACAAGATCAAATGATATCGGTGCGTACATTTTCTCTTCATCAACGTATAGTTGCAGAAGGTCGACCCCCTCCAATTGAGAGACATAAGCCACACATGATATAGGGCAAGTGAAAATTGCCTCATCAGCTAAAGTTGGGAAGTGGGTTTGGGTCAATGCCAAATAGTAATGAAGTATTTTAAAACGAAGAGTAGCTCATCTAAAATGGGAGAAGATAAGGGAAAAAAGGTCTCAAAGGGAAAGTGCTCGTGTCCTTCACAAGAAACAACATTCAAAAAAGGCCGCTTTGCAAGCATATGGAAACAACAAGTACAAAGGAAAAGGAAAATTCATTGATGATTATGCCTTATATAGTCCCACATCCACACCTCTCCTTTGGTCATATGAGATTTATGTGAAAGAATTGTTAAATGTTAAAACGAGGTTGGAGGTAGTAGAAGCTAAAGAGCAGGAAAGAGACTATACAATTCATATAATAACAGTTGAAAACCAGGCTTTAGAAAAAAGAAAGAAAGTTCTGGAGGAGCAAGTGGTAGTGCTATAGGAAGCTCTCCCGATAGGGAAAATAGAATGGAAACGCATGAAGACAGAGCTGCAAAACATGAAGAAATTTGCAGTGGAGAATGTAGAGGTGATGAATGTGATAACATCCCAAGATAAGGGGAAAGTAGTTTCCCAAATAGACAACCATGAAGAAACATCAAGAGAATAATGGAAAGGAGATTCTGCAAAACTCCCCAAAACCTGGGGTAAAGTTATTAGCAATTCTGTAAAGACGAAAGGAGAATAAAACATTCAGGTTGACAACAGAAAGATAGAGAAAGAAAGGAAAGACAAGATAGAGCAACAAAAAGAATTATTAAAGGGATGAAAGAATACGGGAAAAATGAAAGTACTCTTGACCTTTCAAGAGACTTCTTGAAAGAAAAATTGCAATGACAAGGAAAAATATGCCAAGCATGGAGAATAGGCAAGCTTAGCGGTGAGAGGGCCAGGCCCATAAAAGTCATCATGCCTAGCATGTGTGATAAAGATATCATTCTATGAAAGAAGCATCTCTTGAAGGGTTCCTAGTTTTTTCTAAAAGAAGATTTAACTGTAAGAAAACAAGAGGAAAGGAGGAATGAAATGAGAAAATTTAGGGTAGCAAGAGATGAGGGAAAGAGAGCATGGATTTAAAAAGGTAAAATTGTGATAGCGCCATTTGGACCTCCATCCAAAACAAGGCAACAAAATGATAACAAAGGAGAGGCAAGAAATGAGGAAGCAAGGACAGTTTGGGCAAGCAGGGAAAAATACTCAACTATGAGTATTACATATCAAAACAAATAACAATCAAGTCGCACTCAGGTTTCCTTAAGATTATTTTATTCAAACTGTAGGGGTTACCCATGGAGAAGAGGACCTGGGTTAGGGCCTATTGCAGAAGTTAGAGACATAATTTTCCTTATAGAGCACATGAGCATGAAGGGCGCAAGACATCGTTGTTTGAAGGGTACTGGAAGATAGAAGTATGGAACAAGGCATCATGGAATGGTAAAGGGCATGGGAGTATCATGGTATTTGTGAGAGAAAAAGAAGGTTGTCTCATTCAACTAGAAAAAAAGGACCCAAATAAGTAATTTGTCTGGTTTAAAATATCAGAAAATGGAAATCACATCCGAATTATACATGCTATTTTGCGCCGCAAGTTTAAAAAATATACAAAAGTAGAGGGCTTGACCATAAAGATCCCTTTGCAGCCATAAAAGTAGATATTGCAATATATTCCAAACTAGGTGAAGTCCTTTTAGTGGGAGATTTCAATGCCAGAACCACAGACGAACAAGCTAGAATTCTTTGTTGTAAAGAACACTGTGACCCTATCTAGCTTACAGAAGAGAGTAATCATCAGTGGGAAATAATTTCAGAGGATAAAGGCTGCAATCTCTTTGGAGAAAAATTTCTTACGCTATGTGGGGCTTTCGATTTAGTCATTTGTAATGGTTTCACTAGGTGGGAAAAGTCTGGTAATTTAACTTGCAATACTTACAATGGAGCAAGTGTAATAGATTATGTAATTTTCTCGCATAGTTTGTGTGAGAAAATGGAGATAGTGTTGATTGGAAATCAATTTAGGGACTTAAAATTAGACCACAAACTAGTTTATTTAAGTCTCCCTTGAATCGAAAAGAAACAACTAGGGTCAAAAACTGAGTGCGTTCAACAAAATCCCCCAAAGGGCAGAGTTCTTTTGACTCCAGAGAATTGCAATACCTTCAAAATAGTGCTAGAGAGGCTCTTCAAGAAAAATGAAATCCCATTTCATGGCCTTCGTAGCCACGAAGTAACACATTTAATTCAAAGCACACTTGTTAAGTGCAAAAGAGAAAAAATTAAGAAGTCTGAAACAAATTGCTTGCCGGTTAATACTTGGTTTGACGAGGAATGCAAGAAGGCAAGGAGAATGTTGAAGGAATCAGGCAAATATAACATAAAGCTCAAAGCGTACAAGAAGATATTAAGAAAGAAAAATGTTGATTTCATGGTTTCGAGGAGAGAAGAACTAATCTTGCTTGCGAAAAATAACCCCAAATTATTCATGAAGGAGCTCCAATCGAAAAAGGTGAAAACTGAAAACAACATTACAACTTTTGAATGGTTAGACTATGCAAGACAACTTTATGATCAGGATACCATGGTTGACCCTCCTCCCTTGGTCAACATAGACACAAAAATTTTCACGGTGCAAGAGGTAGAGATGGGTATCAAGACATTGGGTGTTGGAAAAGCAAAAGACTTAGCTGAACTCCAAGAAGAGTATCTAAAGTGGGGTTTAAAAATTCTTTCACCTCACATTATAAAAATCTTCAACAACATCATACACCAGGGGCTCTTCTCAGATTGGACAACTATCATGGCAATACCTCTTTACAAGAGTGGTGACGTCAATAATCCCACCAATTATAGAACCCCAATTATAAACCCCTTATTTGCTAAGTTATTTGGAAGCATGTTAGAAAAGAAAATCAGCAAGTGGGCAGAATAAAGAGATAAAGGTGCTAAAGGGAAAGCGGGTTTTAGACCTAAACATTACACAGTTGATCATTGTATAACTTTAAGGCACATCATTGAAAAATTTTGGGAAAAAAAGGAAGAGGTTTTTTGTTGCTTTGTTGATTTCAGAAAAGCCTTTGACACGATGCCTAGGGATAAGCTTTGACATAGAATGGAGGAACTTGGGGTTCCTAGGCATGTGGGAGCAGTTGTGCATAGACTATATAAAGAGGTGAAAGTCAAAATTAGAACTTCAGCAGGGATTTCTGAAAGCTTTAGAAGTGATATTGGGGTCAAGCAAAGTTTCCCTTTGTCTCCTACCCTCTTTGGTTTATATATTGACAAGCTTGCAGGGTGGCTAAATTCAGAAGAGGGTGATGGTTTCCATTTGAGCAAGTTCGTTATAAGGATTATTTTGTATGCAGATAACCTTATACTGATTGCTAAATCAGCTCTTGGTTTTCCAGAGAACTTACGTTCCCTTGAGTATTTCTGTAGAAAGGTGGGGATGCAAGTCAATATTAGCAAAACAAAAGTAGTGGTTTACTCTAACAAAAGAAAGCATAACCAACATAAGTTATACTTCGAAGGCAACATTTTGGAAGAAGTTGCAGACTAAAAATACCTTGGAATTGACTTCAACAAAAATTTAAATTGGGATGGTTGTAGAAAGAAAAGAAATTTGGGGGGTTGGAAAGCACTGTATTCTCTTCAAAATCGGTGTAGAGAGGCAAAACTGTGGGACTGGAAAACCACTCTAACTCTTTTTGGGCTTCTAGTGATTCCATTGATTCTCTACGGTTGTAATTTTTGGGCCAGCAGCACAACCGACATGCAGTGGAAACTAATTGAGAAAGTTCAGAAGCGTTTTATTACAAATAAATTCAAAATTAAAAGTGTAGTTTCTTATGATATCTTGTTAAGTGAAACAGGGGCTGCTCCTATCGAAGCAATTGCTATGGTGTGAGTCATAAGATGTTTGAAAAAAAATGAGCAAATGGAAAAGGGTAGATGGCCTAAGGCTGTGTTTAATGAGAAATTGTGCAAAATAAATAAGACTTGGATGAGGCAAAATATCAAATGGTTTAGTAAATGGGGTATTTTCTTGGGCAGGTGTCCTAAAAACAGTAAAGAGATAAAAACTTTTGTTATGGATAAGTTCCACAAATTTACCTGGGAGAAAGAGTTGTTTAACCCTTGGTTAAATTGAGATGGGGGGGGTGAATCAGTTTAATGTAGTCATGGTCTTGTAAAAATTTATTTTATACTTATTTACATCTTCATTTCGTGATCAACTTAATATACAGTGGAACAACAATCTTAAAAGTGAGAAACATGTATTAAGCAGATTAAATACAAAATATCAACACATAATCATCATGCACTACGACAACAGATATAAGTGGAAACCCATAAGGGAGAAAACCACATCTTATTATTGTTGTGATGCAAAGGCAAGCTCCAACTCCCTCTCACCACTGATTTTCTGTAGGCTCCAAACTATAGGAGGCTACTACCTCAATTATGCAAGCTACAACTTGTAAGGAAGCTCCAACTCCCATATATTTTCTACAGGCTACAAGCTACAGGAGGCTCCTACCTCAGCCAGCTACAACTAGACATCTATCAATTTACAACTTGATATGGAAGCACCAACTTCCTCACACTGCTATGAAAACACATGCCGATTTACCTAGATATCAGCTCTATTATATTCCTTCTTCACTGCTATTCTCCATCCTTCATATCTGCCTTATATTATCTCTGGATCTTGACAGCTTCTCTATCTCCTCCTTCTTCTTCTTACACTCCCTAAATTTCTTTATGCATACCCATATTACATGTTTAATACAGATAGCTTTATGAATGTTTGCATTTGACAGGGAATATGAAGTGAATAGGCACGACTCTTTGCCTTTCACCTTCTCATTTCCTCGTTCAACACATTCAGGATGTTTCAAAAACATATACAATCATTATAGTATCAAATTGGAGTTTCTCTTTTCCTACGGAGACTTGCGTTTACATCACAAACAATATAAATTCAATAATACAATTACAGTTACAATCAAACATTTCAATCATCTCTTTCAGCTCTTGGTTCATTGTGCATTTCTCTTTTTTGCTGCTGTCAGAGTATTTTTAGTTTTGCTGTTATAGGATAGCTCTGCTGCATAGCTGCTCATTTTGTACGACTTGACCCATTCTATTGCGTTTCTAACAGTGTCATCATATCTCCTTTTTCCCAACCATGCCTCTTTTTCTCGTGCCCACAATGTTCAAACTTCACTGCTCTTCTAAACATTCGGTTCTATCTTTTTCTCTATGTCGAGTCCTTACTCAAGCCTTTCTACCCATGTTCATACTTTTCTTTTTGTTTTACGTTATAATCCTCCTTTGCTCTCCGAAACGATTTAAAAGGAAAATCCACATACTCCCGCACTTGAAATGCATTAGGTTTCGACTTTGATCTTTATCACATCCACTCTCTTTATCACACTTTAGCGATTCCAGTTATCCATGTGCCTTCATCCATCTGATCTCCCGATATGCGATATGCGATGGGTCCCACTTGAATTTATTGCTACTTTGCATTGCAACTTTTATATCTTGAGAATTCTTATCACATAAGCCTCACCGATTGCGATATGCGATATGCGAAGGGTCCCAATTCCTACTTCGCATCACAACTAACATGACTTCTAAGGTTGTGCGATATCTCTCCTACTCCGATTGCGATATGCAATCACATCGCATCGCATCTATCAATCGCATCGCATTCCTCGCATCACATCGCCTTGCCACTTCACAGTATGTGATGGACTTTGCATCGCCGATGCACGATGTAGCATTGTGATGCCACGTGGCCCTTTGTATCGCCACTATCCATCACATCGTAGCTTTTCTCATTCCTCCAATCGCTATCGCATTCGCTTGCAATGTCCGATATAATCTCTGCCGTCTATCTCCTTTAATCTCATTCGTTGATCACGTTGGTCCCACACCTTTGATCATTCCACCCTTTCATATACATTGGTTTAAAAACAAGATATCAACATTATAATATATATCCAGGCCCACAAAATTCCTGACGGTCAATCTTACTTTTCAAAGAAATGTGGTTATAAACGATGATAAACTCGTCCCATGAAATTCAAATCAATATATCGACTTGGTTAAATTACCAAAAGCCAATAATAACAATATAAAGGTTTCGGCCCACATTTACCAACCATCATATGGAAATGCGTTTTATACTTTTGACTTTGATAAAGTTTATCAAAGGTATCATTATACATAACTGTTCTCAGCCACAGCTTTACCAATCCACTTATTCTGTCAATTATATTATATAACCTCCACTTATTAAAGTTCTTACCTTGGTTATAATATCAATTGCTGATATAACATTATGTCTGGGTCCCACATCATTTCCAACTCACCCTTCCACTTTTCTTAATTGATCTATCCGCTTCCTTCATCTAACGGTGGACGCACACCCAAAATTCAATGCTTTTAATCCAACGAATATCGCGTCCACATAACCTTCGACAGTTAACACCTCCAAGGCACATGAAATAAGTGGTTTTGGACATCCATGTGTCGCTTGCGGATGCGTATCGCGTTCATTCAGGGAATTACCACTTGCCAGGTCTTACCCACACGAAAACCATTTGTTGGTTTGCAAAAAACACTCACACTACTTATGAATGTTAAAACAATGTTAACCCTTAAAACAATGTTAAACCTTCAGAATCCTTAGACCTTCGGAAATATTATATTGCACATTATGATATTTAATGACCTTCGGAAATAACGTTAAAACCTTCGAAAATGAATATTTAAAACCCTCGGAAATGTAATATTATACTGTGCTTTAAACAATGTTTAAAGCCTTTTGGCCTCATATAACCAGATTCCAAACCTTAATAAAACTCTGTTGCATAAAATTTCGGGTCCATACCTTGTTTTAAACCCCGTGCAATTACCTACACGAACACCATCGAATCTCCCATAGATCTAATCGTACAGCAATTGAGTTCATTCCACCTCCGTAGTTCATCAACCAAAAGCGACGCAAAATGGGTGGTTTGCGCTCGTGATGTGTCGAAATATCATTCGATCGCGTTTGATTGGATTAAAACCACTCATGACTCAAAATCGGTGCGAACACAGTGGACGGTTTTCTCCAAAACCGCTTTTCTTCAAATTTTCGTTTCAAATGCGTTTAACATGGATTTTCACCCAATTTTCGCTGTTTTAATTCAATTCCTCTTCGAAGCTTCCTTTTCCATTGTTTCAATCGTATCCACTCGTTTCTTCATACATTCCGCATTTCTCCTTTCAATTTTGTTCATTGATCCTTCAGATCCAATGATTGTTGTGCTCTCATTTCATTCTGCTCCACTGTTCCCTAAGTTATGCCGATAACCAGAGATTTCTACTTTTGCCACTATTCATTGAATGTTACACTTCTTAAACACACAGTCTCATACCTTCCCTTTCAATTTGCCCGATTGATCTGCATACATATATATTGTGTCAAACCCTGATTTTCACTCGAGTTAAAACTGAATCAAGCATTAAATTAATGAATTTGGAACGTGTTCTCTGTAACAAAAAAACCCTAACTATTTTAAAAAACGTCTTCCTGTCTAAAACCTCCTCTTGTAGCCTCTGCCACTTTAATTTCTTTCTCTGCAAGAATTCCATCTGAATCTGATCTTCTCCCTTGTCTTGGTGCTGCTCCTTTGTGCTCCTTCGCCATCAATGACAATATTTCCAATAGTCACCCCCTTTGGAATTGATAGAAATACTCCAATGCTCCCTCCAAGGCTTCCTCTGCTTGCTTTTTAGAAGACCCTTTCTTCTTTTTCTTTCTTTTCCTCCCCCTTTGACATCAATGGCAAAGGTTTGAACTTTTCCCAATGTAGTTTTGATCTTTTCATTTCCTGTGATCTTGAGGACCTGTTCCATGCAATGCTCCATTGTTCTAGCTCTTTTATTACAATTTATTGACTGCTCTCCCCTTGCAGTGATGCTTTCTTGTTTGATATTGACTATCACTTGTCTTATGCACTGATCTTGTTTCTTGTATGGAACCCTTATTATTATTTTTTTTTTGTTTTTTCAATCATAGCAGAGAGTAACATCTGCAGACACTACCCCTAGTTTGTCTCTTGGATATTCAAATGGTTCTTTAGCAAGAGGTTCTGTGAATATGTCTGCTATTTGTTCCTTTGTTGGTACGGATTCCAACTTCACCAATTTTTGTGCTACTTGTTCTCTGAGGAAGTGGTACTTTATTGGGATGTGCTTTGTTTTTTAATGAAGTATAGGATTTTTTGATATACTTATTGCACTTGTATTGTCACATTTGATAGAAATGGGTTCATCAATGCTTACCTTCATGTATTGGAGAGTTTGTTTCATCCACATTACTTGTGTGCAACATGCAGCTGCTGCTATGTATTCTGCTTCTGTTGTAGATAGAGAGATAGAAGTTTACTTCTTGCTTAGCCATGCGACCAGACTTTTTCCCAAATAGAATGCCCCTCCACTTGTGTTTTTCCTGTCATCCACATAGTTGGCCCAATCTGCATCTGTGTATGATGCCAATGTGATGCTTTTTCCTTTTGGATACCATAGACCATAATGTGTTCCTTGTAGATATCTAAATATTCTCTTGATTGCAAGTAAATGGTTTTTTTTTTTTGTGCTGCTTGATATCTTGCCACAAGTCCTACTGCCAACATAATGTCTGGTCTAGAAGCTATTAGGTATAGCAGACTTCCTATCATGGATTTGTAAAGTTTTTGATCTACATCTGTTGATCCATCATTAGCACATAGTTTGCATCCAATGATCATGGGAGTTGACACAGGTTTGCAGTCTTCCATTTGAAACCTTTTCAACATTTCTTTTAAGTATTTTTCTTGCGAAATGAATATTCTTGTGTTATTTTTTTGAATTTGAATTCCTAAATAGAAGGTGAGCTCTCCAATCATAGACATCTCAAATTCTAATTTCATTTCTTCAGCAAATCCTTTTGCTAACTCATGTTTGTTGCTACCAAACATGATGTCACCTACATACACTACTACAATCAAGAGTTCATAATCATTAGCCTTTATGTACAAATTTTTATCTACTCCTCCTATCTTGAACCCTTGTTTTTGCAAGTATTTGTCTATCCTTGAATACTATGCACCAGGAGCTTGTTTCAGACCATATAAGGCTTTCTTTAAGTTGCACACATAGTCATGTCTATTTTTTAATGAGAATCCTTCAGGTTGTTCCATGTAGACTTATTCCTCTATATATCCATTCAGGAAGGCAGACTTCACATCCATTTGATATACCTTGAAATCATGATAGCATGCAAAGGCCAAAAACATTCTAATTACTTCCATTATGGCTACAGGGGCAAAGGTTTCATCAAAATCAAGACCTTCAATTTGTGAATATCCTTTGTATACAAGTCTTGCTTTATTTTTGATTACATGCCCTTGTTCATTCATCTTATTCTTGAATATCCATTTTGTGCCAATGACATTTTTCCTAGTGGGTCTTGGAATTAATTCCCAGGTATTGTTCTTCTCAATTTGGTCCAGTTATTCATTCATAGCATTTACCCAGTTTTTGTATTTTCTAGCTTCTTCGAACTTCTTTGTCTCTATTTGAGATAGCATGGCTAGGTATACTTCTTCGGTCTATTCAGCAAGTTGTCTTCTTGTCTCGACTCCCACACTCTTGTCCCCAATGATTTGATCTTATGGATGGTTCTTTTGAGTGTGTCTTGAGGGACATTTTGAGTTTAATTTAGCATCTTCTGTTGTTTTTCTCAGTTCATCATTATCTTGGTTCTCATCTTCATGATCATCTAGAGGATTGCTGCATCTTGTGCTTCTTGTTCCGTTTGGTAGATCTTCATCAATTATTTCCACAATTTTGTGCAATCTTTTGTTGTAGCACCTGTAACCCTTACTCTTGGATGCATATCCTAAAAATATTCCTTCATTAGCTCTTACATCAAACTTCCCTAGTTATTCATTATTATTTTTTTATGAAACACTTGCTTCCAAATACTCTAAAGTGCTTGATTGATGTTGGTTTACCATGCCATAACTCGTAAGGAGTCTTATCACAATTTGGTCTTAGATGAGTTTTGTTGAGAATATGAACAGCTGTGTGTATTGCTTCTACCCAATAGGTTTGGAGAATGTTACTTTCTTGCATCATGGCTCTTGCAATCTGTTGTACTAACCTGTTTTGTCTTTCTGCCACTCCATTCTATTGAGGTGTACCTACAATTGTAAACTGTTGTTTTATCCCATGCTCATTGCATAGGTCTGCAAAATCATAGTCTGTGAATTCACCTCCTCTGTCTGATTTGATGCACTTTAGCTTGCATCATGTTTTATTTTCTGCCAATGCCTTGAATATCTTGAATTTCTCAAGTGCTTCAGATTTATATTTGATAAATGATACCCACGTCATTCTGGAAAAATCATCTATTATCATCATGAAATAAGATTCTCTGCTTGGTGCTTTAGTTCTTGAAGGTCCACAAAGGTCCATGTGTACAAGCTGAAGTGGCCTGCTTGTGGATATTTCATCTTTGGTCTTGAAATATGTGTGGGTCTGTTTTCCCAATTGGCAAGATTTACATATGGTATTTGAAGGCTTCTTTATTGCTGGCATATCTCTGACTGCATTCTTCTTGCTCAGACTGATGATGTGGTCAACGTTTAGGTGTCCGAGTCTTCTATGACATAACCATGATTCATCAAGTTTCCTTATGTGGCATGCTTCATTCTCTTCTTCCACTATATAGACATTACTTTCTGTTCTAACACCTTTGATCAAGGTCTTTCCTGTGCTGCTTGATCTTACCTCACAATCTTGGGCTCTGAAAAGGACCTCATAGCCTTTATCACACATTTGACTAACACTTAGCAGATTGGCTTTCAGCCCATCCACAAATAGTACATCTTGAGCCTTTCCTCTTCCATTATTCAGACTGGCTAAGCCTTTTCCTTTGATTTTCCCTCCTTTATCATTGTCAAATGTTACATTTCCAGATTTCTTTTCATCAAAGGTTACAAACTTGGTTCTATCTCTAGTCATATGCTTTGAGCAACCACTGTCAAAATACCATTGGCTTTTCTGATCTTGGGCTATTAGAGCCAGGTCACACTTATTCAACTTTTTTTTCCACTGCAGGCATTTATTGGTTTGGCACCTTTTCTGAGAAGATGGACCACATTATTTGAGAGGACATTTTCAAGACATGTGTCCGATTTTATGGCATACAAAGCATTTGATTATATTTTTAAATGGATTATGTGTACAAGTGAAATCTCCATTGTTAATAAATATCCTTGGGGTTTTGAGCATCAGTCTTTGTCCATATGTTTTTCACTCCATGGCTTTATGGCCAAACCCCTTACAGCAAAACCGATACCCATGGAAACAATTAGTGTACCTGGTGAAGGGTTGTCCTCTCCATTTGTTTGCTTGAGGTAGTCTTTTCAATTTCTGCAATTTTTGCTGGTTGAAATTGATTATCTTTGTCTGACAATGTGCAGCAATATGTTCCAGCTTGTGGGAGACAAAACAAGTGATATTTCTCATAGGAGGAAAGAATCTCTTTTGACAGCTTCCGAATTTATTCAATTCATATTCAAGATTGTAAGAGCCTTTTCCAGCTGACTGTTTCTTCATTTCATTCTTTGTCTCTTAATGTTTCTGCTTGTTTTTGTTTGTTTCATCACACATCAAGTTCTTGCTAGCTTTTGCTTCTGTAGTTCCTTTTTGAGCTTCTTCATTATCCTTTACAACTTTTACAAAAATGATATTCTTGTTATCTTCTACCTTGGACTTACTGGTTTCTCCTTCATATCCTATCCCAACCTTTATGAGAGGACACCTTTGAGCATTAAGAATCTTGTCCAACTGTTCAGTGCTTGTCATTCAAGGAGTGTTCATTGATAATTCTCTTTGGGTGTTTTCTAGTTTCTTTCTCAGCCATACCACTTCTTCCAATTTCTCTTGCTCCTGATGTTTATCTTTAATTTTCTTTAGAAGAATGTATTCCACCTTCTTTGCTTCCTCAAGTTCTATTTTCAATTGAATGAGGTATTCTAAATTTGGTACCTCTTTTACACATTTGAGGAGAATGTCTTTCTGTTTTTTATACTTGAGTTTAATTCCATCTATTTCCTCCAGGGCACTTCTTAGCTCGCCCTCAAGATCTACCTCACCTTCTTCCTCATCTTCTAGAAGGAATCCTTCAGACTCTTCCTTGGCCATCAACACAAATTCAGAGGTTCCTTCTTCATTTGAGGATTCATGTGAGTTTTCAGATGCACTGTTATCTTGCTGAGCATAAAATGATATTCTATTGAATCTCTTCCCTTTCTGCTAGTTATTTGTTTTGGTTTTCTCTGTCTCTTGAGTCCGATTCTTTGTTTTCTTAAGAGGACACTTAGATGCATAGTGCCCAACTCTTCCATAGTTAAAGCATTTAAATGGAATTTTACATTTATGCTTGCTTGAGCCTCTATCCAATATTTTGACAAATTTGGCCTCTTCTTCATCAGAGTAGGAGCATTAAACTTCTTTTTCTTATTTTATCTTCTCTGTCTTAAAGGTTGTCTCCCTCACATTTAACTTCCTCTGTGGAAGCCTCATCTCATAGGCTACTAAGTTTCCCAGTAATTGGTTCATGGTTAATGTTTCCCAATCAGTTGTTTCTTCTATGGCAGAAACCTTGGGGTTAAACCTGGATGGTAAATATCTCAATATCTTTTGAACAATTACACATTCTCTAATGGTTTCTCCTAGAGATTTCATGTTATTCACAATTTCTGCAACCCTTAAGAATAAGCTAGCAAAATCCTCTTCTTCATTCATTTTCATATTTTCAAATTGAGCTCTATAGACTTGCAGCTTCGTAGCCTTCACCTTTTTATCTCCCTCATCGATACTTTCTAATGTATCCCATATTTCTTTGGCAGTCTTGTTGTGCATTACTTTGATAAATTCTTCCTCACACAAACCACTTAAGAGAGAATTCATGGCTTTTGCATTAGTAACAAAATCTAGTTTGGCATATTTCTCTGAGTCAGACTCCTTTGGGTCATATCCCAATTCCACATCAGCCCAAACTTGTATTCCTAGAGACATTATGTACGTCCTCATTCTTATTTTCCAGAAGGCATAATTTGTACCAGTGAACAAAGGGGCCTTATTTTTTGAGCATCCTTGTAGACTAGCCATCTTGGGGACCTAGGATCTCCTTTTAGTTGTTAAACTGATACAGAACGAACTGGCTCTAATACCATTTTTTGAAACCTTGGTTAAAATGAGAGGGGGGGGGGGTGAATCAGTTTAATGCAGTCATGGTCTTGCAAAACTTTCTTTTATACTTATTTACATCTTCATTTCGTGATCAACTTAATATACAATGGAACAACAATCTTAAAAGTGAGAAACAGGTATTAAGAAAATTAAATACAGAATATCAACACATAATCATCACGCACTGACACAACAGATATAAGTGGAAACCCATAAGGGAGAAAACCACATCTTATTATTGTTGTGATGCAAAGGCAAGCTCCAACTCCCTCTCATCACTGATTTTTTGTAGGCTCCAACCTACAAGAGGCTACTAACTCAATTCTGCAAGTTACAAGGAAGCTCCAACTCCCATCTATTTTCTGCAGGCTGCAACTTGCAGGAGGCTCCTACCTCAGCCAGCTACAACTGGACATCTATCAAGCTACAAATTGATATGGAAGCACCAACTTCCTCACATTGCTATGAAAACACATGCTGATTTACTTAGATATCAGCTCTATTATATTCCTTCTTCACTGCTGTCCTCCATCCTTCATATCTGCCTTATATTATCTCTGGATCTTCACAGCTTCTATTTCCGCTCCTTCTTCTTACACTCTCTAAATTTCTTTATGCATACCCATATTACATGTTTTATAAAGATAGCTTTATGAATGTTTGCATTTTACATGGAATATGAAGTGAATAGGCACGACTCTTTGCCTTCCACCTTCTCATTTCCTCGCTCAGCACATTCAGGATGTTACAACAATATATACAATCATTATAGTATCAAATTGGAGTTTTTCTTTGCCTACGGAGACTTGCCTTTACATCACAAACAATATAAATTAAATAATACAATTACAATTACAATCAAACATTTACATCAGCCCTTTCAACTCTTGGTTCGTTATGCATTTGTCTTTTCTGCTGCTATCAGAGTCTTTTCGATTTCTGCTGTTATAGTCTAGCTCTACTGCATAACTGCTCATGTTTTCTGACTTGACCCATTCTATTGCATTTCTAACAGTGTCATCACATCTCCTTTTGCCCGAACATGCCTCTTTTTCTCGTGCCCACAGCGTTCAACCTTCACTGCTCTTCTAAACATTCGATTCTGCCTTTTTCTCTATGTCGGGTCCTTACTCAAGCCTTTTTACCCATGTTCGTACTTTTCTTTTTGTTTTACATTATAATACTCCTTTTCTCTCTGAAACGATTTACAAAGGAAAATAAACATACTCCCAGACTTGAAATGCATTAGGTTTCGGCTTTAATCTTTATTGCATCCACTCTCTTTATCGCACTTCGGTGATTCCAGTTATCCATGTGCCTTCATCCATATGATCTCCTGATATGCGATATGCGATGGGTCCCACTTGACTTTAGCCTCGTCGATTGCGATATGCAATATGCGATGGGTCCCACTTGACTTTATCACTACTTCGCATTGCAACTAACATGACTTATAAGGTTGTGCGATATCTCTCCTGCTCTGATTGCGATATGCGATCGCATCGCATCGCATCTATCAATCTCATTGCCTCGCCACTTCGCGGTATGTGATGGACTTTGCATCGCCGATGCGCGATGTAGCGTTGTGCCACCACGTGTCCCTTCGCATCACCACTATCCATCGCATCGCAGCTTTGCTCATTCATCCAGTGCCTATCACATTCGCTTGTGATGTCCGATATAATCTTTGTCGTCTATCTCCTTTAATCTCATCTGTTGATCCCGTCAGTCCCACACATTTGATCATTCCACCCTTTTATATACTTTGGCTTAAACACAAGATATCAACATTATAATATATATCTGGGCCCACAAAATTCCTGACGGTCAATCTTTCTTTTCAAATAAATATGGTTATAAACCATGATAAACCCGCGTGATGAAATTCAAATCAATATATTGACTTTGTTTAAATTACCAAAGAAGCCAATAATAACAATATAAAGGTTTCGACCCACATTTACCAACCATAAAATGGAAATGCATTTTATACTTTTGATTTTGATAAAGTTTATCAAAGGTATCAATATACATAAGTGTTCTTGGCCACAGCTTTACCAATCCACTTATTCCGTCAATTATATTATATAACCTCCACATAATAAAGATCTTAACTTGGTTATAATATCAACTGTTGATATAACATTATGTCCGGGTCCCACAGCATTTCCAACTCACCCTTTCACTTTGTTTAATTGATCTATCCACTTCCTTCATATAATGGTGGATGCACTCCCAAAATGAAATGCATCTAATCCAATGAATTTCGCATCCAAATAACCTTCGACAGTTAACAGCTCCAAGGCATGCGAAATAAGTGGTTTTGGACATCCACGTGTCAGTTGCAGAGGCGTATCGCATTCATTTAGGGAATTACCACTTACCAGGTCTTACCCATGCGAAAACCATTTGTTGGTTTGCAAAAACCACTCACACTGTTTATGAATGGTAAAACAATTTTAACCCTTAAAACAATGTTAAACCTTCGGAATCCTTAGACCTTCGGAAATATTATAATGCACATTATAATATGTAATGGTCTTTGGAAATAACGTTAAAACCTTCGGAAATGAATATTTAAAACCCTCGGAAATGTAATATTATACTGTGCTTTAAACAATGTTTAAAGATTTTCAGCCACATATAACCGGATTCTAAACCTTAATAAAACTCTGCTGCATAAAATTTCGGGTCCATACCTTGTTTTAAAACCCGTGTAATTACCGACGCGAACAACGTCGGATCTCCCACAGATCTAATTGGACAGCAATCGTGTTCATTCCACCTCCGTAGTTTATCAACCAAAAGCAATGTGAAATGGGTGGTATTGCACTCGTAACGTGTCGCAATATCATTCGATCGCATTTCATTGGATTAAAACCGCTCACGACTCAAAAGCGGTGCGAACACAGTGGACGGTTTTCTCCAAAACCGCTTTTCTTTAAATTTTCATTTCAAACGCATTTAACACGGATTTTCACCGGATTTTCGCTGTTTTACTTCAATTCCTCTTTGAATCTTCCTTTTCCGCTGTTTCAATTGTATCCACTCGTTTCTTCATACATTCCGCATTTCGCCTTTCGATTTCATTCGTTGATCCTTCAGATCCAATGATTGTTGTGCTCTCATTTCATTTCGCTCCACCGTTCCCTAAGTTATGCTGATAACCAGAGATTTCTGCTTCTGCCACTATTCATTGAATGTTACACTTCTTAAACACACAGTCTCATACCTTCCCTTTGAATTTTCCTGATTTATCTGCATACATATATATTGTGCCAAACCCTTATTTTCGCTCGAGTTAAAACTGAATCAAGCGTTCAATTAATGAATTTGGAACTTGTTCTCTGTAATAAAAAAACCCTAACTGTTCAAAAAAAACTTCTTCCTGTGTAAACCCTCCTCTTGTAGCCTCTGCCACTTTACTTTCTTTCTCTACAAGAATTCCATCTGAATCTAATCTGCTCCCTTGTCTTGGTGCTGCTCCTTTGTGCTCCTTTTCCATCAATGACAATATTTCCAACAAGAGTTGGGGAGAAAGAAGAAGTACTGCATTGAAGAGTTTAACCGCACTCATTATCATCAACAAAAAGCATACATAGGTGCCAATATTTCTTGGAGATCTAAAATTCTTATTGCTCAATTAAGGACTAATTCTCATCAACTCCGTTGTGAAACATGGTGCTCAAAAAGGCCAAAAGAAATGTGGGAGGAAAGAGTATGTATTTTTTGCTCTTCCGGAAAAGTGGAAACAGAAAAACATTTCATTTTATAATGCGAGGCCTTCAAAGACAGTAGGAAAAATTATGCAGGTATACTGGCAGCTCGCTCCTGGGATAATATATTCAATGAAGAGTTTGTCGAAAAGCTAGGAGCATTTATTGTAAAGCTTCACAAGAAAAGCGTTGATTACATAAGCCAGATAGAAAAACAATCTGTCCATTTTTTCTTTCTTTCTATCAAATTGAGTACATTACTATTTACTTCTGCCACTAACTTCTTGTAGTCCTACATGTCATGGACGTCCCATGTTTGTCCTCTGATTCCAAGGTTTCTTCTCTCATATCACTATCTTTTACAGGACTCGACAAAGGCTGTCACATTGGGCTAATTGGAATATGTACTATCGAATTTGTGATACCAATCTTATGACGTTAATTTCCTTGGAATATATATAAATATTGACGAGTGAATAAAGTATATGTTGACTCATAAGTCAACATTAATGATTTTACTGTAGAATCCACAATATTTAGCCTTTGGAAAAAAAAGAGAAAAAAAAAGAAAGCAGATATGACCTTTGAAAAGGAAATAGCCAAATTACCCTTTACATCGACCAATAGGTCACGAGAGCACAGTCTTAGACAGCTGTCAGTACCCCTACATACACAGTAGTACACTGTTAAGGCGGCAGTGTCGTATCCCACCAGTAAAAATTGTTCTATACCCGTGACATAAAGTTGTATGAGTACTCCACAACCCTGCTGTAAATCACGGCGATACCCATACTTCTGCCGACAGATGGGCAGAAATATCCTGCACCCATAATTAAAAGCAAAGAACACGTTTTCTCACCCACTCGTAGTGCATATTCTACACATCTTCTACACGCACTGGACTCCGTCACAAAAATATTCCACAAAAGTCGTCACGCTCAATCGTCACAAACATTCCAGAAAACAAAATAATATTTATAAACCTCTTAGTCCGAAAAGAAAAGCAACAGAATGGATACTGTAAAGATTTTGAAAGGATTTTAAAAGCTTATTCTGAAAAAATATTGTTTACAGTTGTTAAATCAGTATTGTTTATTCTGAAAAAATCTTGTTTACAGTTGTTAAATCTTGTTTACAGTTGTTAAATTTCAGTATAAATTTTTTAGACTTTTTGATAGTGTTGAATCCATTTCGGCTATAAGAATATGAATAGATTCCAAACACTCTCACTACAGAAAAAACTGCTGTCCAGACTATTCTGTATGCTGAGTAACAACTTCTTTATAAACACCTCTAATAAGATTGAGAGATCAACGTGGAGTTTGGTATCTTCTACCCACGAGATGGAGATCATCAACGTCGACATGCAGAAGGCCTCCTCAACTGAAGCTCATGACATAATTCATCGCAATGAGAGGGAGGAGAAGTCAATACCATTAATTTCGAATGGACTAAACTATTCTGAGCTTCCGCAACATTACATCAGACCTCCCACCGAGCGACCGAAGCTAGATGAAGTAGTCCTTTCTTTGGACTCCATACCTGTGGTGGACCTCCAAGGTCTCTTGTGCGATTCTACTAGAGCCCGCATTATTCAACAAATTGGCCGGGCCTGTGCCGAATACGGTTTCTTCCAGGTATCTGCTTTCATACTCTTATAACAATTTAATTCCCATTCCTAACTCCTCCGATTGTTATCTGCATTTAAGATTACCATGTCAGGTTGATGATGGTTCAACATTTTCTTGTTGTATATATTGTTGTGGATGAACAGATAGTCAATCATGGAATTCCAGATGCGGTGAGTAGCAGGATGCTACAGGTAGGGCTGGAGTTTTTCACAATGCCTGTGGAGGACAGAATACAATATTATTCCGACGATCCGTTGAGCAAAACACGTTTGTCGACGAGCTTCAACATCCATAAAGAAGAAGTGTTCAACTGGCGGGACTACCTGAGACACCATTGTTATCCCCTAGAAGATCATGTTAACACTTGGCCTTCAAAACCTGCTGATTATAGGCATGTAGTGGCCGCTTTAATTGCGTCATTGTGCTATGCTGTTTACATAAAGATTATTTTTGAAATGATTTAATAAGTAGATAATTTTAATTTTTGGGTTTTTTCTAATGCAATTAATTTTCTGTTTCCAAACATAATTTGATTATAAGTTTAGACTACGGAGATGAAGAAAACTTAACCCCTCCGTACCTGTTGAAAGCACTAACGTACAATCAAAATAAGTGTTTAAAATTGATAATTTTATTATATAAGTTTTCATATGTGACCACTTTGTTAATAATAATATCCTGATTTTGAAGCTCGTCACTCGTTGTTGATGAATATGGCAGAGAAGTGTGTAGCAAGTATTGCAGAGAGATAAGGGCACTTGCTCTGATGCTGCTGGAAGCAATATCCGAGAGTCTGGGACTGGAGGCTGACTTTCTAGACAAAGCACTCGGAAAACACGAGCAACACATGGCTGTAAACTATTATCCCAAGTGCCCCAATCCTGAGCTTACGTTTGGTTTACCATCCCATTCAGATCCCAATGTCCTCACTCTTCTTCTTCAAGACGACGTGCCGGGACTACAAGTGCTTAACAATGGAAACTGGATTGCTGTGAACCCTATTCCTAATTCTTTTGTTATCAACATCGGCGACCAATTACAGGTTCCAGCAATTTGCTTGCATTCTAATTAATCTCCACTGCTGATTTAAGTCTTCATTTCTAGAATCAATATGCGCATCGTGCGCGACCTCAAAATATTTGATGTTGGAATGCAATTATGTATGTGCAGGTTCTGAGCAATGGAAGATACAGGAGTGTGTTGCATCGTGCTGTGGTCAGCTCTTCAAAACCACGCATTTCGATTCCCACATTTTACTCTCCTTCTCCTGATGCAGTCATCGCACCTGCACCTGCATCGATTGACGACAACCATCCTGCATTGTTTAGGAGATTCACATACGAGGAATATTACCAAAATTTCTGGAACAGCAAACTGCAAGGGAATAGCTGCTTGCGGTCATTCTCGCATGATTCCGAAATTTCAAATCCTTCTACTCAGGACGAGCACGACGACCTCTAACAGCCTGCCGGCATCGAATTATGGCATTTATATCTCCTTTCTTTAGGCATCGAATTAGGGGATTTATATATCATAATCTCAACCACGTGTCGAATAATCTCAACTATCTGCTAGGTGTCGAATCCGTCAGTACAAGTGTCCAGTTTAGTTTTAATTTAACTCTAGTCATTTATTGCTAATGTTTCCAATGTAATTGTATTTAATCTATTCGTAATATTGTGAAGAACAACTCTCTGGTCCATTTTACATTTCAGTTTCTCAATTCTTTTCATCTTTATTGTTGGGTATTGGATATATATGATTGGAATATTAAAAGTCAGCTTAGGATAATGTACTTTTAAACTTTAGTTAATTAGGATAATGAAGTTGGATTTATATGGCATTAATCGCTAAATCATCCAAATATAAGTGTTTTTCTTTTCCTTCTCCTGTGTATTTTGGTTATTTTGTCTTATTGGTCACTTCCCCATGGCACTATAGTAATAGGAAAGATGTTTTTTTGAAGTATTAGTTGGTGTTAGGTATTTGTGATTTTTTAACTCAGTGTTTAGTAACTGATTTTATTTCACTTTATTTTTTTAATTGATTTTATGGTTTTGGCTTTTTAGCTAGGCTTATAAGATAAAACCATATATTAGGTTGGATTTGTTTGATTAGTATTTCTTAGATTTGAAACTAATGCTAGCATTAATTACATTGATAGTAGTTCTTCTTGGAATTGGCTACTTTAATGATTTTGCTAATTAATTTTTTTGATCAAATAACCTAAATTCAAAAATGCAAACATACTTTGGTGTTAGCCACTACATCAACTAATAAAATTGTAATTGATAACTTTATTTTATATACTTTAAAATATTTTTTTACCAAATCATGATTAAACAATTATTGTCACAATTAGAGAAAAATAAAACAAAATATCAAGATAGTAGAAAAATGAAAAAAAAAAAAAATAGTATTAAAATATGTGTGATACATTACAAAACGTGTGAGTTACAGTTGAAATGGTGCCAAAATTGTTACATTCTAAACCAAAAAAACAATAAAAATAAAATAAAAATAACATGATGAAACATGGCTGCATGCATTATGAAACCTCTAGCGGATGAAATTGTGACAAACATGTTTCGTTCCAAACAAAAGAAAATAAAAAATAACATGACGACACATGGATGCATTCATTACGAAACGTCTAGCAGTGAGTTACATTACATTTTGTGAGTTACATTTTCAAACCCGTGTTTCCAAAATTTAAAAATTCTCGGAAAATGGGATGGGAAGAAACAAACAGAGAGTCATCGTTAGTGTTCAGGTAACTCTTCTTCATGTATGCTCTTGTTTATCTTTTATACTTCAACTCTTTCTATTTTCCTTTCAATTTTGAAACGAGAAGGTATTTTTTTGGAACTTTATATTTATCTTTTACCATTTTTATTATTCAAAAATGCTTTATGGTTTGAAAATTGACCTTTTTATTAGTGCTAGGTTGCTTATGGTTTAAAAAGTAGTGTTTACATTATATAAAGGAAGTCACGATTAAGTTTTTTTTGCTGGAGTTTCAAAATTTGTTGAAGAATCTAATTCCAACTAAGTGTTAGGTGTCAAAACTATTCATCCAAGTGTTCGAGTTCAATTTCACTTAGTCTAATTTTAGTTCAGTCTCACTGCAGCAGTGATGTCTTCAATGTAATCTTATTTAACCCATTCATTATACTGAGAAGAGTAATCTTCTACTCCAATTCTTTTTGGTTTTCCATTGTTGTCATGATATGAGCTAGTTTGCATAAGACTTCCTTAAAGAGAAACAACCTGAGCGAAGTTGGAATAGCAAAAAAAAAAAGAAAAAACTGCATAAGACTCTTTGAGAGAACACCAAAAATTTTAAAAAGTTTGAAGTTTTAAGAAGTTTAAAGACTCCTCCTTCCTAAAAGCAACAAAGATAAATCCAATTTGAGAAGAAGGTCGGGATTTGTTTTTTTAATTTGATGTGCATCGAGAGTAACACACCCCATCAATTCAGAAGGTGTGTTATTAACACAGTCGAGAAGTTCAGAAGAAGCATTATGCGTTATCACAGCGGAAATGATTTACCATCCGCATTAGTTGCAGACACTTGCACGGTTCTAACTTAAATGCGGGTTCTCATCCACCCACCGAGCGTTACCCGTAATCTTAAAAAAAAAAAAATCGACGAGGCACGAGGGAGCTAAGGTCAAGCCACGAAATAGGAAGTAGATTAGGACATAGATTTTCTTGAAAAATCAAGGTACATGATGGAAGTCATATGCGTATTTTTTTAATCTCTTAGACGGAGTATGGTATCATGAACGATGGCATTGTTTTTATAAAAGGTGCTTCATCTCTTAAAAATAGTTTCCCTTTTATTCAAAAGGCTTCATTTAAGAATGTCTAATAGAATCACATTTCTTTTGAAAAATTATTATTTCAAAGAAAAAGCTTGATTATAATGTTTGGAGTAGGGATTTTATTTATATAAGATTTTGTTTTTACCAAATTAAAAAGAGGATTGGTGAAGATTTTTTTCTCAGATAGAGAGGGTTTGTCAAAAATATTATGAAAGTGTCTTTAGTTTTAAAATTCTTTAATTTTTTTGGTAAAAGAACGAAGTTTTAGTGTCGAACAGAACCACTGCAGATAACTGCTATGTTTCCAATTTGTTTGCTTATTGAGTCGCACTCAACTAACACTCAACAAATGGGAAAAGCTAGGAGGCTAAAGAGAAAATAAGAGATCTTTGAGATCTTTGTAGATATTGAAGTGAAGAGGAAAAATAATGCCTTTGCACTAAAATTCATAAAAGAATATGTGCATGACAACATTCTTCCCTTGATTTCAAATGCCAAGAGAGCCAAGGAGGCTTAAGATACTCTTGAGAGGTGTTTTGGTGCAATGGGGAGCATTGAAGTTGAAGGTGGACCTATAGCAACAAATCTACAACGAGATGAAATGTTTATTGAATCCCACCGTGCTCAGCCACAAGTGGATGATGTATGTGGAGAAATTGTAGAAACAATAGACAAGGAGCACATAGATTCTCGCGAACCCCACTGTGCACAGCCACAAGTGGATGAAAATTTGGCGATTCTAGCAACAAAGCTTGTTGATGATGATTTGAAGAATCCACCAACGGAACTTGCTCATGAAGATTTGGTGAATCCAGCAACGGAGCTTGCTCATGATGATTTGGTGAATCTGGCATCACACCTTGCTGATGAGAGTGAAATTTTTATTGAAGCAATCATTGTTATGGTAAATCCATCGATTAATATTGCTGATATAAAATTTGATAAATATTTTTTGGGAAATGATGAATGGTTGCAAATGATGCAATAAAAATATGTATTGACATAATTCTATTTGGTGAGATAACCCCACTTGAGTCAGTAGTAGTCAACATGTTTGCAGCAACACAGGTTAGTGAAGAAGAGGCAAAGATAGAGACAGAGATAAGGACAAAGAAAGAACCATCGATAAAGCCATATGAAAAGAAGGGATCCCACAAAGAGAAAACAGAGACAGAGGTGGAAGAAGAGAAGGAAGTGCAACATGAGACAACTCTCATTGCAGAGCATAAGGAAAAAAACCAATGTGGTTTTGGACATGTTTTTACACTTACCATTGATTTCTAATGTGCAGGTAAAAAAACCGACTATGAAGAAGACTTAAAGTTCCTTGAAACATGGCTTTCAACACCATGTCTAGATGAGGTATACACAAAAGCAGTAGACATATAAGTTGAAGACAATATGGATGATGAACATATCAATGAAATTTTCAGGTATTGTAGTTTTTAAGAGATAAAATTTTATTCTCATCTTATGTTGCAACAAATTGATGATGAAAAGTACACTACAGAAGATAATATGTGGCAACAACCCACATATAAGTCATTTCTTGAAGAAGTTCAGGACATGCTTAGACAGCCTGAAACAATAGAATACCTACACCAGAAAATGAATAATTTGAGGTTTGAAAGATACAACAAAGTGAAAAATCTTAAACAATTTAGAGGCTACAGGATTTGGAATAAGAGAAGAAGAAAACTAAATCTAGTTGAAGTCACTTTTTTAAATTGTAAGCCTCGTTGAGACATAGACCAACAGGTACATTAATTAAATTTTTCTGTGGTTGTAATTAAGGGGGAGTGTTGGAGAATTTAATTACAACCACCTGTTAGGTGTGGAAACAATCCATGCGAGTGTCCCAATTCAGTTTCGCTTAGTCTTGTTTTAGTTCGGTATGATTGAAGTCATTTAATGTTAATGTCTCCAATGTAATCTTATTTAACTCATTTGCAATATTGAGAAGAGAAATCCTCTGCTCCATCCAGAGAACATTTAAATTGAATATGAAGGTGGATCCATAGCAGCAGATCTACAACAAAATGAAAATTTTGTTGAATCCCACTGTGCTCAACCACAAGTGGATGATGTCTGTGAAGAAATTGTAGAAGCAATAGAGAGAGGGCACGAATATGCTTGTGAAACTCACTCTGCACAACCACAAGTGGACAAAAATTTGGTGAATCCAGCAACAAATCTTGCTGATGAAAATTTGACGAATCGAGCATTAAAGCTTGTTGATGACGAATTGGAAATACCAACAACAGAACTTGATCATAATGATTTGGTGATTCCAACAACAGAGCTTTCCCATGATGATTTGTTGAATCCAACCGCTGAGCTTGCTAATGAGAGTAAACTATTATGCTAAATTCAGTGATTAATATTGTTGATGTAAAATTTGATAAAGAATCTTTGGCTAATGATGATTGGTTGCAGATGATGCAATAGAAAAATCATATAGCATGATGTTATTCAATGATAAAATCCCACTTGAGTCAATGAAAGACAACTTTTTTGTAGCAGCAGAGGTTAGCGAAGAAGATACAAAGAGAAAGACACACACAGAAAGAGAGATAGAGGCAGATGCAAATAAAGAAGCCCATAAAGAGAAAACAGAGAAAGAGGCAGAAGCAAAGAATGAAGCGCAAATGGAGAGAGATCTTACTGTAGAGGAGAACGAACAAAACCAATGTGGTTTTGGAGATATTTTTACACTTACCATCGATTTCCATTGTGCAGGTACACATCATGACTATGAAAAAGAGTTAGATTTTCTTGAAACATTGCTTGCAACACAATGTTTAGTTTAGGTCTACACAGACTCTGTAGATATGAATGTTGAAGACAAATTCCATGATGAACACATCAATGAAATTTTCAGGTATTGGACTTTTTAACAGATAAAATATTATTCTGATCTTATGTTGCAACAGATTGATGATGAAAAGTGCACTAAAAAATACGATGTGTTAGCAGCCAACATACAAGGCATTACTTGAATAATTACAGGGAATACTTAGATAGTCTGGAACAATAAATGACTTTCACCAATAAACGAAGAAACTCGGGTTTGAAGAATACAACAAGAAGAAAATCTTGAAACAATTTAGAGGCTATAGAATCTGGAAGAAGAGAAGAATAAAATTAAATCAACTTGAAGTCAATTTTTTAAACTGTAAGCCTCGCCGAGACATAGACCAGTAGGTATCTTAATTAAATTTTTATGTGGTTTTAATTAAGGGGGAGTGTTGGAGAATCTGATTCCAACCACTTGCTAGGTGTCAAAACCATTCATCCAAGTGTCTGAGTTCAGTTTCACTTAGTCCAGTTTTAGTTCAGTCTCACTGCAATAATTTAATGTTTATGTCTCCAATGTAATTTTATTTAATTCATTTGTAATATTGAGAAGAGTAATCATTTGCTCCACTTCTTTTTTGTTTTCAATTATTGTCAAAACCTTGACCTGACCTCGTATGTTGTCTTAAACATATGGAGCGATAATATTTGTTCGTGAATGAACACATTGTACCAGGCTTCATCATCACACTAAATCTCCAACGTTGGAGTGATTTCCAGCATTGAAGTGGTTTCCCCGCTTCATTCGTGCAAGAATATACAAAGAAATCAAACCTTCTAAAACTTTTCTTAGAGTTTCTCTTTCTAGCACACCCTATGATGGTTTTACAGTTCATTGAATAAACAAACTACACCAAATATCTATCCTATTGGTTAAATAAATTTAAATTTAATAATTAATGTTTATTTACTTCATGGTAATAAATGTTCTGGTTGGATTTATCTATGTTTAAATTCCATGATCATCTTGCCCATAATTGTGGAGGTTCAATTTCCTATCCAACACCCTTATTTCAGAGAAAAAAAATTAAGGATAATAAACATTTTATTAAAAAATAATGATAATAATCGAAGAAATGAAATAATAGTAATAATAATACTATTATCACCAAATTGAGTTCTTGTTGGGTTGCTTCAATGGTCAACTTGGAGTAACTATTTCATGCCAAATTTTGATTGAAGATTAGCCTCTTCATTCTAAGAGGGTTGTCTCAAGATAACTTACGATTTTTTCAATAAAAAAATCTATTAGCTGGCTAACTCTATGATAATGACTTGATTGTATATGATTTTAGGTGTAAAATGTAGAGTATTTGCTACCATTGGGCTTATGGAATCATTGGAAACCTTAATTACAAAACATAAAATGTCATGGAAGCTAGGGCACTTATATTTTTATCAAATCACACATAAAGGACAAAAAAACAACTACACGTGTACAGGAAATTAGAGCATATTATGAATTCCAAGTGATTACGCATGAGCCACTGCATAAAAATCAAAAGGACTAAGATAAACAAGAATAGATAAGAACATACAATAAATCTCGGGTTTGAAACAAGCTCCTACAAAAGTATATTACTGATAGTGAAATATTACAATAGTAGTGCATACCTAACATCTCCCAACCATTTCTAACTCTAAAACTCTCTCATTTATAGAGTGAGGACTCATACAAATGATTTTCCACCTTGCTCCCCCCGAATTCCTACCTCAAAGACCTATTTCAAACATGATTCCATCACTTGGAGACTTCCTAGGGATATTTCTATTTTGCAGAGTTTGAATACAAAAAGGACTCTTATTTCATTAATAGTTCAACAAATCAATTTAATAATCCTTATAAACTGCAACCAACTATTTTTCTGAGTATACTAGATTGTTGATGTGTCATTATGCCATTTGGATGTTAAACTGGACCTCATCCAAATCGAATTTTACAATTTTTTCACAAATTTGGTCAGTGAAAATTATGAAAAATAGGCTTCAAAGACGATTATATAATTTCCAAACCCTAATGGATTTGCAGAAAATGAGAGAGGTTTTTGTAGATGGGCCTATGCTGAAGAAAAACCTCTTTCAGAGATCCAAAATCCTTTTTCATTTTTTCAGAAATAAAACTTGAAGTTGACTGCTAAAACAGTCATGTACCAAAATTTTGTAGCACTCATTTCGTAGCAACTTTTCGTAGGGTCTTTGTTTTAAACACTTTTTCCAAACCTGTATGAAAATATCTTCCTAACCATATTTGACCTCCGCATGTGATTAACTAACCTTGAATGCACCATTTCAAGACAAAATTCCTTCAATATTCAACTCGCTACCAAAATAGGGGAAAACAAAGCAGTTTCGTAGCAACTGTTGGTAGCAAATTTAATTTACCGATTTCCACCACCTCTAGTCCTCTTTTCTTTCAAGGATCTATTTGATAGGTTTAAAGAGCTAATACAAAAATTTCTCAAGATTTAATTCCAATTTTAATCACCTTTTTTTGTCAAAAATTCATCTTGGGAAATTCCATAGAGAAAACTAGGCTTCAAGCCTGAGACACACTTTGGAAACACCTAAATTGTAAAAAATTCAAAATTCTCCTTTTTGTTAAAAATTTCACCATTAGGTATGAAAAGTGATATGGTGAACGATGATAAGGAAAACTTGGTTCAAAATGCCTCTTACGCTTTTCAAAAAGCATCTTTTTCACCTTTAGCAAGTTTATTTACTAATAAAATGACTCTGTTTTCTTTTAACAAAAAGGGTTCAGAGATAAGCTCCTATCTCCATATCCTTGATAGATGTTACAAAACGGAAGGACATTTTTGTAGGTCAATTCATTCTGAATAAAAACCTCTCTTGGTTTTTTGAAAAAACATCTCCAGGTGTTCGTGAACTGCATTTGAAAAACATGTATCAAATAGGAAAAAAATGCATTCTGAAAATATAGCCGAAAGACATTTCTGAATCTCCCAATTTGTATCACCTTTGAGAAACGTAAAAGAGGTTAATGTTATTTGATGTCTTCTTGACAATAACCTCTCTCGGTTTCTTAGAATGCTTCTTTGTTTGCCCAGAAACTACCCTTGAAGTTGACTGCTCAAAAAGTCAAAAAACAGAGAAATCTTGAGATTCACTACGAAATTGTTAGGTAGTTTCGTAGGGAAATATACCTATTTTGCACTGTATTCACTGCGAAACTGTGAAAAACCTATACGAGTGGCTCTTTTTTAAAGTTTATGACTATGCAAGTGAACCCAATGTGGATTATTGTGGATACGACCGTAATGACAAGACTAATGAAGTGTCTATGACCTATAATAAACATGATTAAATGAATTTATCATCAAATGAATGATCTAACTTAATGTGACAAGGTGAAGCTTATGATGACCCTATCAAAAAAAATTTGAAATATTGATAGTGATAACAAATACCATCAGTGATACCTTATTCTACCTTGGTTAAAAACCTAATTAAATTTGTCCAGTATTGATTTGTACACAATTACATTAGGAATAATAGTAGGACTGGTACATTGCTATCTATAGGAGGTGCCACACACTATTGTGTGTTTTAATAATTTTTGGAAAACTTTGTCTATCAATTGAAAAATGGGTATTATATAAGAACATTTTAATGGAAAGATGATTTTTTCTTCCAGTTTTAATGCTCACTTATTGAGTTTTAATGGAGCTCCCTTGAGACTTTTTCTTTATAGGTTATGAATCCATAACATGTATCGCAGATTTTAAAGAGTTCTAAAGTTGGTATCATATGTTTTAAAGTTTCTGGAATCTATAATGTGTAGTGTGGGGCTTCATTTTGCATAATTATGTTTGTTTTTGTAGTAGAGGGTGACATTTTAATAGTTAGGGTTTATGACGAGCCTTTGTAATTTACTGTGAATACTGCATTGCTTAGAGGTTTACCAATGTTTATAAGAATTTTTGGGATAAGTTTATTAAAATAATTGTATGACATCTATTGTTATTTGAAATAAAATGGATTGGCAGTGAAAATTTGATTTTATGTGGAGTAAAAACTTACTTTCATCTGGAGGGAACAAATTTATGTTTGAAATGAATATATTAAAATATAATTCCATGCTCAAGAAACATATTTGTTTTTTCCGACATGTTTTAAGTCACAATTAATAATGTCATGTTTTAAGTCACAATTAATAATGTCATACTCTACTTCCTATTTTTGTATCCCTTCTATTTTAGTTCTTTTCTTTGACTTTTAAGATTGTGAAATATGGATATAGATACCAAATGGTTTTCCACCTTTCTATTTGATTGATGTTATACATATATGTGAGTTTTTAAAAAGTAAATAGTCACCATACTTTACTAATTATTTTATACAAGGATTATAAACCTAAAAATAAATCATAGTGATTTCTAAATATCTAGCCATATCTCCAATAACAAATAAATTCACCTGATTTGAAATATGGTATACATGAATATAGTAATAGTTTTACCCATAGTTTGAGGAATTTAGCAATTTTTTTACCCACAAATTGTGTAAATGGGGTTCTTTTTAGTGTATTCTTAGGATATGGACATGAATCAATTTACATTTTAGTGTTTTACAGAGTAGAAGATTCTTTTTGTTATTTGCATTTGTGTTTTATCAAGGAGAAGAATATTTTTCCCATTATAGTAACAAATTACACAAGGAAATTTACAACTATGTACATGGTATAAGCGTTTTCACAATAAATAAATCTTCCTTGGATTAAGTCAACTACTTTTCCCTTTATTATATTAGAATCAACTGGTTGGACTTAATAACTTGTGAATCTTGGAATTCGTATTTTTCCCTTTTCTCAAGTGTGTCCCTCTTTGTCATTAAAGTAACAAAATATACAAGAAAATCTAAAACAATGTATCCGGTAGAAAGACTCATAATAAAAATAACTATGGCTTGAATGTTAGAAGTAGATAGTGGTTTTCTTTAAGGTTGTGCAAATTATTTAGTTAGAGTTTTTCTTTTTTCATTTCTTTCCTCTCATGGGTATGATATTTTTATTTATTTTAAATCGCCAATATTAAATAAAATAGGAAAATATTAATCTCTCACATCATTTTGATTATCATATTTTAATGTATTTAAAAAAATTATTTAACTTGTACATCACATATCTCCTAGATTTCTCACATATTCATAAATCAATAATTAATTTAAACTATATATTATTACAAAATTATATATATACTAGATAATTAAAATATTGTTACTTCATCAATACTTGTAAATATGGAGAAAAACAACGACGCGTCATTAAACAAAAATAACTAATTTTTTTTAATTTTTAAATTGAATGAAATAAAACTCAAGGCTGGATTAAATCGTTATATGTAATTTAATCTATTTTAGACGATTTGTATGAAGTTATACAATTATTCTAATTTATTTTTTTTTTTTAATTATTATGAATATACAGTGTTGTGTTTTTTTTTGGTAATTTTTATTTCATGTAAAAGCTTATACCTTATCCATTTACATTATACTTTTTATGTTCTATCTTTTGTTTTTTGGGTTACATTATTTGTTTTTTTTTAAGTTTATTTGTTATAATTTTTTACGTTGTGCTTTTGAAAGAACCCTTTTTGGGTTTTGTGTTATGGGCATAACATTTTTACCTCATTTATTTTATTTAATTATTGTTAAAAATAATTTTTTTAAATGATTATAATTTTTTTTTGTTTTCTATGAAGTTAGGTTAGAATTTATATTTATATTTTATATTGTATCCATTTATATTATAGTTTATTGTAATATAATAATATAGTATTTTATACTATAATATCAAATTTCATATTTTATCCATTTACATTATATTTTTTAATATATTCTTTATTATTTTATTTATCCTTTTACATTATTTTTTAAGTAAATGTAATGCTATGCAATTGGGCTTTTGGAAGTGCTTTAAGTGTTTTGTTGTTTTCTTTTTTATGAGCATTGCACATTATTTCTAATAAAATTAGTAGTATCACAACTACATTTACCAATGTGGTATTAAACATTTGGGTTTCTAATACTATGGTTTTAACATTAAAATATATTACGTATAATTCATTACTATCACTAATAAAATTTATCGATGTAAACATTAAAATTTGAGTAATAATTAATATTAACAGTAAAAAATTAAACATAATATAAAGTTGATAATAAGAAAATAATTATAATTCTATAAAATTATTAATTATATCTATAACTTTAATCATGTTAAGGTTAATAGTATTTTTTAGAGAGCTCATGAAATTATTATAAAGTTAATAACATTAATATTATAAAGTTAATAGTATTGATATTATGAATTTAATAATGTTGATATTATGAAGGTGACTTATTGGAATTTGGCACTTTAATTATTTTTTTAATTAATATTTTTGATAACCAATGCCTCTTTAATATTAGGAATTATAATAAACCCTTTAAAATAATCCCTATAGTATAAGCTTTAATATTAAACCGACTATTATAATAATTTCATTAGATTTATAAACCATAATATTAATATTAATATTATTGGTAATTATAAATGTTAATAACCCTAGGAATTATAATTCTTAATATTAAATAATAATGTTATTAGCCATTATTATATTAATCTAATATTATTATAACTCAATAATTCCTAGGGTGTATAAGCATGGTAAACCATATAATAACCAACAATATTAAGGTTAATATTATTGTTTATAGATATAATGGAATTAACCATTAATATTAATCTTACTACTATTGTTAATACTACAATTTCAAGGGTTTATAATCATGGTCAACCTTAATGTTAAAATATTATTAGACATAATAGATAATAATGTTATTAACCATTAGCACACTAGTCTAATATTTATAATACATATGATTATTAGTACTAATCCTTTGGGTTTATAATATTATTCATTCCCTTTAATATAAATCCTTAGGGTTTATAATCATGGTCAACCATGGTCCAACATCACATTATGACACAAATTTTCTCGAAATGAAAATTACCTTATGTTTCAAATCTTTAGGTGAAAATCACATTTGAGAAATTTGTGTCGACGCGTTTCGAGGCAGCCAATGTGGTTCATCATCTTGTCCTGATGATGAACCACATTGGTTGGTTCAAAACGCATCGACACAAATTTCTTGAATGTGATTTTCACCAAAAGGTTTGATACATAATTTATGGATCACAAAAGCCAAATTCCTAATATGAAAATCACCTATGGTGCAGCGCTGCATTATGACAAAGATTGTCTCCATATGAAAATAAATCATGGTCAACCATGGTCCAACGTGGCATTATGACAAATATTTCCTCAATAGTAAAATCATCCTCTACAAACCATGGTGAACCATGATTATTTTAGGGTTTATAATAAATTTTATCATAGGGTATATATACATTGGTTTTATAATATTAATCGCTTGGATTTAAAATTATTCACGTGGGTTTAATCATTGGATGTATTATAAATCCCTAGGGTTTATAACCATGGTCAACCATGCTCCAACATCACATTCTAAAAAATATTTTCTCAAATTAAAATAAACCATGGTGCAAAATCGCATTGTGCAAATATTGTCCCCATATGAAAATCAATCATGGTCAACCATGGTCCAACATCGCATTGTGATCAAGATTTCCTCAATATGAAAATCATCCTTAGTAAACCATGGCGAACCATGGTTGTTTTTGGGTTTATAATATTTATCTTAAGGTTAATATAACTTGGGTTTATAATATTATTCACTTATGTTTTAGTATTGATCCCTTGGGTTTCTTTTTCCCTATGGTTTAGAATATAAATCCCTTGGTTTTTTAGTATAAATCCAATGGGTTTATTATTCCTTTCGATTTATATAATGAATCTATTAGGTTTATTAATATAAGGGTTCATATTAATAGGGTATAATATTATTCATAGGCTTTATAATACTAATCTTTGGATTTAATATAAATTCCTACGGTTTATAACCGTAGTGAACCATGGTCCAATGTCACATTGTCACACACACTTTCTCAATATGAAAAACCACCATGGTGCACCAAGAAATTGTGACAAATATTGTCTGCATATGAATATAAATCATGGTCAACCATGGTGCAATGTCATAATGTGACAAATATTGTCTCAATATGAAAATCACCTTTGCGAAACCATGGTGAACCACGATTATTTTAGGGTTCATATACCTTGTGTTTATAATATTAATCTCTTTGGTTAAATATTATTCCCTTGGGTTTATAATCCCTTGGGATTTTAGTATTAATATATTGCGTTTATTATTCCCTTAGGTTTATAATATCATTCCCTTAGGATATTAGGATTAATATCTTGGGTTTATTATACCCTTCAGTTTATAATATCAACCTCTTAGGTTTTTAGTGTAAATCCCTTGGGTTTAAAATATGAATTAGGTTTATTAATCTAAGGGTTAATATTCCTAAGGTATAATGTGATTCACAGGGTTTATAATATTAATCTTTGGCTTTAATATAAATTCCTAGGGTTTATAATCATCGTCAATCATTTTTTTCGATTTACAATATGAATCCCTTAGGTTTTTAGTGTAAATCCCTTCGGTTTATAATATGAATTCCTTAGGTTTATCAATCTAAGGGTTCATATTCCTAAGACATAATATTATTCATAGGTTTTACACTATTAATCTTTGGCTTTAATATAAATTCCTAGGGTTTATAATCATGGTCAACCATGGTTTAACATCACATTCTATCAAACATTTTCTCAAGATGAAAAAATACCATGGTGAAACGTCACATTGTGATAAATATTGTTTCCATAGGAAAACCAATCATGGTCATACATGGTTAACCATGGTCCAACATCAAAATGTGAAAAATATTGTCTCAATATAAAAATCACCCTTGGTAAACCTTGATTATTTTAGGGCTTATAATATTTATCTTATGGTTTATATACCTTGGGTTTATAATTTTAATCCCTTAGGTTTAATATTATTCCCTTGGGTTATAATATGAAACCATTGGGTTTAATATTATTCTCTTAGATTTATAATATGAATCCTTTAGGTTTATTAATCTAAGGGTTGGTATTCCTAGGGTATAATATTAGTCATAGAGTTTATACTATTAATCCTTTCCTTTAATACAAATTCCGATGGTTTATAATTAGGTCAATCATGGTCCAATGTCACATTCTTAGAAACATTTTCTCAATATGAAAAACAACCATGGTGCAAAGTCACATTGTGACAAAGAATGTTTCCATATGAAAATCATTCATGGTCAAACATGGTTAACCATTGTTCAATGTCATGACGTCAAAAACATTGTCTCAATATGAAAATTACCCTTGGTAAACCATGATTATTCTAATATTTATAATATTTATCTTAGGGCTTTGTATACCTTTTGTTTATAATATGAATCCTTTGGGTTTAAATTTATTCCATTGGGTTTATAATATAAATCCCTTAGGTTTATTAATCGAAGGGTTATTTTTCCTAGGGTATAATATTATTCATAGGGTTTATAATATTAATAATTTCCTTTAATATAAATTCCTAGGGTTTATAATCATGGTTAATCATGGTCCAACGCCACATTTTTACAACAATTTTCTCAATATGAAAAAAAAATATGGTGCAATGTCACATTGTGACAAATGTTGTTTCCATATGAAAATCAATCATAGTCAAACATGGTCAAGCATGGTCCAATGACACAATGTGGCAAACATTGTCTCAATACGAAAATCACCCTTGACAAACCATGGTGAACCATGATTATTTTAGGGTGTATAATATTTATCTTAGGCTTTATATACCTTGGGTTTAATATTATTCCATTTGGTTTATAATATGAGTATCTTAGGTTTATTAATATAAATCTTGATATTTCTAGGGTTTATAATAATGGTCAACCATGTTCCAACATCACATTTCGACAAAAAAATTGTGAATACGAAAAAATCCATAGTGCAATGTCGCATTGTAACAAAGATGGTCTTTGTACAAAAATCAATCATGGCCAACCATGATGGAATGTCATAATTTGACAAATATTGTGTAAATATGAATATCCATCTTGGTAAACCATGGTGAACCATGATTATTTTATGGTTTATAATATTTATCTTAGGTTTATATACCTTGTGTTTATATACCATGTTCCAACATCACAATGTCTCAAAGATTGTCTCAATATGGAAATAAACCATGGTCAACCATGATAATTCTAGGGTTTAGAATATTTATCTTAGGGTTTATATACCTTGAGTTTATAATATTAATCCCTCGGGTGTAATATTATCTGCTTGGCTTTATAATATCAATCTCTTGAGTTGAGGCCACTTTCACAAAAGTATCTTAGGAGCCTTTCTTTCGTTACAAAGTTCCTGGAAACAATGAACAAGTGGGCGAATTTATAAGAAAAGTTTAACTAGAATTTTTACTTATTGATCATCGTAAGGGAACGATGCTACTCCTACTAGGGTTTCTGCACAAACTTTGATGCCCTAATCCTCTGTGCACTCCGTATCGAAGCTCGGCGCGTCGAGCTTCTCTGCTGATTCTTTCTCTGTGAATCTTCCCTCTGGAGGGGTGGGCACAGCCCCCACTCCCCCCAATTGTTCCTCTTCTGAAAACTCTGCAAGCGCAGACACAAATGCGAGTCCTGGCTCCACCCCACTAGCCGCCCATGTTATTGATCCCACTACCGACAATGCTGGCAACACTGTTGCAGGTTCCGCGGCCGCTAAAGACAAAGGCATAGACCAGAATTCCTTGACATCACTTCCAAAGGCATCCTCTGCTACATGGATTCCCAAGACTTTAGAAAGAACCATAATAGATCTCCCCAGTCACCGAATCAATGACCAAATCCAATATATGAGGGATCATGCCCCCATAGGCAAGTTCTTAGGACTCTGGCCTATTGAAAAGGACTTGCAAGGATGGATATTTTCCAAATGGAAGCCTAAAGGACAATTTACCCTGTAGCTTGGTCCCAAAGGCTTCTTCAATGCTATTTTCAATTGGCTGGAGGATAGAACTCATATCTTTGAGGGAGGCCCATACTTCTTCAACTCTGTAGGCATGTACCTTCATGACTAGATAGAGAGTGTCAATCCAGACAAAGAAGATTTCAACTAGGCTCCAGTATGGATTTGTATGTACTCTCTTCCCCTGGAATACTGGGATGAGGAGACCTTAAAGGACATAGGCAATGGCTTGGGGGTTTTTATCAAAGTCGCTGAGGAAAATAAACACCAAAGATATACCTCTTATGCCAGGATCTGTGTACACATGCATTTGGCCAAATCACTCACGGACTCGGTAATTCTATTTCATGAAGATTTTGAATGGGTTCAAACAATAGACTACAAGCATGTTCCCTTTCGTTGTAGGAAATGCCATGAACATGGCCACCTATTCAGGGATTTCCCACTGAATCTTCAGTCTAAAGCCCCTATCACTGAGACTAGCAAAGATGCTGAGGGATTCACAAAATTCACCAGTCGAAGAAAGCATGCCAAGAAATCTCCAGTTGCCCCAGATAATCTCAAGAAACCTGAAACTCGAAACAGCTTCAAAATTCTGACCTCTTAAATTTCCTTGGAGGAACACCTTTCTATCGCTTATTCTTCAGATCCACCTCCTACTTCTTCCCCCCCTCTTCCAAATTCTTTAGCTCTGCTCTCAGCCTGCGTTGACACCATCATCCCCACCTCTACCTCCTATGATGATAAAGATTAAGATTCAGCCCTTAAAACATCCAACATGGAGATAGATGCAGCCCTAGCTCTCAGTATCCATCAAAAGTCAAACACGGACGAACAGAACATACCGATGCACATGGATGAGGAACCAGAGAGTATATATCTGGGAAATCTAGACATTCTTAGCCTGGAAACAACATCTTGACAGAAAGAATCCAGTGCTATACCTCCCCGGAAAATTGAAAGTCTTGAAGTTGTTCTAGCCAGAGCACAGCATAACAAATGTCTTGGTATTTAGGTAGGCAGTCCTTGGGATGGAAAAAAAATACTGAAAGAATCGATGAAATGCGGGCGTAAAACGGATCTGCAGAGGACCATTATTATTGGAGAAATGCTAGTGGAATCTGGTAGATTCCCCAGTCTGACCAAGTTTTTCAAATATCTTCCCCACTGTTCCTCATGAAGCTCATCTCATGGAACGTGAGAGGGCTTAAAAGCCCTGCAAAACACAGAATGTTAAAAAACATGATCCAGCAAGATAAGCCTTCATTAGTCTATCTACAAGAAACAAAATGCAATAGCATTACACTAGAAAAGATCCTAAATAAATCTTGGTCTGGATGCCATTCAGTCTTAGTGGATGCTTCAGGTGCTTCAAGAGGGCTAGCAATCATTTGGAACCCTCAACTTCTCTCCCTTCATGATTTTCATGCCTCACACTACTTCATTCAGACAACTTTCCACCTAATCGGGACCAATATCCATGGTCATCTCTCTAATGTGTATTTCCCACAAGATTCACAAAAGAAGTTGGATCTGTTGGACACTATCATAGCTCTCAACTCTATCAGGAGCTTTCCCCTTTGGATTTACGGAGGTGACTTCAACATCATCATAGCTTTGGAGGAAAAAACAGGAGGAAGAACGAGGCTGGAAGGAGACAGCATTGGCTTCAAAGACTTCATCCACATAAATCAGTTAATGGACCTACAGACTTCTAACGGTATGTATACATGGACCAATAAAAGAAGGGGACCGCAACATATCGCCTCCAGGCTGGATCGATTCCTTATGTCAGATAATGCTATTCACCTGGGTGGGGACTTTCATGCCTCTATCATGCCTCAAGTGGGCTCTGATCACTGGCCCATAATGCTACAGTGGTCGCGTCTGGGCTCTAGGTGTAATAGACCTTTTCGCTTCGAATATTTTTGGTTTTCACATCCTAACTTCGAAGAAGTAGTTAACGATGCTTGGAAATCCTTCACTCCCCTTGAAGGAGCCAAGATGTTCTAGTTTCAAAAAAAGCTAAAACATCTCAAACAAGCTCTCAAATCTTGGAATCGCGCTCAGTTTGGTAACATTTTTTACCATAAGAAAGCGTTGGAGCAGCAAATGAATACTTTGCAACAGTGTATTATCTCCGAGGGAAGAACGGAAGACTATGCGCAACAGGAGAAGGCCCTCTTGACCAAGATTGAAGCACGCAGACAACAAGAGGAGACCCTGTGGCGTCAAAAATCTAGGTTCAGATGGCTTAAGGATGGGGAGAAAAATACCAAATTTTTTCACAGGTCTACTATTCAAAGGAGAATGCACAATAACATCGCCTTCATTAATAATCGGCAAGGGGAGCGACTGGAGGTGCATGAAGAAGTGGAACAGGAATTCAAAGATTACTTTCAGGACATTCTTCGGGAGCCTCCAGGCCGCAGAAATTAGGCCATTCGATCTATTACACAGCATATTCCAAAAATCATTACAGCGGACCACAAAAATATGCTTCTCCAGCCTATCTCAATGCAGGAAGTGGAGGACGCTATGGCCCAACTTAAGGATGGCAAAGCGCCTGGCCCTGATGGCTTGACAACTAATTTCTTTCATGCTTTCTAGGAGTACATCAAAACAAAGGTCTGGGAGCTCGTGGAAGAGTCGTAATTGATGCATTGGATCCTTCCTTCCCTAAACATGACCTTCATAGCGCTAGTACCTAAAGTGGAAGAATCCAATACACCTGATAAATATAGGCCCATTGCACTCTGCAATGTTATCTACAAACTCATATCTAAAGTCCTGGCGAACAGGCTCAAACCTCTTCTCCCTCTTCTCATTTCGCCAGAGCAGATAGGCTATGTAGAAGGGCGCCAGATTCTAGACGATATCATTCTCTCACATGAAGTGATCCACTCACTCAAGATTCTAAAAAATCCATATATGATTCTCAAGTTAGATCTTTCTAAAGCTTTCGATAAACTCAACTGGACCTATATTAATCAAATGTTATTACCATTTGGCTTCTGTGCTACTTGGACACGTTAGCTTATGAATCTTATCTCCTCTCCCTATTTCTCCATCCTTCTTAACGGTTCTCCTTCCTCGCCCTTTCGTCCCTCCCGGGGTATTCGTCAAGGCGACCCTCTCTCCCCATTCCTTTTTGTACTTATGGCTAAAGGCCTTAGTCGCCTTCTTCATTCTGCTATCTCTTCACACTCCCTAAAGGGAATTTCTCTTCATGGTCAACCCCCCATCTCTCACCAACAATTTGTCAATGACAATATGCTTTTCGGCCATCCATCAGTTCAAGAAGCCTCTTCCTTCAAGTCCCTGCTCAATCTCTTCTCAGAAGCTTCTGGCACCTCCATCAATGCTTCCAAATCCCAACTCTTCTTCTTGCACACTCCCATTCTCACTTAGCGAAATATAGCCAGGATTTTGGGCTTCCCGATAGCTGTGCTTCCTTTGAAATATCTTGTAGCTCCCTTGTTCGACTCAGCCATCAAACATGCTTCCTGGAGAACCCTCCTTGACAATTTAGAAACCAGGCTCTCTTCTTGGACCTACCGCTCGCTCAACATTTCTAGCAGGCTTATCCTAATCAAATATGGTCTCCAAACCATGCGTCTGTACTTATTTTCTATATTGGCTGCCCCTAAATGGGTTCTTAAAAAAATTCGCAATCTTCAAAGAAACTTTCTTTGGGGCTCCTCAGGCCTCAACAGGAAATGGGCTCTTGTCAAATGGATTGAGGTTTTCCTTCCAAAGTCAACTGGTGGGCTTGGTCTAAGGGATCCCCTCCATAGCAATAACACCATGGGCGCCCGCATCTGGTGGAACTGGATTTCCAAATCGCACACTCCTTGCGCACATTTCTGGCGTGCCAAATATGCTCCAGGCAGTCCACCGGAGGATCTCATCCGCCTCAGCATGACCGCCCCTAGCTCGTTGATTTGGAATGCGGCCAAGCAACATAGTGCCTTTATTCAAGTGCACAAATTTTGGGAAATCCATTCGGGTACCACGACAAGATTTTGGGAGGACTCATGGCAACAACTTCCCAAACTTGCCTCTCTCTTCCACAAACCCAAGTGGCAAGCTATTATGCAGCACAATGATGAAATCCATGTCCATCAGTTTTGGTAGCAGCATTCCCCTCAAGGTTTTCAACTTTGGAGATCTGCTAGCACCTGGCAGGCCAACTGGCAGGAGGAAACTTATGTACAGATCGATCAAGAGCTCAAACTCAGGAAAATTAAACTCTCTGATTAGAAGGACAAAGTGTGATGGGGATATACACCCAAAAGTATGTTCACTACCAAGGAAGCATACCAACTTCTCTATCAGCCCACACAGATAATTAAGGATCAGCTATGGGATCAGGTTTGGCAACCAAGCATCATGCCTAAGGTCTCTACTTTCCTTTGGCTACTAAGCAAACAACGGATCCTCACTTGGGAAAATATACAAAAGTGAGGATTTATTGGGCCTTCCAAATGTCCCAATTGCAATCTTCACACAGAGACAATTTTTCATCTCTTGGACACCTGCCCATTAGTAGCACAACCTTGGGAGAGAACTGCACATTGCAACAGAAGAACGGGTAGATGTGTGGGAGATATTTTAAACACCATCAGGAACTGGCCTCGACATCCTTTCCAAAGTCTTCTACTCAATTCCCTCTGGAACCTCTTACCGAGCTTTGTCTATTGGATCATTTGGAAGGAGAGAAATAACAGGATCTTCAAAAATCACAGTACGCCCCTTGACACCCTGTGGCTACTTCTCAAACAAAACCTTCAAGAAACTCTAGCTCTAAGTCCTTGGCAAGACTCGGATTTGCCAGCTTCACCCCATGAATGCCTCATTCTGGAAAATTGGAACCTGGACCTCACGTTTTTAGCTCAAGTCAACTCCAGCTCCTCCATCCATACTGATTCTCCCTAATTCTGGTCTCCTCCTACCACCCACTCTTACAAACTGAACTTCGACGAAGCTGCTAAGGGAAATCCTAGGCTGGCTGGTTATGGTGGTATTTTCAGAGATGCTGTAGGCTCTGCTCTGCACATATATCATGGTTCGCTTGGAAGAGACTCCAAAAATGCTGTGGAACTTGAAGGCTTATGGAAGGGCATTTGTATAGCAGAAATAGAAAATTTTTTCCCTCTAGAGGTAGAAGGGGATTCTTAAATCTTAATAGAGGCAGCTATTCAAATTCACTCAGGCACCTCAGCAGCAAAGATCGCTTCGAGCTGGTGGCTTCTAAGCATATTGGAACAAATTGAATATTGGCTCAGGGCACCCCGCAGCATTACCTTCAAGCACATTCAGCATACAACCAACAAGCTAGCAGATAGACTGGCTAATCAAGGCATTGATCAGTAGCTCCCATTCTTCTCTGGTCCACTGAGAAATTCTAATGATGCACAGCTCCAACAATACTGCACTCTTTTGGTGCAACAAGATCTATCTCTCCCGAATGCGGGTGTGTAACATTGCATTCTGTACGTGGGTGGCCTGGTGGGTTGGCACATGGCCTATTACCACCTCCATCCAGCCTCACATGATGCAATTCTTTAAGTCTTCTGCTAACATCTTCAATGCTGTGTTAATGCAGCTCGTCCCTCCACACCAGCCTGCTAGTTCTTCTGTCATGGCGCCCCTCCAAGAATTCATTCATGCTCCTCCCCTGCACTCGTGTTGTTCCCTTGCTGCCGCAGAGCCTCACTCTCCAAACAGCACAGGGAAACCTTGTGCACTAGAATGTTGTGTTGATTTTTTGCCAGGATTTCATGTTTCTCAAAGCCCATTCTACAAATTTAGTCATCGCTCATCCTTTGTCCATCGCTGTGCTCCTCTGCGAGCTGAAGCTAGGCCACTTCAGTCCCCCCCTGCCTTCACAGCACTGCTGACTGTTCAGAACCTCCTACTCTTTACATTATGCCTAGATTGTGCCAGAGAATGCGCTGTAGGAGGGGAAGCTCCCGTGGGCGATTTATCCGCCAACCCTCCTCCTCTACTTCGGATTCCTCGTCTTATTCCTCTGACTTCTGCTCTGACCGCTATCCTGATACCAGGAGTGGACATGGACGGGGTCGAGGGAAACATAATTCAGCTGCCCACTCTCATCTCTCCTCCCCTATTCAATCTCACACCGCTCGTTTTCAGTTCCTCTGTACACTTAGTAATTTCTCCTTCATAGCTTCAGTCACCATTGAGCTTCGAGAGGATACTTCTGGTCTGATTGCTGTGACACCAGGGGTGACTCTAGAGACGAGGGTGGAAGATAAGCATGGCACTTCTCAGATTGACAACAAGCAGAGCAAGGATCCTGGTGGCACTGCAACTCAGGACATGAACATTCAAGCTAGTCTGAGCGTCCCACTTGGTGGCAGTTCTTCAGGCAAAGAAGGCCATCCCTCTGAGGAAGAATATCCCTACAAATATGGGTGCCGCGTCGTCGAAGAGTCACCTTCCACCTCTCATGAAGCTTAATCAGGTCGGTGTTCAATGGTTTTTGATTCTCTATTTCTCAGAGGTGCTCAATTCCCTCCTGTTTTACAGTCATTACATGCTCCACAGTTCTCATGCTCAGTCTTTTTTTCTAAAGTTAAATTTCTGGTTTCCCCTGCATGGGCGACATTCTTCTGACTGTGTCTTTGGGTCTCGGTTACGGTTACATTTTTTTAATGGGTCAGAATTCAGTTTTGAAATGGGCAGCGCTTCCCTGTTTATTTGTATGTGCCCAGTCAACCAATTTTGGTCTTTGAAATACCTCTAGTTAGTCTTCAGTTTAGTTATGGGCGTATTTTGTTTCTCTGAACTAGACATGGTCAAGGTCCTAAAAGCTCATCTGGTCAGTCTTCAGCTAGTCTTTTTGGTCAGTGTTCAGCTATGTAATGTGAGCATGCCGCATCTCTGGGCTAGACTTCTCGAGGCCACTGCCTTTATGTAAAAATATTTTTGTATCAAAATAGGTGTAGACAAATTCAGAAAAAAAATAAAAAAAATAAATAAATAAATAAATAAATATCAATCTCTTGAGTTTATTAATCTAAAGGTTCATATTCTTAGTATATAATATTATTTATAATATTTACAATAGTATTCTTTTGGTTTAATATAAATCCCTTGAATTTAAAGCATTGAAACAATGTTTTATGTTTTTTAATAAATAATAAGAATAATAAATTAATTATTGTTAATTAATTAATTATTATTATTAATAAATTATTATCAAATTGACATTACTATTATTAGTATTATAAAAAGAAAATATTTATATTTTTGTAATAAATAATAATAATAATAATTGATTAATTAATTATTATTAAATTTATAACCTTAATAATGTTAAGATTAAAATATTATTGTTTATAGAGCTAATGAAATTATTATAAAGTTAATAACATTGATATTGTAAAGGTGCCCTATTGTAGTTGGGCACTTTAATGATTTTGCTAATTAATCTTTTTGATAACCAATGCCTTCTTAATATTAGGGTTTATAACAAACTCTTTAAAATAAACTATGTATTATACACCCTAACATTAAATCCAACGTTAAAATATTATTAGAAATAATAAATAATAATATTATTAATGGTTATTATACTAATCTACTATTTATAATGTCTATGGTTTTTAGTATTAATCATTTGGGTTTAATTCTAATACTTAGGGTTGATTAATACCATGTTGGTTTAATATTGAGTCATTGGGTTTGTCGATCCTTTAGGTTTATCATATCTATCCCCTCGGTTTACTAATTCAATGGGTTTATAATATTAAACCCTTATGAAGGTTGAAACCCTATACTTTATAATATTATAACCATATGAAAATTTAAACCATATAGTTTATAATATAAAACCCTAGGTTTTACATTTTATAATGTATTATTATTACATATTATATTATGAAATAATATATTAATATATAAAATATTCTTACATATTATTATATTAGTGTGTTACTCTCTCTCTCTCTTTCTCTAATAATATAGTGTATTTTCGTTTAACATATAGTCTATATATATAGCTAATAATAATAATATATTCCAAGTAAATATATCAAATATATTTACAACATATTAATAAATATATAATATTAGTTTAGTATATAATATAATATAATATATATATATATATATATATATATATATATATATATATATATATATATATATATATAAATGTTGGGTTTAATAATCCCTTAAGTTTTTAATATTAATAATTAAAAAAAAAAAAATCTCTTAGATTTGTATCTTAATATTTAATAATAATATTAAAATGTTTAAAAAAATACTTATATTATACATCAAAGAGATTAATACTATAATAATTATAGTATATAATTAAATTATATTTCAGTTTGATATAAAATATATATTTAATATTTCGAATATATATATATATATATATATATATATATATATATATATATATATAACCTTGAAATATAAATAACCATTAATAATAATAAGCCTTTGCTAATTATATTATAGTTTGAAATATGAATATTATTATAATATTAACTAAAAACATAATAGCATATTAATAGTATAATATTAGTATAATATATATGTTTGTTACTATTTATATCATTATTAACAATTACAAATTTTTAATTTGTAATAGTTATTTTTACATTATACATTTAACAATTATTAATTTGGTTGATATAAGCCTATCAGCGTATATTTAGGACATTTAGAAATGTGGCTGTAAGTATGGTTCATATAAGCCTATTGTCGTATGTCAACCACATTAGTAAATGTCTTTGGGCTAGTTCATAAACATTAAATGCTACATAGAAATACATGGAAACACTAACTATAACCATGGAAACATTGAATTCAATGAAAAGCGCCGAATGTTTGTGTGCATGGATGTGTCATACATAAAAAACAATGGTGTGATGTAAAAAGAATGCGACACTTGTTAGTATTCTTATTCTTCTCCTGAGAAAAATCAGTGACTACCTTCAAATTTAGTTGCAGCTACATAATTCTTCGCAGCTCCAGACTTCTTAGCAGGGTGTAGAACCTTTGCTCTTCTTTGGCTTGACAACCCAGCTTCAACATCAAATGCATTATCTTGACATCCCAACTCCAACTGCAAGTAGTGCTCGTTCCAGTCGGATTAGCTACGTGGCATCTGCATTTGAGCTTTGGTCTGTGCATCTCGCATAAAAATGCAAAAAATTGAGGGATGACGATGTCCAAATCCATGATCCACAACAAGGTTTCCACTTGAGACTTGGGTCACTACACATGCCACTCTAAAAACAATCATCATAATGGTATACTATAGTTATTTAACCTTTCAGAATGCACAAGTTCAATTTTTTGTCATTTTAAAGCAGACAAACTTAATACCTTCTGTATTGGAATCCCTCAAGATCACAATATGTTCAAATGAAATCATTGCCATGTCCAAGCGATTTCATGGAGGGTTGCACCATCCGGCCGCCATTGTCTTTAGGTGGGAATAATTGGGCAGGTGGAAATCGATAGTGGTGACCATAATATAAGGGTTTCCTGGAACACATCATAGGGGATCAATCGTGCATTTTATCTCAATCACATATTACAAGACACCCCATTGTTGGAGAGTAGTGAGCAGAGTAGCTATGGCAGTGCCATACCCTTGACTGTCTATGATTCTAAGTCTCACCATTGTTTACGAGAGAATTTCTCAGAGCAACAGTAGCGGTGCCATACCCTTAACTATTTATGATTATAATTCTCACCATTTTTTAAGATAGAAACTTTTTTTCATAGAAAATGGACAATTAATAGAATATGACACAAAGTACAAGAAGGCTAACAGAATATGGTAGACCAAAAGTACCCCAATCTCACATTGATGGAATTATGTTTCTAATATTATTATAGTGAGGGTGGTTGGATCGATATCGCCTCAGATCATAATTTGAGAGAGGAGACGGTCATCCCCCTTAGAGAATTCAAGAGCTAGGATCGAACGGATTTGTAAAATAACTTGTCACTTTATAAAAATAAGTAAATTCAATTCATATATGCATATATCATTCATGAATAAAATAAATATATTCTATGTGTCCCAGTGTCCCACCTATTCTAGGCTTAATAGATTCAAAGGGTGTGGTAAATGGTTTGTTCTCAACTATTATGGTAGGGACTAAAACCCCCAAAAAGATAGAGAAACACCTTTGAGAAACAATTAACAGAACATGGCACACAAGAAAAGAGGGCTAACAGAATATGGAAGACTGCATAAGAGGGTTCGCATATTATATTTTTTAGAAAATGTAGAAAATTTTTAATGGTCTTGACGTGGGCTCGCTGGAATGCCAATGTTTATAAAAATGTAAGGTAATGGTATCCAGGGGGCACATGTATTTCATGCAAGACCAAAGGCCCACCATAACTTTCTCTTATTTTTATTTTTATTTTGAAAAAATTTCAATTCATAGCAGTGTTATAGAAATATGTTATTCTATTTCAACAAGTTATACGATGCGGAACTATGCAACTGGAGTGGACAACACCTTTTTCACACTTATCAACTCTCTAGTTTTATTAACCCTTCAATATTGCCTTCATGCAATCAAACTGTAAAGCAAAAGAAATCCTTATCCACACATCCTAGCATATATGAAAATATCTAAATCCACCCTGTTGGAGGTGTCAACCTTGATTTCATGCATTTGTTGGACTCAGGACTAGCCCTCATGTTAATTAGTCAGCTGATATATCGAACTTATCCTCACGTAAACAAGTTTGAATAGACTGGAGGTCATTAAAATGCTGAAATTAAGGTGTCTACAATGGTCGCTTCCATGCACCAATCCCATGTCATATTCTTTAGAAAGTCCAGGCACTCTCGTAAAATGTAGCTCTCGATGTTGTTCATGGTTTGTGACTCATTCACTCCAAAGCCAACTGCACTACTTTTCCTTCCAAAATTTCTCCCTTCAACCTTGAACCAAGTACAAGACCAAGAAATATATCAAGACTAAGTGTTAATATTAATAGATTAAAGAACTGAATACTGGGATGATTGTATGAGCATTTATATGTGCAACTGCATAGATAAAGTCAATCGGGTGAGAGTTTGTATCATATTGTATTATCATTTAAAATGCAAGAACATCTTTATCAACTTCACTTACAACTAGAGGTATATGTGTGCCATGCATATATTAGGGTTTTCCAAATATCTGAATTAGCCCAGTAGGTTTCTTTACAGTTCTCACATAGTGTATGGACGGTATGTGTGTGCCATGCATATATTAGGTTTTTTATGAATATCTGAATTAGTGTTGTAGGTTTCTTTACGATTCTCATTTAGTGCATAGATCTTCGTAATGTTTCAAGTGATGTATGAATGTATACTTAATATGTGTTTTTAAGATGTGTTTTTCATTATATATTTTTATATAAAGGTTACCAGTAAAAAAATCCTTGTGATATCCTTCCGAGAAAAATGGGAAAAAGGTAGCACAAAGCACTCAAACTTGTTAACAATGTTTTGAAAACTACTGAATTGTTAGTGTAGGGAAGATGACCATCATTGCAAGCATGAGATTTGATTGATGCTCCCATGACTTTGCATTGATAGGAAATATACAATGTCATTTATATTCAATACAAGGAAGGCATTTTGTTTCCAACAAATATTGTAATAATATTAAGCGGATCATAAAAACAAAATACTGAAAATAATTTCTATAAAATGCGGGTCACAAAGAATTTATTTCCAGTAAATTCCGTATCTCTTCCTCATATTACAGTTTGTGCTTTTCTTTTTTTCCTTTAAATTAAATATGGGGCTACACTCACTTATGTATTAGCTCACAAGTTAAAAAGGAGCTTACAGAGCACATATATGTTGCAGAACTTTTACAGCTAAGAAATCCTACCAAAAAAGACATAGTTGCATTGTATGAAAAATATATTAAACCGTAGGTTTCTCGAAGAATTTATATCCATGTAATATGTGAATTGGATATATTTCGGTGATAAGTCGATAAGCAAGCTCATGGAATTGTTGTATATTACATCCTGTTTGGAAAATTCTTCCTGTAAAGGATTTTATTATTTCTCCTTTATGACAGGTTAGGTTGGTTGTTGTAAATTTCCTTTAAATTTCTATTTTTTAAACAAAGTTTCAACTACTAATTTTTGTATGTATCTGAAAAATTTATATCTGGCATTTCTTTAGTTCTCTAATTATGGTTTGGCCCTTGAGCTTGCATTAGGGCCCTCTGATCAGTAATAGCATAGCAATAACATTTGTGTGGTTTTATCCTGTTCTGAAAATTACTTACTAAAAATGAATTGCATGCATGATATTTTATTGTAGTTGAATTGGTCATAATATTGTTGCAATTTCCTTCATGTATGATAGGAAAATAAATAAAACATGACATATTTATATGCAATTAAATTTATAAGTACAAGGCTTCCACCTTTATGACCATGTTGTACTGAGAAATGGAGGCCGAAATTTCATTCAACTCCGAGGTTTTTGATTGGCTTAACTTTAACTAGGAATAGTGAGTCCCATAGAACCAAACCCTCTCGAACTGCATAAAAGGAAATGATCTGTGAACCAGTTCCAGATAAAGGAAATTTAATATAATAAGTGAATTTTGTTACCTATGCATCTCCATAAAAAAAATAGGCATACGAATCTATGCAATCAAGGATTTGAATCCATTCAGGCATCTAAATCTGTATCCCTATCCCCATCCTCAGAAACTGAACCTAGGGATACACATTGTTAACTTCTATTAATAACTACTATGTGGAGGACCTTAATCTATCATTATGGAGAGATGGTCACTTCTGCTAATACCTACTGGGTGGAGGGACCATATATACTAGTGAGTTGTTGGATGTGGGTTTTCCTATGACCTCCACTGCGCTGAAATGAGATAAAATCATACTAACCTTCAACCCATTTACGATGGCCTTTAAAGCTCCTCATTATTTCAAAGGGCTTATCTTTCCACGACTTTTGTTCTAAATAAACATGAAATTCTTAAACCATCGCAGATTAAAAATTGAAAGCTAAATATTTGGCTTTATTACATAATTTCTAAGCCAAAAGTAAATAATTTGAGGCTCAACTTTGAAAATAAGAGAAGAATAATTTGGACTTGTAGCAATAGAATTTACACCCACATTTAACATTATTTTCACTTATACTGACTGCCATCCACATGCTTTATCTAATGAAATTGTGATTTTTGTAACACCAATCGTGCACAAAATTTTGCTTGTTGTAACACCATTTATGCTATGTGAATTTGTTATTCAAGGAAAAATATGTATGATTCATTAGCGTACTAACATCTGAAAAGAAATAAAAAAAAAACAAACAAGGAAATGAGACTTACCTTTCACAACGTTGTGCAATCCTTACTTTCTCATGCGAGTCGGGTACCCTCCCATCTTTTGCATCTAGAAACTACAATAGATTGTCGTTGGCTACAAAATCATACACAAGAAAGCACTTGCCTCTCCATCTGGAACCAAAAAACCTCCTAACCTCACCATTCAAAAGAGTCTTGAGACCCTCTTTGAATTCTAATTCCTCCATATTGCAACTCATCTTACTGAAGCTTTTGATAGCTACAAAAGAACCCTCTCTCAATACACCCTTCTAAGCAGCCAAATAGTTTTTTTCCCCAAAAAAAAACAATTCAAAGAAATTTTGTGTTGCATATTCAATCTCCTCAATATTAAATCTAAATATCTGGAAGCATTCATAACCTATTCCTTCATCTGCCAAAGGATTCCAACCTTTTATTATTGATCTAGACTAATCAATAGTGACAAATTTCCTACCAAAATCCTTAGTTATTGATACTTAGTTTACTGTATGTTATCTTGTATTGCTAATCTTATCCCTTCTTCTTTGAAATAATGAGAATGTGAAATAGAAATCACACTCAAGAAAGCACACCAACAACAATGGCAATGCTTGGGGTTTTAAATGTTTTGGAGCAAATTTTTCAACTTCTTGATAAATCTGCATATTCTAAATCAGTCTCTATATTCCAATTATCTTGCTACAGTTTGTAAGCTATGTCAACAATCTTCCCAGATTTAATATTTTGATTTTTTTACTCAGTGACTTAGGTTATCTTTAATATTTTAATTTTTACGAGTTGAGTTAGGTACTGTAGTGTCCAAGTCTCATCAAAAGCATACTGCCTATTGTATCATGCTTTTTTGGATGGCTCCATGTGCATTTCCAAATTTTATGCTAAGGATTTTTGCAGGGTGTGATGTTGTTTCACCAAAAAATATGGCGTCAGCTATGCAATTGTTAGCACAAATACCTCCACTACTACATAATTGTTGCCTGAATAGTTCCATTGAAGTTTTTGTGTAAGGGGAAGCATTGAAGTTGAATATGAAAGTGGATCTACAACAACAGATCTACAACGACATGAAATTTTTGTTGAATCCCAATGTGCTCAATCACAAGTGGATGATGTATCTAAAGCATTTGCAGAAGAAGCACAGAAGGAGCACATAGATGCACGTGAATCCCATTGTTCACAACTGAAAGTGTGTGAATATTTCATGATTCCAACAATAGAGTTTGTTGATGAAAACTTGGTGAGTCCACCAATAGAGCTTGTTGATGACAATTTGGTGAATCCACCAATAGAGCTTCTTGATGATAGTGAAGTTGTCATTGGAGCAGTGAGTGTTATGGTGAATACAACAATTAATATTTTTGATGTAAAATTCAATGACGAATTGTTGGCTAGTGATGAATGGCTGCGGATGATGGAAAAAAAACATCGTATTGACATGATGTTATCTCATGAGATTATACCACTTGAGTCTCGAAAAAAAGTGAAAGACAACTTGTTTGCAACAACATAGGTCAATAAAAATGTGAAAGAGAAAAATACATAAGCTGATGTAGATAAGGAAGCACAACAAGAGGAAGATCTCATTATAGAGGATGTTAGACTCCATCTTGCCAGTCTGCTGTCAGAGTCAAATTATCAAAGTTCATTTCTCGTTATGTACATTCCTTTTTGATGTCTAGGTCAGCAAGGACTTAATTTGGTATTTAGGTCTAGGTGCAAGTTATTGTTCTCAAGGTGCTTCATAATACCTGCAGGCCAGAGGAAGATTTCCAATAAGCTTCATTTCAAGATTTTCATCATGTTCGAGGATATTTCTTTTTCAAAACTTTGTTTTGAAAAGGAAACTTTCAAATTTTAATGTTTGTAATAAATCCATATTTTAGAGTCTCCTGCCTTGAAATATTTCAGAAGCAGCCTTGGTTATCCTTCGCTAAGCCAGATGTCGGATCCCTGCAAAAGACAACAAAGTTATCAGTCCAAAAACTCAGAAAAGCCAAAGGAAAAGCATTGCATTAAATGAATAAATGTCAAAATGCCAAACATTATGAGAGTGGGTTATCAAACAAATTTGAAATCGAATTGGATTTGATCAGATATTTTCTTCATATATAAAACATGGCAAACAAAATTATTTGCAAGAAATCCGCAAGGCAGAGGTCGAATTGCAGATTTGGAGGGCCGAAGACATGTTTGCAGAGCTGTTGACAGTTTTTGAGTGCGCGCTACCCATACATGGTGCGCGCTACCCACTTGGTGCACGCTACCCACTTAAACGCCATGGCCAGTGTTAAATAACACGGGCGCTACCCACTTGAGGCGCGCTACCCATTGGGCAAGGGCACTACCCATATAGCAACAGAGCCCAGAAATTTGTGTCTTGCGCCCAGTTTTGTATCAAATCGACTCCAGCAACTTGAAAACAGTTTGAAAAGTATAGCGATGGAGGCAGCTATGAATCTTCTTGGAGATGGATTGCGAGCCTGTCTTCTTGTTTAAGGCCATAAGACCGTCTATCTATTGAATTTCCAGAAATGCGGTTCAGATTCCCTTCTCTCCATCCTAAAGACTTACCTGATGAAAGAGCGATGCAATGGCATTCATCACTGGCGTTTAAAAAACATGTCACTGGGCGGTGCAATATATGTCAACTCCGCAATTTGTTGTAGCAAGATGAGGCAGAGGCTAGTAATCAACTGACACGCAGGCATCATAGATCCAGTCGTATTGAATCGACAGAGTCTTCTACTGTAAGAAAACGGCAATTTGGAATTTTGAATTAGTGGGCTGCATGCCAAGCTCAGGAGATGATAACCACTATGGAAAGGCAGGCCCGAGAATTAGAGCTTCTATCTCTTGCTGGTTTGTATAGTGTGTCAACTAGGGCAGCGTCCTCACTTGTGCAGATATGGTGGCAATCCGTAATGATTTAGAAGTGTTATAATGGCTGTGATATTAGTAGACCTGTAAAGGTACATTTGTATGTTCTTTGTTTTTCTTTTCCATTTGTATTAAAAGTTAGTTCCATTTGTATTAAAAATCAATTTTTATTACAACGATCAAAAGTCAAAGTTAAAAGAAGAATACCTACTATAGCCGAAGAATAGGATTCGATTCCTGTTTAAAGACTTCAGTTAATGATTCAAATGGATCTGCGCTCCAGTTTCTGTTTTTAAATTGGCCATCAGAGGATTTTAAGGGGAACGATATTCTGTTTTTAGAACAAAGGGATGACTCTATCTCTATTTTTGTAACTTCAGGTGAAACAGCTTCTCATTTTGGATCGATTTGTTTTCATTAGAGTTTATTTATTGTATTGCCAATGATTTGTTGGGGGAGAGTTCTGAAAGCTGGTGTAGGAGAAAAACAGAGCTTTATTGTATAGTTTGACAGAGATTTTAATGAAAAGATACAGCTCTGGTTCCTGAGATTCCTGTGGTATGACATTTGACATATGTTTCTTCTTTGTCTCATACGTTCCTTGTTATGTTTACTTTTTCATTTCATAATCATTTCTATGTGAATGCTTTTAAGTAGAAGGCCAGAATCCAGTTTACTGCTCTGCCCTGGAGGAGCATTCAGTATTTATGTATCTTCTTCTGTTTGATAAGGATTCATCACACATGCCCTTGTCAACTTCTTAGCAGTCTTGCCATTCCGTTTAAATTCCAATTTGAGTGTTAAAATTCATGCTTATCTTGCCTCAGGAGATAATCTGTGTTCTTCATTTAATCTATGCTCTTGTTGTCTTTGCCCCACACAGCCTAGAAAACCCCGACATTTATTAAAAACCTCTTGCATATCTATTTACTAGCCTAAAATCAATATCAGTGTTTCATTTAGGTCATCTCAGATCCTATTGGACATTTTTCACTGAGTTAGACCCGGAGAGAGCCCTCTCCTGTCCTCGTATGGCTAGCTACGAGGCTGAGCTTGGTTTGATGTTGCCTCGAGTTTTTCCTTCTTCAGCCTGAGGCAGATTTGAGCGCTAACAGAGGAGAAGGAACAAAACCAATGTAGTTCTACATATGTTTTTAAACATATCATTGATTTCGAATGTGCAGGAAGACATAATGGTTATGAAGAAGATTTAAGTTTCCTTGAAGCATGGCTTGCAACACCATGCCTTGATAAAATATGCATAGAAGTTGCATAAATGAATGTTTAAGAGAACCTGGATGATGAAAACATCAATGAAATTTTTTAGGTAATGGAGTGTTGAAGAAATTTTTTTTATTATAAACTTATGCTGTAGCAAAATGATAATGAATATCACACAACAAAAGATGACATGTGGTATTATTCCACATACAAGCCGATTTTTTAAGAAGTCCAAGACATGCTTATACAACCTTGAACAATGGAACACTTGCACCAGCAAATAAAGAAACTAACGTTTGAAGGAAACAACAACAGGAAAAAGCTTAAACAAATTACAAGCTACAAGATATAGAAGAAGACAAGAGGAAAAGTAAATATAGTTGAAGTCAATTTTTTAAATCATAAGCCTAGATGAGACATAGACCAACAGGCATGTTAATTAAATTTTTGTGTAGTTGTAATTAAGGGGGAGTGTGGGAGAATCTAATTCTAACCACATGCTAGGTGTCATATCTATCCATCCAAGTGTCATAGTTCAGTTTCAATTAGTTCATTTGATCTTTATCTCACTACAGTCATTTATTACTGATGTATCCAATGTAGTAGTATTTCATTGATTTGTAATATTGAGAAGACTAATCCTTGCTCCATTTTTTCTCCTCATTATTTTTCACACAATATCTTCCACCAACCCTAGCTACTATCAGACAATAATTATTTCACGGTTGAGATGTTAGAAATAGTAATTACTTGGGTATCTATGAAGAGTTGAGTTAATTTAACAAAAATAAGTGAACTATAATATTATATGTAAGTATAGGGTGAAATTTCATCAATTAGTTAGGTTGAGTTTAGTTAGAGTTTGCATGACATTATATTTGAAAAGGTTGGTTTTTATACACTTGTGGATGGGTCATTGCACCATGAATCAAGGTTTTGGTTAATAGATTAATTTAGCAGCACATGTGTATTATGTTATTTATTCGTTTGCCTTTCCATCACATTGGTATAAGAGTGAGGTTGAGTTATAGGAGGAAGATCTTATTATAGAGGAGAAGGAAAAAAACCAATGTAGTTCTACAAATGTTTTTAAACTTATCATTGATTTCCAATGTGCAGGAAGACATAATGGTTATAAAGAAGAATTAAGTTTCCTTGAAGCATGGCTTGAAACACCATGCCTTGATAAAATATGCATAAAAGTCGCATAAATGAATCTTGAAGAGAACCTGGATGATGAAAACATCAATGAAATTTTTTAGGTAATGGAGTGCTGAAGAAATAATTTTTATTATAAACTTATGTTGTAGAAAATTGATGATGAATATCACACAACAAAAGATGACATGTGGTAGTAGTCCACATACAAGCCGATTTTTTAAGAAGTCCAAGACATACTTAGACAACTTTTAACAATGGAACACCTGCACCAACAAATAAAGGAACTAAGGTTTGAAGGAAAAAACAACAAGAAAAAGCTTAAACAATTTACAATCTACAGGATCTAGAAGAAGACAAGAGGAAAAGTAAATTTAGTTGAAGTCATTTTTTTAAATCATAAGCCTAGATGAGACATAGACCAACAAGCATGTTAATTAAATTTTTATGTAGTTGTAATTAAGGGGGAGTGTGGGATAATCTAATTCTAACCACGTGCTAGGTGTCATATGTATCCATCCAAGTATCGTAGTTTAGTTTCAATTAGTTCATTTGAGATTTATCTCACTACAGTCATTTATTACTAATGTATCCAATGTAATATTATTTCATCGATTTGTAATATTGAGAAGACTAATCCTTGCTCCATTTTTTCTCTTCATTATTTGTCACACAATATCTTCCAACAACCCTAGCTACTATCATACAATAATTATTTCACGATTGAGATGTTAGAAATAGTAATTACTTGGGTATCTATGAAGATTTGAGTAAAGTTAACAAAAGTAAGTGAACTATAATATTAGATGTAAGTATAGGGTGAAATTTCATGAAGTAGTTAGGTTGAGTTTAGTTAGAGTTTGCATGACATTGTATTTGAAAAGGTTGGTTTTTATACACTTGTGGATGGGTCATTGCAACATGAAATGAGGTTTTGGTTAATAGATTAATTTAGCACCACATGTGTTTTTTTGTTCTTTCTTCCTCTGCCTTTCCATCACATTGGTATAAGAGCGAGGTTGAGTTACAGGATCCAAGGAACCAAAATATCCATAAATCTAGTTTATTAAAGGAGGTGAGAAACTAGTAGAGCTACAGAACAAACCCAGGATAAATATTAGAAAGAAATGTTGCAATTAAAAAAAAAAAAATTAAGTGGCGAAGACAATAACGCATCCCATAATCATTAGCAGTCACATTATAGGACACCCTAGGAAGTTAAAAAATTCCATTATATGGCCTGAAACTACTTGATTAAACACCCACACACCATTTTTCATATTAATGATCTTTATAGACATAAATTGAAGGAGAATGAATTCAATTAAGTCACGACACACGAGAAATTCAAGAAGAGAATGAAAGATATATTTGTAGTGTGTCTCCAATTAAAATTCCTACAGCTTCACCCACGATAACCACAAACTCGTTTTAAAAGTGAAAAAGGTTTTTAACGCATATTAATTTTTTGAATGTATTGGATTAATGAAGTGGAATGATATTTTTTTAAAGGAATTACCTGAAAAGGGTTCATTTCTATGTAAAAAATTCAATCTCATTGAAAAGGGAGAAGCAATTTATCTATAAAGAGGTTTTTTTTAATGCACTTAGTAATAAATATTTGTGGAAGAAAAGGTTCTTGGTCATATTATATATTACGAGGTGTAGTTACAAAACCACTTTTTTTCTTGGGGGGGGGGGGGGTGACATGGAAAGAAGACTAACATAATAAGGAAATAAGATGGAATATCCAACAATGAAAACTAGCATGGATCACAAATCAAGACTGAAGTATACCAAGAATAGAAATCAAATGAAAGAGAAAAAGTATGTCAAATAGTTCATAGAGGTTCTCACTACAGCGAAGGAACCTAAAAGACAATTAGAGGAAGTAGAACCTAAGTGTACATATATTTCATCCTCTCGAATATCTCTGTCATGTGGTTCTTCCATTCTGTCTATTCTATGCAGTTCCTTAATACTCCTCCTCTCTCTCCTTTATGTACACACACAATTATTTATTAATTAGTGAAAATGCATTCAACCAAAAAGGCCATATTTTTTTCAACTTGGGATTTGATACCACCTGTAATGTCCCCCTCTCAAATGATTATTATCACAATAAAAAATAAAAAAAATCTAGTAAAACATATATTTTTTTCTTATTTCTTAAAACTCATGTCTTCCTATTACTTTCCTACATAATTATTTCTAGTCACATTCACAGTTGTTAACTCATTGGTAGAAGACTAATACCTAGACCATATAAGATTTGAGAAATTTTTGTTTGGCAATAAATGACTAATACACTTGTTTATTACAACTACATTCACATTCTTATACAACACCCATCATTTATTTTTCTTTAGACCAAGACTAGGTATGGTTAAAACATCCTTTAATATGCCTTCATATATTTATAAGCTTTGAAATATTTTGATCAAAATCTATGTTATGAACATAAACAATCATCAAATGTTATTTTGGAAGGGTCTATATATAAATTATCAAACTACCTACAGAGTAATTCGAGTGCTATGGAAATTGTCCCATTCATTTTTAACTTATGATGGCACTAGCCCTTGTGGTCCTAACTATACTTAATTTTTTTATATGCATTTCATTAATCAAATGCAACATTTATATAAAATTATATGTCTTGAATATGGTTTTAACGATAACCATATTCATGCTATATTATTGTAATGATAGGAATGTTGTTGCATTTTTTATTTATAATAATAATATGTTATTTGATTGATCGTCCATCATGCTAGTTGATCTGGAAATGCGTGTGCATGCATTTGAAAATGGTATTACTAGCTATCCTCAAACATGGAAATTGTGTTACAGTTATTATAATTAACTTTACTAATTCAATCATATTATCAGATGACAATGATTCATCTAATGGTTTCTAGGGTAACCACATTACCCCATCCCGCTAGTGGCTCCCATTCTCTTTGAACCTTCTCGAAGAAAGAATCCTCTAAATGGGTTTTTTCCAAGTTAGTATGTAAACCCTAAGGGTTTATCCTTCAAAACTTATGGAGGTTCCTTTCATTCTAACCGGATATTTTCTAATCCCTTCTACCAATATTTGCTAATTTTACTAGGTTGCTTGATGTCTTTTTTTTTTTAACTACCCCCCCCCTCTCAAATTATTTGTTAAATTTCTCTAGTTATTATACACGACCTTCTCTTCCTTTCTATCTTGTGAAATAATTCTAACCCTTTTTGTTTTATCTGTACTGATAGGTTAGTGTCTCCATTCACATAAGGGTTTCACATTAGGCACTGAGGAAAATAATCTGTGGTTTCAAGGTTTGACTTCGTCATTCCATACTAAAACTGCTTACTGGAATGGTAAGTTGGTTTTTCACCCTAAAATTGCTTTGAAGGAAAATATCACCAAGAAAGTTGCAATTCTTATTTGGGGTTAATTTAAAAAAAAAAAGGTTATCTCACCAATTTTTTCCATGCATGAATTTATAGGTGGAAATGGAAGTTGAAGCTTACAAACTCTTACACGTATAGCAAAATCATTCATTAGGGTTTTGATATTGTCATGTATTTGTTTAATGAATTAAGTATCTTATACTAATTTAAGCTAACCTTGTTATTTTGGCCTTCTTGGAGGTATGGGAGTTTTTGTGTGGAGGGCCTTTTTTTAAAAATAATGTTTTTTTGACACTTTTTTTACCTTGTTTGTTACTAGCCTAGATCCATCTTAATTCCGGATCTATCAAGGGCCGAGAGGGATCAAATATTTGGAGGTGAAAACCTTTTTTTTGAGAGAAAAACTTGAGGAAAGGTTTGCACCTTGAGAGATATGATCCCTCTCGGCGCTTGATAGATCTAGAGTTAAGATGGATCTAGGCTGGTTTTAGTCGTGTGCTGCCAAGGAAAATCTATCAAAGATATGATTAATTTGATCAATAATATGTAAATCTCTCAAGTATTAATATAATCATTTTAAATATGCTAAATATTTCTGAGATTAACTTGGTCATTTTAATTTTAAATTTTCTTAGTTACCTCAGTTTGTTGAGATGATAAATATTGTTAATAACTTTAATGATAAAAAATGATGAAATATTTTTTTTTGAATGAAAAGTGAAAATAATAATGTTGAAAGATAGAAAATGTGAATAACAAGAATGTACTCATGTTACAAATAGTCTTCATTGTGATCAATATCAAACTATTCTCCTCTACTGTTCTTATTGTCACCCTTGTTAGTTTTGTCATATTTTCATATCGATTATATGAAAAATAAAATTTAAATTGTAAATCATTTAAATCTTTAGCTCAAGTTGTTGTAATAAACATGATACCTTGTCTCTCTTGCTCTCCAATATTAATAGGTTAAATTACTATAACACAAAAATCAATGTGCATTGTCAATAACGTTTTGTGCTTACACTAAAATCAATGCATATTGTTAATCCAATCACTTTAAAATTAATGTACCATCATATATCCAATTACATCAAATCAGAAATCGACATCTACATTGAAATCAATGCATTTAATGCAAGCAATCAAATAAGATTAGAAAATAACTTCTACACTAAAATCAATGCATTTAGTGAAAACAATCAAATAGGATTAGAAACCATCTACATTGAAATCAATGCATGTAGTGAAAACAATCAAATATAATTATAAATCAACATCTACATTGAAATAAACACATTCAGTGCAAGCAATCAAATAGTATTGGAAGTCACCACCTACACTGAAATCAATGCATCTAGTGCAAGTAATCAAATATCATTAGAAATAAATATCTACACTAAAATCGATGAATCTAGTGCAAATAATCAAATAGGATTAGAAATCACCATCTCCACTTAAATCAATCCATCTAGTGCAAGAAATATTCTTCCCTCTCTCCACCCTCCATCCATATCTATATCCCCCTCCATCTCTTTTTTTTGTCGCTCTATCTCACCCGCCTAAACGCAGATGCTCTCCCACTCCATATCTATCAACCTCTTTGTCACTCCCTCCCTCTCCCCATATCTCTCTTGTTCCCTCGCTTCACCTTCCATCTATATCTCTATCTTCCCCTTCTCTCACTATCTCCCACTAATATCTCTCTTTCCTCCTTCTGTCATCTCTTCCTCTCCCCATATTCCTTCTCTCTCTCTCTCTCTCTCTCTCTCTCTCTCTCTCTCTCTCTCTCTCTCTCTTCTCCACCTTTATCTCTCTATGTCTTTATTCTTACCTCCATCTCTCTCCTCCTCCAAGTCAATCTATCTTCCCCTCCCTCTCTCTACTCTCTCACATCCTCTCTCTTCCTTCCTCTCTTTCCCTTTCTCTCCCATCTCTCTCTCTCTCTTCACCCACCAACTATGTTACTATATCCCTCCATCTCTCCTTATCTCTCATTCTCTCCCCCCTTATCTCCATCTCTCCTTATTTGTCCCTATATCACCCCAAAACATACACACTCTCTCTATCTCTCCCTTGTCACTCCTTCTATCTCTCCACTTCTCACTCTCTATATTTCTTATTTCCTACCTCTCTCCCCCTCCAACTCCATCTCGATATCAATCGCTCTCTCCTCCTCTCTCTCAAGTCCTCTCTCTCGTCCTTCCTCTCCCTCCCTTTCTCTCCTCTCTCTCTCTCTCTCTCTCTCTCTCTCCCTCTTCGCTCCAATACTCTCTCTTCCCCCATCATTCTCCTCCTCTCTCTCAAGTCCTCTCTCTCATCCTTCCCTTATCTCCCTTTCTCTCCAACCTCCCTCTCCCTTCCCCATCTCTCTCTCTCTCTCTCTCATCCTTCCCCTCCATCCCTTTCTCTCCTACCTCCCTCTCTCTTCCCCATCTCTCTCTCTCTCTCTCTCTCTCTCTCCCTCCAACTACATTACTATATCCCTCCCTCTCTCCTTCTCTCCCCCCTTCTCTCCATAAATCCTACTTTGCCTCTTTATCTCACCCCTAAACATACACACGCTCTCTCAATCTCTCCCTTGCCACTCCCTCTATCTCTGTCCACTTCTCTCTCTCTCTATATTTCTTCTTCCCTCCCTCTCTCCCCCTCCAACTTCATCTCTCTATCCCTCCCTCTCTCAAGTCCTCTCTCTGGTCCTTCCTATTTTTGCCTTTCTCTCTTACCTCCCTCTCTCTTCCACCATCTCTCTCTCCCTTTATCTCTTACCCCCCTCTCTCTTTTGCTATCTCTGTCTCCTCTAATCCTATCACTATTTCCCTCCCCCTCTCCTTCTCTCTCTCCCCCCTCCATATCCGTGTCTCCCTCTCTCGCTCTTCATTCATCCTCTCCCCTTTCCTTTAGTTTATCTCCATCTCTCCCTTGTCAATCCCCATATATCTCCACCTCTATCACTTTATATCTTTGTTCTTCCCTTCCATATATATCTAGAGTTAATATATATCATGATACATTTATATATATTATAATATAATAAATTTAATATTGTATTAATTGAAAGTTATTAAATATAATATTATTAATATTATAATATATTAATATGAGTATTAGATTTAATAATAATAATAATAATAATAATAATATTTTAATATTATATTAGGGTTAATAATATTTTTTTTTGCATGGTATTAATAATAATTTATCCCATGGTATTTGGACCATACGCTTCACCTAAATAAAATCTATTTTTTGAGTGTTCATAAATATAAAGCAAATAATGGAGTAAATATGGAAATAAATTTTATTTACTTACCATATCTCTCGTTTACTTATATTTTTATTAATTTACCATACCTCGTTTATTTACTATGGTATTTGGCCCATAGGCTTGTTATATAATTAGATTTTAATTTATAAGCATATTTGATATATTTTTATTTATTTACCTTACCTCTTTATACCTCTTTTATATTTATTTATTTACCATACGTCTTTATACCTATTTTATATTATTTATTTATCATACCTCTTTATCCCTTTTTTTTTGTATCTATTAATTTACAAAATCTCTTTTATAAATATGGCATTTGGCACATTGTATTTAGCCCATGGTATCAATATTAATTTGTTCCATGGTATTCCTCCCATAGGCTTCATCTAAATAAAAACTATTTTTTGAGTTTTTTTAAATATAAAAAGGTTTATGGAGTAAATATAAAAATAAACTTTTATTTATTTACCATACATCTAGTTTATATATATTTTTATTTATTTACCATAGCTCTGGAGTAAGTATAAAAATAGCTTTTATTTATTTACCATACCTCCGGTTTTATTAGATTTTTATTTATTTAAATTTTGAAATATTGCAATTTTGATGGGGAAATATTTATATCTTTAAAGATTTTAATTTATCCATAGAACATGGGTTTTCTTTTTAAAGATTCATTTTAAAAATATTTAATTAAAAGAAATATTAAAATATTTTGGATTTTGATTGTTTGTGTTGAATTAACTCTTTTCCTTTGATTTAGGAAATGGTATTGACTTTAGTAAAGAGTAAAGATGTTTAAAATTTTACTTAATTTTGAAATTCAATGTGGTAATTTTTTTTGTTAAAGGTAAATTTATGATATATAATACAACAATTATTAAATGGGTGAGATAATTTACTATCCATTCAAATTATATAAATGATACATAGTTGTATTTTAATAATTAATCTCAACTCATTAATAAGTTAAAAAAGTTATATATAATCTAAATATTAAAGTTATATAAAATTAAATACTAGGTTAATGCATTGGCTGACATTTGCAAAAATAAAATATATTATTTTTTGAGGACGTGACATACCCAACATCGGGGTCATACTGGGCTGTAGATTGCGCCTCTCGGTGCAACAAGGGAGTTCAAATTTATTTTATGGGTTTTTATATGTATTTTTCTTCTATATTGTGCAACTTTGTGAAACCTTACTATGTCGGAGTTAGGTCTTAGACTCATGGAAATTCATTTAGACTTGAAACTTTTAAAATTTTTATTGAGTTGTATTTTCAAACATACGCCATCAGGCTTTGGTGTTATACCTCATGCTATAATCCTAAGTGTACTTTGACTATCTGATTTTTGTATTTCATTGGACTAATATATTAAGGGTTTGAATATATATATATATATATTGATTTATTTTCAAGGAGAATGGTTATGTCGTGTGCATTCTAAGGCATTTCCATATTTTTATATACTTTTGCAATTTCCTATTTTCCAGTTTAGTTGTTTCTATTCAAAGGTATAAAATGTGAAATACGAGGATTATATTTTAGATGTAACCATGGACATGATTCACTGTAAAATCTATTCTTTTATCCATTATATGAATCCATTTTTTCTTAAAAATGTTGTTTGTGATTCAAAAAAATGACTTTTGTCAACCTTTGCAATGTTTTAATTTAAAGAAAAATCAACTCTTTTCTTTGTGTCAATATATTTTTTGGATATGTAATTTGTTTGCAGATAGAATTTTTGAACTTTTTTAGACCTGCAAGATAAAACATGGAGAGTTTACTATAGGTTACTTTGTTTATTCTATATATATTTGTATTGAAGGTCGATTATTTTAATGTTTGTTCAGTTTATGTGATTTATTTCTGTTTGTAAGAGTATATTTTAGACCTAAGAGTGTCAGGGGATCTCTGTAATGGGTAACCCATTATAGTCTCTAGGATTTAGCTAACCCATATAGTACTAATCTGAATTTGAATGTTAGTTTTGTTGTGCTAATTTCATCTTCAGATTTATCTTTAAAATGATGATGTTTTCTTCATGTGAATACGATTCTTGAAGTGTTTATGAATGTTAAACAGGTAAGTGTATGAATATTATGTTAAATTAATGAAATTAAAAAAATTGAAAACATAATGTTGAACAACAACATCAAAATATGCCGCAAACCATCATAATTGATCCATTGACACAATTTTTTGATGAAGGAATTCATCCATCTTGGGCTACATCTCATTGGTCCAACTTCCATGGCTTGGGCCTTTGTATTAGCTCAAATGTGAAAAAAATATGTTTAGATTCACCTATTTCTCCTGAAAGCTCCTTCAATGTGTTCAGAACATCCAAATCTGTCAGGATAGACTCTTCCTGAGCCAAAATTGGTCTTTTTCCAGTTATGCTTCATTCAATTTTTTCCTAGAATTCTCCTCCAAATCTAGAGATAACTCCAGTTAATGTAGCTAAAATTGGAAATCCATTGAAACTAGAGGACCCCGCAAGACCTGCCACTATTTTAACACTCGATTAATTAGCAGTTAAACATAAAATAATGTGGATAATCTTGTGTTAACTGTGCATAAGCGCTTTTTACAATAAATATTGTTTAGGCATTAACTCTGGGATTAACAAAATTTAATCCCACGCCTAACCGTTAATCCGCCATATTTTAATTCTGCTCCACCATTGGTCTTCAACATATGGTATTATGGAGAGGGGATGGTCTGCATGGTTGGCCCCCTCCATATCCCCACCATTGAAACGTTTCAACTTTAAATACAAGTCGGGCGCATACTACGTTATGGACTTCTTTGGTGGCTTGGTGGTAAGTCATGTGGTTGGCGAGGGGGAGGTCGTGGGGCTGACCCTGACCTCCTCCCATCTGATGATAAGTTTTGCTCCATAATATATATGCGCCCAAACCTTTGAAATATCACAATAATTTGACCCATTTGAACTTTAATATATTTTAGACATTTGAAATATAATTAAGCTCAGACTTTGGATGTGATATGCCAACCTTGGAATATAATGAAATTCAACCAATCCTCCAAAACTTGGTCCACTAGAGGGGGCACGTGGCTACACCACATGTCCGCCTCTGATTGGACTGTCCAACCATATAAAAAGTATTCATATTCGACCTTAATATAGGATGTAAAAAAATTTCACCTTCAAAGCTCTTTGATGAATCCTGTAGTGACATTTGTCACATTGTAATTGGGAAAAAATGACAGAATATTCGAGAATATTCCTTTTCTACTCATTCGGCTGCCATGTCATCATTGAGTCCCATTTTACAAATTTTTTAACAAACAACAGATCATAACTTCCTCATAAAAAGTCAGTTTTCTATGAAATGAATTGCATCAAATTCCTCGCGACGAGATATTCGGCGTCGTTCTGGTTTGGGGCATTTTTGAGTTTAAACTTAGCCTCTGATCATTCCTCCCCACTAGAAGCCTTTTTGAACCCAAAATATACTATCAATTGTTCAACAGGTGAAGGTAAAACTCCCTCACCTTCCAAATCTCCATCCATTTCATCTTAGCAGGATTTTGTCCCTTGAGTCCCACTCTAAGGTATTCAACATTCCCTCTTCTTGAAGTTTTGGTTCTTCTGTCAAGTATAAGATATTGCTGAAGTTCATCAAGATATTCTGGCGACAAATCATCTATTGATGGCAGCTAAACATGCTCTCCTTGATCATAAATAAATGGAGGCTCAAATAATCTCAAATTCTCAACATTAACTAGAGAGTATATTTGCGTATAAGCAGGAAAATCTAACTTAAATGCATTGTTACCAATATTTTTTGGAATTTTGAAAGGACCATAATGGATTGGCTTAAGATTTTTACCTTCCCATTGAAGTCGTTCTTTTCTGATATACAACCAAAATTCGTCACCAACTTCGAATTTGTGATCAACACGGTGTTTATCATGCATTTCCTTGTAGCTGCTTTGAATATTTTCAAGATGTTGTTGCACTGTGTGATGTACCAACTTAATTTTCTCAATGAAATTCCTTGATTTATCTATGTTACTATGACCATAAGTAGAAAAATATCTCTCAAAGATGAATTCCAAAGGAAATATTGGCAAGTACCCAAGACATGCCTCAAATGGTGATGTGTTTGTGGAAGAATGTTTTTCCCTGGTGTATGCATGTTGAATGTAATGCAACTGTTCATCCCACAACTTGAGATGTTTTCTACAATAACCTCTAAGAAGATGAATGATTGTCCTGTTGACCACCTCTCTCTAACCATTTGTTTGTGGATGAAAGGTTGTACTCTTCTTCCACTTAGTGTCCATCATGTCCCATAATTTTGACCAAAAATTTCCAACAAACCGAGAATCTCAATCACTTACAATAGAAGTAGGAAGACCAAAATTAACCAATACATTTTGAACGAATATATGAGTTGTTTGTTCAGCTATAATTTTCTTTTTACATGGCATCAAAACATACATTTTTTTGAACTTATCTACAATTACATACAAGTAATCATGATCTTTCCTTGACATTGGAAGACCTCCTACAAAATCCATTAAGATACTCTCCCAAGGACGTGAAGGTACTGGAAGTGTAGTGTACAATCCTAGTTTCATATTTCTAGGCTTACTTATTGCAAACAAATAACATCCTCTAATGAAACGAGATACACTATCAAATAGGTGTGGCCAATAACAATACCTTTGGAGATTTTCTATTGCCTTTCCTACACTGAAATATCTAGCAATCAATGAACTGTGCGCCTCCCTTAAGATATTGCGTCTTTTTCCCTATGGAATACATAACTTTCCCAAGTGATACACAAGCTGTTATGTGCATGGTAATCTAACTCTTCAATTTGGTTTCCTTGACTTAAGATTTCATACACATCTCGAAAATCATTATCATGTGCATATTGTTCAATGTAACTTTCATGCATAACTGAATTGTGTTTGAGTATAATAGATGAATTTGCAATAGGCCTAGAAAGCATATCAGATACCTTATTTTAAATTCACTTTTTATACCTGATAACCAAATGTAATTTTTGTAGAAATCTCATCCATCTAAAGTGTCTTGATTGCTGCAACTATGATTTTGATTGTAAGTACTCCAATGGTTGATGGTTGGTTTGGATAATGGTATTCTTCCCCATAAAAAAGTGCTTCCATTTATTTACACTTTTTACGAATGCATATAACTCTTTTTCATAGGTGGGATAGTTAGTCACAGCTCCATTTAAAACTTGAGACTAAAATGAAATTTGCTTACCATGCTACATGAGAACTGCTCCCATGGTGTAATCACTAGCATCTGTTTCAATCTCAAATGGCTCTCAAATATCCAAAAGAGCCAATAATGGTGTTGAACTGAGATTTTTTTTTAAAGCACCGAACAATTTTTTTGCACATCTCCCCAATGGAACACTTTCTTGACACTTGTCAAAGCATGTAACCGAGTTGCAATGGAACAAAAAATGATAATGAATTTCCTCTTCCCCAAGAAATCTGCTTACCTTCATAATTGTATTAGGCTTGGGCTAATTCACAGTGACCTCAACCTTGGAAGGGTCTATCTTTAGTTCACCTCCTCCAACAATGTGTCCCAAATACACTAAATAAGTCTGGCCAAACTCACACTTCGACATCTCTAAAAATAATTGTTCTTTTTTCAAGACATGAAGTACCTTTTTCACATGCATGACATGTTCATCTATTGATTTGCTGAATATCAAAATATCATCTCAGTAAACGATTAAGAATTAATCTAGAAATGGTATTAATACAGCGTTCATAACTCTCCTGAAATTAGTTGGAGAATTGGTAAGACTGAATGGCATAACAAGCCACTCAAACAATCCTTCTCTATTTTTAAATTTGGTTTTCCAAATGTCTTCTTGAGCTATTCTAACTTGATGATAACCACTACATAATTATAGCTTAGTGAAATAATTTGCATACCTTAACTGATCAGGAAAATCATTAATTGTTGGGAGTGGATAGCGATTCTTTACCGTCATTTTATTCAGTGCATAGAAATCCACGCAGATGCGCCAAGTCCCGTCCATCTTTGCCACCAAAACAATTGGTGAACTACATTGACAAGAAATACATGCTAATGTTTGAAAGTGGAACATCTTGTTGCAAATGAATCTCATGCTGAATTCCTCTCTTGGGAGGTAACCAATTTGGTTCCTGAAACATCTCACCATGCTGACTTACCAAATCAAACAAATCAGATTTTAATTTTTCATCACAACATTCAAAATATTCATATTCCGTATCATTTTGTCTCTTGATCATGAGAAGCACAACATTTTTACTTGCATTAACTAGTCGCTTCATCTGCCCCACATTAACTAAAGGTTTATTCAGCTTTTTGTGATGAGCTCTGACAATATACTCCACCTAATCCTTGAGAAAATTATATTTGTTCACATCGCGATAGAATACTACTTTCCTATCATACAAATATGGATTTCCCAAGATAATTCCTAAAATTTCAAGTGGAACCACATCTAACTCAAATTCATCAACAAAATTTGCAGTAATGGAAAACCAAAATATACATTTCCTTCTAACTTGTAAATTTTCATTCTTGAATATCCAACCCAAAGGATATGGAGTACGTTGTGGTACCGTTTCAAGGTCAAGAGTTTTGACCAAGTCTTATGAAATCAAGTTTTCTTGTGACCCACTATCAAAGAATGCATCAATCTTTGTATGATTTGAGATCACCTTTACATGGAACAACTCTATCCTTGTTTCTTCATTTGGAGTGTTGTTGTGAAAATGTGAGGAGCTAGTGCTTGCTATGGCTTCTTTTCCCTTCGTGACTAAGGTTGTAATCTTGGTCTCATCACTGGAATTAGATCCAAGATCATGTTGTGTGGTAGCAGTCATATTTTGTTTCCCCTTGTTGTTTGGTTTCTTAGGCCTTAGTTCGGGATGTAATTTCTAACAATGGGCTTCATCATGCCCCTCTCTGGAATAATGTTTGCATATATTTTTCTCCCTGTCTCTCTTAACAATTGCATTATTCTTTCCCTTCCATTTTCCTCCCTTATCTTTCTGCTTACCCTTGAATGGCTTCCTCTTACTACCCTCTTCTTGAATGTCCTTTCCCCTTGCTTCAAGATGTGTGGCTTACACACAAACTTCATCTAAATTGATTAGTTTCAACATAAGGACAGTATGTCTCAAATAGTAATGTAAACCCCCAATGTATGTCAAGAGAGTGTCTTGGGAATTCAAGTTTATTAGTTAGGTCCCTATATCACTAGTATAGTCCCTTATTATTGTTAGTGTAAACCCCTTATTTTTATTATTGTACCCTTGTAACCCCCATTTTGTTATTATTGTGGCCATAAATTATTATTGTTAGGTCGGCTAGGATTACATTGTGGCCCACTAGGATTACATTATGGCCCCATGGACTCCTATATATAGAAAGGAGGTTTTGTAAATTGTATCATCCAAGAATTGTTCATTCATGTAATGCATTGGTGGTTTCCCCCTCGAAGTGGCTTATTTCTAAGGCGTTGATATCTCTTTTCTTCTCTTTTTCGAGCTGGTTTGCCAACATTTGGTATCAAAGCTTTGGATTCTAGGGTTTCACTGCCCCAAATAGGTCATCGTGGCATTTTCCCTATAACTGTTTTTCAACGAAGTTTAAGAAGATGAAATTTTTAGGGTGCGAAGCAAAAATCCTAAGGAAGATTTTCTAAAAATTTTAGAGCTTGGTTCGCAATATTCTCAAAGATATGATCTATGGAAGTTAGGTCTTTTTCCAAGCTCCTAAATAGGTCATCGTGGAATTTGCGCTATACATTTTTTTCTACGGAGGTTCATAATCTGAAATTTTTATGGTACGAAGCTGAAATCCTATAGAAAATCGTTAAAACATTTCAGTGCTTGGTGCAAAATATTTTGGGAGATATGATCTATGGAAGGTAGTGCTTTTTCAGGCTCCCGAATTTCATCTCAAAAAGGCGATCGTGGGAAAATTTCAATAACTATCTCTCTGAGCATCAGATTGGAGTGCCGTAAAAATTGGTCGCAATTACACAGACTTTAGTTTCTTGGCTATCAATTTCAAAGGCGAAGGATGAAACAGTGACATGTGGCAAGTCGTACAATTTTTCTATACTGAGCCAGTCCATAATTAGGTCATTGTGGGAGATTGGACATAACTTTGTCTTGGAGAATCCAAATCAAGTCAGAACTGTGGCATTCAAAAGAGAATTTAGAGGGCTACTTCAGTGATGAATTTTAGATATTGAAGAGGCGCAATAACAGAGATAATACAATTTCAATATCGAGCTTCTCAAAAGCAAGTAAAAGGTGTATATTTTTTTTCCGAATTGCATAAGTCTTGTTTGAAGAACCAAGTTGAATTGATTGCAAGGGAATATTGTAGAATATATATCAGTATTGGATTACAAAATGGCCCCTAAAAATAATTCAACACCCATTAAGCCTCTGGAAAGCTCTACTATGACTCATGAAGATGAAGAATGGCAACATGACATATCAAAATTACAAGAGAAAGTGCAACAAATTTCGCTCTCGCAAAGAGCAACAAAAATTGACACGGAAGTTTTGAAGAAAGGCGTGGAATCTAAGATAGATGGCATGGAATCTAAGATTGATGGCATGGAGGCTGGCATGGAATCTAAGATGGATGACATGGAAGCTAAGATCGATGAGAAAATGGAAAACATGAAGAATGTTCTAAAATAAGACATGGAAGGTTAGACAAAGTTGATACAAGAAATGTTTCCTAATGGTGAAAAGATAGTAGAATAACCTCATGATGAGAACAAAATAAATGTTAACTGTGATTTCATAAACTCTAATGTTTGCGGGAAGAACCACCATATTCCAAAGATGGATATGAGGAAGTTTGATGGAAAGGATCCTGTAACATGGATACTACAGATGGAGCAATATTTTGATCTCCATAATGTGCAAAACACGCAAACGGTACACATTGCAACTTTACATTTACAACAAAATACATTTGTATGGTATCGATGGCTTTTCTCCCGTAAAAAAATTGTCACTTGGTCAATTTTTACGGAGGAAATGATAGCACATTATGAGGATAGAAAGTGCAACACCTTCTTTAGCCAATTGATAAATCTCAAACAAAAGGGTTTAGTGGGGCAGCACATTGAGGACTTCCAAAAATTGAATATAATGGTAACTGATATTCCAGAGGAACACAGGATTGATCTCTTCATAGGCACTCTAAAGGATAACATCAAACATGAAGTTCGTGTTTTGGAACCTGATTCATTGGAGAAGGCATTCAGGTTGGCAAGAAAAGTTGAATGTAAAATTATGGCGACAAGGAAGCCTACCACTCAATTCTATAAAGAAGGAAGTGTTGCTACGTCTAGATTTCCACAACCTACAAGGTTGACACCACAACAATCGGAAGAAAAAAGAGAAAAAGGGCTTTGCTACAGTTGTGATAGCAAATACACTAAAGGTCATAAGTGTGCTGAGAAGAAATTATTTTACATATATTGTGAAGAGGAAGAAGAAAATGAACAAGAAGAGGATATACACCGGGAACCAGCCATAGAAGGGGAAGAAATGAATCTGACCATATCGTGTAATGCACTGGCAGGAATTACCACTCCTCAAACTCTCAAGATAGAAGGACATATCAAGAAGAAAAAGGTAATAGTGTTGATTGATTCACGTAGCACCCATAATTTTATTCATTGTAAGGTAGCCAAGGAATTAAATTGTTTCCTATACCCAGCACCAGAATGTCAAGTGATGGTTGCAAATGGAGGAACTATAAATTGCTCTGGAAAATGCCATAATATCAAGCTAACCATGGGGGAATATGTATTAACTAGTCCAATGCTTTCCATTCCTATGGGAGGTGCTGATGTTGTACTAGGAGTACAATGGTTACAATCTTTGGGGATGGTAGCTTTTAATTTTCAAGAACTTTTCTTGAAATTTTTTTCAGAAGGAAAGGAAGTCGAATTACGGGGTATTGAAGGGAAGCCAGGAAGGATACTAAGCTCTAATGTCATGACAAAGCTTCTAAAGAAAGAACAACGAGGCTTAATTTCACAATTATGCTCACTAGAAGTTCTGACATCAAAATCATCTATTTCTGCAGATCTCCAACAAGTCTTGGACAATCATTCCAAGGTGTTTGAAACTCCCAAAGGACTCCCACCTATTCGTGATCATGATAATGCTATTCATTTGATTCCAAGAAGTGTTCCTCCAAACATTAGGCCTTATAGATATCCTTACTTCCAAAAGAGCGAAATTGAACGTATGATTGCAGAAATGTTAGAGGCGGGTATAATTCAACATAGTCAAAGTTCTTTCTCTGCTCCTGTAGTATTGGTACACAAGAAGGATGGATCATGGCGAATGTGTCCAGATTATAGGGAGCTCAATAAGCTCACCATTAAAGACAAATTTCCCATTCCTGTGATTGATGAATTATTGGATGAATTACATGGAGAAAATTATTTTACCAAGTTGGATCTTCATTCAGGATATCATCAAATTAGAATGAAGACTGAAAATATTCCAAAAACAACATTTCGAACTCATGAGGGTCATTATGAATTTTTGGTCATGCCTTTTGGCCTTACCAATGCACCTTCTACATTTCAAGGGTTGATGAATTCCATTTTCAAACCCTTCCTTAGAAAATCTGTGCTAGTATTTTTTGATGATATACTAATCTACAGCAGGTCTTGGAAGGATCATGTTGAACATGTTGACAGGGTGCTCAAACTATTGCAGGAGAAACAATTATATGAAAAAACATCCAAATGTTTCTTTGGAGTACAAGAGGTGGAATATCTGGGTCGTATTGTATCTCACGAGGGTGTTAGAGTAGACCCTAAAGGAATGGAAAGTCCCCACAACCATAAAGCAGTTGCGAGGATTTCTCAGGTTAACAAGGTATTATCGCAAGTTTTTTTAGAATTATGGGAGAATAGTAGCACCTCTAACAACATTATTGAAGAAAGATGCATTTTCATGGACTCCTGAAGAAACTAAGGCTTTTGAACATCTTAAAGAGGCAATGTGCCTAGTGCCTGTCTTAGCTACGCCAGACTTCACAAAAACCTCTATTGTGGAATGTGATGCCTCAGGAAATGGAATTGGTGTTGTTTTAATGCAGGAAGGAAGACCCATTGCTTTTGAAATTCATCCAATCAAAGGAAAGGATTTACATAAACCTATTTATGAGAACGAAATGTTAGCAATATTGCATGCATATAATAAATGACAAACTTACCTAATGGGAATACACTTCAAGGTAAAAACTGATCATGATAGTCTTAAACACTTTTTGGAACAAAGACTATCTTCAGAAGAGCAGCAAAAATGGGTCACAAAGATGTTGGGTTATGACTTTGAAATAATCTACAAAAAAGGAAAGCTTAATGTTGTCGTAGATGCACTCTCAAGAAAGAATGAAGAGGTGGAAGCATTGCTTTGTTCCATTTCTATTATCCAACCAGATTGGATAACCGAAGCAAGAGATGAAGGGAAGAAGGAAATAAATGTATGGACACTCATTAAAAAGTTGCAGCAAGATCCTAGTACATCTGATACATTTAGTTGGAAAAATGATTCCTTATGGTACAAATATTGCTTATATATTTGTAAGAATTCCCAACTAAAACAAAATATTCTTCTAGAATTGCACACTTCTCCTTTAGGAGGACACTCAGGATTTTTAAAAACTTACCACAGGGTGAAGAAAGAATTTTTTTGGGATGGCCTTAAATCTGATATTCAAAAGTTTGTGACGGAATGTTTGGTTTGCCAGTAGAATAAAATTGAGACAATTCAGACCCCGGGACTTCTACAACATTTATCCATTCCAAGTCAACGTTGCGAGGAGATTTCAATGGATTTTATCATAGGTTTACCTAAGTCCGAAGGAAAGAATGTCATCATGGTGGTAGTTGATAGACTTACCAAGTATGCACACTTTTTTGCATTATCTCATCCATTTAAAGCAAGTACAATTGCTACTACATTTATGGACATAATCCAAAAGCTACATGGAATCCCAAGGGTTATTGTGAGCGACAGAGATCCCATTTTTACTGGAAATTTTTGGACGGAGTTATTTTCTTGTTTGGGTACTCAATTATCTCATAGCTCATCTTACCATCCTCAATCTGATGGTCAAACTGAGATAGTAAATAAATGTTTGGAAGGATATCTTCGTTGTTTTGTATCTGATAAACAAACACAATGGGTCAAGTGGTTACCTCTTGCTGAATGGTGGTATAACACTTCCTTCCATACTGCAGCAAAAATGACCCCATTTATGGCACTTTATGGATATCATCCACCATCCATCACATCATATTTAAGAAAAAATTTGAAGGTTCAAGCAGTGGAAGATCACATCGAGCATCAACAAGAAGTTCTCCAACTCTTAAAGGATAACCTGAATTTGGCACAAAATCGAATGAAACAACAGGCAGATCAACATCGCAGCGAGAGAAGTTTTGATGTAGGAGATTGGGTATTTTTACGGCTACAACCATATAAACAAATGTCCCTCAAGCAAACTAAGAAGGATAATAAATTATCGCCAAAGTACTATGGTCCTTACAAGGTGTTGCAAAAGATTGGTACTATGGCATACAAATTGGAGCTTCCTGCTTCTTCACGAGTGCATCCAGTTTTCCATGTTTCATGCTTAAAGAAGGTTATAGGTGAAAATATTCCAGTTCAAACAATATTCCCAGAACTTGATGGGGAAGGAAAAATCATATTGGAACCTCAAGCGGTCATGGAAACAAGAACTCGACAGCTACGGAATCGATCAATTTCAGAGTATCTCATCAAGTGGAAGAACTTACCCACTGAAGATTCTACATGGGAGGATGAGAATTTTATACAGAAGCACCCAGAGCTACTCAAGTGTTGAGGACAACACTTTTTTTTGAAGGAGAGGGGCATGTTAGGTCCCTATATCACTAGTATAGGCCCTTATTATTGTAAGTGTAAACCCCTTATTGTTATTATTGTACCCTTGTAACCCCCATTTTGTTATTATTGTGCCCTTAAATTATTATTGTTAGGTCGGCTAGGATTACATTGTGGCCCACTAGGATTACATTATGGCCCCATGGACTCCTATATAGAAAGGAGGTTTTGTAAATTGTATCATCCAAGAATTGTTCATTTATGTAATGTATTGGAGGTTTCCCCCTCGAAGTGGCTCATTTCTAAGGCATTGATATCTCTTTCTTCTCCCAACAGAACTGGTTTCCAGCATTATTCTATTCCACAGGGGGGCTTCGATTGCCCAAATATTATAGAATGTGGGTTCATATTGGGGCATATATAATGAGGAAAGAATGACATAATATATTGGGGGATATACAGTGGGTAAAGGGTTTTTATATTGGAAGGTATAAAAAATGGAGCTCAAATTTAATGAAAAAATATGAAAGGGTATAAAAAATGTTAATGAAAAAATGGATACCTACAATATATAGTGAAAGTAGGGGCTTTTTAAATTGGGAAGTTGTATTGGGTTTGTAATGGTAGGGGGTTAAATAATGTGATTTTTAGAGGGATATTCCAATATGTACTCAAATTAAGGGTGTTGTTTAATATGCTATGATTGCACGTGATATGTTAGAGGTTCATTAAGTGAAGCCCCCGTGATATTCTTGAATTGTTTGACCCTTGAGTTTCCTAATGTTTTGCCAACTCATTATGGATTTTTCCATGTAAGATAAAGGATAAAAATGTATTTTAATTGAAGAAATAAACTCAACCAAAGAAATGTATATCTTACCATGAATTCAATTTTCTTCTTGAGTCTTTCCTTCCCACCAGATTAGTGTTGCTCCTTCTAGCATTATTGAATCCAAATCTATATTTATGTCATATTCTTGTAGGTTCTGAATTCTGCAATAAAGCTCCAATTAACAGATCAAATTGTCAAAATTATATGCATTTACCTCGCCATTGTCCATGGGAATTTATAACTTAATGTCCAATTTGAGTAAGGGATTTTTTCCTTTCGGGGTTTCTGAGTGAGTATGGGTGGTTTTTGTGGTGGAAGTGGAAGATGATGCTGATAGAGATGATGAGAATGGTGATGAATATGGTGGATATGGAGGAGTATTTCCTCCACAGCCCTTTGAATACTTCTCTTCATCCTTCTTTCCTTCTGAGGATCCCTCTCCACGTGGAGACTTAGAATTCTCTCCAACCATCATGGTGTTCCTCTCTTCAACGAGGATCCTAACCCTGTCAATTAGGTCATAGAAAGCCTTCTTAAATGCTTCCTCTTATGAAATACCTTCAGTCTCTCCTACACCTGACATGATGGCTATGGATTCAAGCTCGGATTCTGGTGCAACTTCTATCTCTTCAATCTCAGATAGAGATAAAACTTGAGGTTCTTCAATTATAGTTGGGAGTGAAAACTTGGGTGGTGATGGTGGCTTTATGGCTCTCCTTCTTCTAGACCTAACATCAAGACTAGCGACCAATAGTTTCCATTCTCCTCTGTGCAACCTCAACCTTGTAAGCCTCACAAATTTTCAACTATTAAAACCCTGTTTGCACAAAACTCAAGAAAATCAAGAAAATAACCTTTTCTCTCATACCATCTTGATCTGAATTTGAGTGCTATTTTTTTGTGATAAATTCATGTACTTAAAAAACATTAAGACATAATGTTGAACATCAAAAAAAAAATATACAACAAACCATCACAATTGATCAATTAACAGAGTGTTTTGATAAAGGAGTTCACGCATCTTAGGATACATCTCCTTGGTCCAGCTTCCATGGATTAGGCCTTTGTGTTATAGATAAATTTGTAACCGTCCCTGTACTCCCCACTCCTTGATCCTAGAGGACCCATACAGTGACCCTTGTGTACTTTCAAAGAATGGAATACATACCCCAGAGCCACATTTTGTTTGCCAAATCATCTATCTTTACAACGTTTCTGAAAGATCCTTGTAAAAACTTGGTTTTCAAGGTCGGCGCTTTCTCTTAGTTTCTGACCTGTGCCGATAGTAGAGATTTACACTGAGACTCGTGCCGTTCAGCGCTCTGTCTTAATGTCGGACCTGCACTAATCCTGTTTTGGAAAGTTTTTTAAATAGAAAGGAAGGTTCCATGACTAGAAGCTTCACGAGGCAGCGAGCTGGAAGTTTGTTTTGAGGATATGGCTGAGGAATTCCCCTTTGGGCTTCTTGTTCCCAAGAAATAGGAACTACTCCAGAAGATAAGGTCTTTTCCCATCATTTGAGGGCCCATGACCTCCTCCTCCATTGTTATATAAGGATACCTCCTTTAGCTCTACAGCCTTAGTTAGTGATGATAGAAAGGAGAAGCAATTATAGCTTCAGGAGAATAGTGTAGAGTGTGATTGCTTTTGTGTGTTGGGAACATAGTGAAATCTTGGAACTTTGTGTGTGAGGGTGTTGCAAACGTGCTTGGATACAGACCTGCCAAAGGAGAGCCTCAACATCAAGGTTTGGTTTTAAACTCCCCTTGTCTCTATCATAATAAAATACAATTGATGTTTATCTTCCACTCTTGTTTACATTTATAATGAGATTTCTAGAATTCCTTGATCAGCTAGATAAGTTGTAATTGTTTTACGTTTCTCGTGATTCTACGATTGTCGTGGTGTCTTCAATATCTGTACAGGTAATCGAACGTTGGTAGCAGCGTGCATCGAGCTTGGGAAGAGAGATGCATCAAGAAGCTTCGAAGGAAGACGTCAACATAGCATCAAGACAAGGTAGGTCATCTTCCTTTCTCTGAATTTCATTTACAATCTAGGAAGGTAGATGTTAGTATGTCCTCGTAGTTGCGAGAAGCACCCTAGGGCTACAAGGATTGCCTCTGTCTGCAGAGGAGATTTACCTAGACAACAAATTGGTGACTCCACTGGAACTGATGGATTCGAGATTGGTCTACTGGATTGCCCGCTATCATCGCCGCAAAATCGCAAGCTAAAATGGGTCACTATTTCTCCACAAGAGGTAAAAGTGAAAAGTAATTATTTTTTACCATTTTGGGCATTTTATAAATTTTCAGAACCCTAATTAGGTTTTCATACACATTTTTTGATTATTACATTTTTTTATTTCGAGAAATGGGTTTTACATTTGTTTCTTGTGCAGCGACAGGTCTTTAATGTGATAGTGATGAAGTCACGAGTTATATTTTATACTTTTTCGGACTTAGTAAAAACACAAAAAAATCACTATTGGAGTCATCTTTCAGCTCTTTTCTGACTCTCTAAAAATGAAAAGATTTCCGAGACTCTTACCATTTTGAACTCATTAAATGGCTACGAAACGATATCTACCTAGTATACGTTTACCCCTTTTTTGGGTTGGGATAGATTATTTACGAAAAAAGAATACCTTATCCTATCGCGACTCAGAGGTTCTTTTAGATATTGTTTTCTACCTTTTCGGATCTGAGAGACTACTTACGAAAAGGTACATGCTGGAGTTTTCTTTTCCTCTTCTTTTCAAACTCTCTAAACATGAAAAGACACCGAGTTCTTATTTTGTTAGACTCGTTAAACCCTGATGACATCGGACATCGTCACAATGACGTTCATCGAGTTCCTCCTTCCTAGGGCTTGTAAAATATACTAGGATGGATTTGTCTGAAGAAAAAACCTATAGCACAAGCATATGCTATCACCTTCAAGCTTGTTTAAAAATAATAATTGGGGTACTCGCCAGAAATGGTGGGGGAAAATTGAACCATATTTTAGTTGTGCCGGGAGTATGTCACTCTTGAGAATGACACTCGTCTGCATTCGTGTTGGGTTGGGGACATCTCATTGCGTCATTTTTTCCTTAGTGGGTTTGGGTAATCTGTTTTGACCTCTCATCTGCTCTTTGCCACACCATCATGACCTCAGATCCCTTGATGTCAAATACTGCCAAATCTAGAGTCATGTCGCTAATATGTTCAGGAGAAGCTTTCCTCTACAATTTTCAACCTCCTTCTAATTCTATGTTGGTATTGATTCACTTTCATCATATTCCTTTGTCTCGTGTCGATGATGTGGGAAGCATTATGGCCCTTCTTCGACCAGTTCACTTCCTATCGACTTCAACTCATTATCCAGGAAGTTTGTCTACACCTCATATGTGCTGGTTATAAGTCATCACATTAACTAATGTTTCCATTGCATAAGAACTGCAAGACAATAGTTACATCTCCCCAACATACATTTAAAATAAATTGATACTTAGTTATGATACTCGTGCATGTAATTTACATAATTTAATCAAAACAGGTAACCCTTGAGCTATTAATTTTAGTACATGGAGTGCAATCTAACATATCAAATGTCGCTCCCATGCATGCAAAGGCATATAGATTAAAAAAGACCCTCCAAATAAGCACATAGCTTCCTGCACGAGTCTTCCCAAAGGAAATCTCAATGCTAGTGAGCATGTAAACATATGTTTTCTTTTGTAAAACTATGAAATTAAGAATATAAATACATGTCTTCTTTTTCAAAGATTATACCAACAATCATTTCTAATATAGTTTAGCACCACATGCTATCTTTCCCACCTACAAATATTTATATTCTTTCCAATGAAAGTTTTTACTTATGTTGCATGTCTATGCATGATCTTCTTCCAAGAGGAATTAACATCATAATCATGATAAAAAGTAATCACTCAGTTTGTTCATCTAAAGAAATATAACCGAGTAGATCCTCTATCTGTGGATTTATTAAACAACCATTCTTTACTAACAACATGGTAATCTATTCATGGAATTATGAATTAACTAATATTCACAAACACCATGGTAATCTACCCATGGTTTTATGAAACTATCCATGGATTTATTAATTCATTACTATTTCCAACATGGTTAATGAATATAAATCTGAGAAAAATTCTCTTTTCTTCTTCATCGCACATGAATATATTTCAAGGGTTACCCTCTTTAATCTATTCAAGAAAATACCTTGGATTTTTTCTCATTTCCTAAACTAAATGAGTACAAAATCCCTTTTAAAATAAAGATCATTCATCTTCTATTTTCTTGCTTATACCATAATATGTAAATATTTATATTAAAGAGCTACCCTTATTAATATATTCAAGAAAACCCCTTTTCAAATGAAGAGCATGCATCTTTTATTTTCTTTCGTATAAAATATTATCTAAATATTTATATATTTCTTTCCATACAAACATGGAGAATATTTTGAAAATAATCAAAACCAGAAATAAACAAGAAAGCATTACTTATCTTGACAATCTACTCTTATAAAAGAAAATGAATGTCATCATAGCCTTTCCTAAAGGAAGGGGATAAATGCTCTCAATATTCAAGAATATAAGCCTCAACCATCTGCCTCGTATAGACATTATTACTCTCATATTGCAATAATTACAATAAAAAGAAAAGAAAAACAGTCGAAGATTTTTACGTACCCAACTCTCGGCTTTTCCCACCTTAAGTTTCCCCATTCTGATCTCGTTAAACATTCTAACCACTTTACCATTCTCTGAATTGAGCCATCGCTTGAATATAAGTGTTTAACTGTAATGCAGACACTCAATCTTTACTGCGATTTACAGTTTCACCCGAAATCCTAAGCGTATTACGAAATGGTTTCTTCAACTAATCCTCACACGCAAATGAGAAAATGATGAAATCGGTTCACGAAGTCTCGTGAAGGCCCTATAAAAATACTTGCAGGTATTTATTCCTCTCTGCAAACCTTAATACATTCCATTGAAAAGGAAATATGCGGGGCATGCATACTCCCGCTTAGTGATGTATCTGTGGGAATGTAGGATACCAGAACGGAGATCCACTTTACATATTTGTTCAATAACTGATTCAAGAATCTGTTCTTTCTTAACCGATTCTTCAAAAAATATTTAAAAGATAGTAACTTAATATTTATTTATTAGTTACGTGGTTATTTTTTTTTTAGGGATGTTATATACTCCCCCCCTTAAGAGAATACCGTCCTCGGTGTGCTTCTCTCACTGAAACTTAAACTTATGCTCATGATATAAAAGTAAAAACAACCCAACGGGTTCCTTCCCCTCACAATGAAACACTTTCATTTCCTTAAATGACATTATTTAAAACAATAATGTTTTTATCCATAGTCATAAGCATGTATACCATAAAGAAAATTTCATTTCCATTTTTGACTACTTATCCCTTATTCAATTCATAAAAATATACAAAAATCTCTATAAAAACTTACCATTATTTACCAATTACTATTGGAAGAAATGATGGATTTTACGCAAGCTCTCATAGAATGGTTGAACACCCATCAACACTTCCTAGAAAGATCCTGTAATGTATGACTAACAATTCAATCACATTAGTCACATAGTTTTCAAAATGAAAATACTTGCAACTATCAAACATTATTGCAATATAAAGAGATGTTTTAATCAAAGTAGTTCCATAAGTACTCAGAGAGAACCAACCCTCTCATCAATGCATCGCGTGCACAGTGTCTTAGCTCCTGCTAAAGACATCCACAGAGTACTTCAAAAAATACTCAGAAAGCACCTAGCTCTCTAATCATACCAATGGTTAATCCATGCACCATAGGCATATCCTAGCATCTACTAAGAAATTTAAACAAATTAGTAATAATATAAATGAACTTATACATTCAGTAATTCATTTTAATATAACGCATAACTTTTTACTTAAATAGTTTCGTTATAAAAACCACAATGGTAAACAAAATGCTCCTCCTAATCCATAAGATCAAGTCATTTTTTCACATCCAGAGAGTCAATCTTTCCATACTAAAAAGTCTTTATACTTATATGGAAATTTAGTCTTTCAAGCTGTGGTCCTCCCAACTATCAAGGGAGGCTATTACGTCCTCCACTTGCCCCTAGCTCTAGAATCTGGATAGTGCCACGGGTTAACAGTGGAATAGATACCTCTTTCTGCTATGACCTTTGGATGGCCAATCCAATCAAACTTAGAAATTTTTGGCTTCACAAGGGTTGTTGTGAGTTATCTTCAACTGGTCACCACCAGCTCTAGAAAATATTCCCCTATACCAAATGTGCACATAACCCCTACTCCTCCTTTGGGATTCAGCTTTATCCTTTGAGGAGTAGGTAACTGTCTTTCTAGCTCTCCCCAACCACCTCCTATTCTTGGAAACATTTTTACCATGAGCTTAAAAATATTTTCTTTTCATTAATTAATTTTAGTAAATTGAATAATTTTCTTTATCAACAGTGACGATTTAAGTTTTTCTTTCTAGATAAAAGAAAATTAAACAAATTGTCTTTAACTAGTTAATACTAGTTAACTTTAATGAAGATCTCACAACTTCCCCCCTGGAAGTAACATACATGTGTTGTACATTATAATTTCTCAATTAAAAAAATAATGCACATTGAAAACATGATACTTTAACATTTACTGTTGTAATTCACATTGCAATGTTTGTGATGTTTTATTTTCACAGATTTTCTGTTTCCATTAATCTACCCATGCTTACTATAAGAAACAATGCTAATTGTAAATATGCATTTCTCAAGCACATATTATCTTACGCAATCGTTTTAAGTTCCTACATAAAATTTTGTCATGCATACAATGTCTTCATGCATAAAAGTATATACACATATTCATTAATGCGTATGTGTCAATAACGATTAGGGTATGAGTGCAAACATTTCCAATTCCCATAATGTTATGTTCCAACAGACTGACACACGAAGTAATTATCATAATCACTTGTTCAAAACTTTCAAATAGCTTTAGTCAAAATTGATTCGTGCATATAAATTTCATTAGTTATTCATTCATAACTAATCAATGCTATTAATAATTTTAATGCATCCATGACGACTCATGCAAACACTAGTCAGTCAACTAGTCATCATAGTTAAGTCTCACAACTTGACCAATTAAGGGGCTTCATTCAATTTAATTTTAACACTCTATCATATTATATAAGGACTTTCCTCATATTTTTCATTCATGCATTAGTTTCACACACCATCACTATACACATTCATCTTTTTAAAGTAGTGCATGGTAACTTTAGAAATTTTATTGCATGCAAAAAAAAAATTACTTCTTTTCAAACTCAAATGAAAAGTAACTATTTTTCATTCATGCTTTTTATAATTTCTTTCCTAAAGAAATAAAGCATAATACACATATTAATCTCATATGCATATTCTTATCCGGAAAAAGTATATTATAATAGCATGTACCTTTTTGAAGAATTCTCTTAAATGGAAGCTAATCTCATGCAATGCCATGTATATAACAATTCAATTTTTTAAAGGAAATCAACATGCATATGCACAGACTTCTTAAGATAAAATAACATAAAATACTTATCTTTATTTCATTTGAATAACTTCTCTCCCTACTGCAGTACTCATCCCCATCAAGAAATTCACATTTCTCCTCTACAACAATGTTTTCCTTTAGAAGCATCGAAAATATTTTATAGCATGATTAGATAAAGCCTTAATCAATAAATAATCAATCTTTGAGTGATCCTTTAACACCTATTCATGTGCATATATGAGATGTCAATACAATGTCACAACATGCTTTCTTCTAACATCTCTACATTAGTGTGAGTAACTAATTATCAATTCATGTCAAATAACTCATGTCAAATAACTCCCACATTATTATGACATTTTTCACATGCACATATTCGTACAAGACAAATCACTATATCTGTTCAGGAATTCCTTTAATGGAAAATGTGCATTCCCTTTACTTAAAATTTAACAAAAGAACCACCACTTTAGCTTTTGCCTTTGGAGCATGCAAATATATTAAAGCTAACACAATGACTGTTGTTCCTATGCATACAATGCATAAAGATTAATTCCCCAACAGAGTACTTAACATAATCGAGTAGGCAAACTCATGATTCCTCTTCGAGGACATATAACATAATAGGAATGCAAAACATGGTTTTCTTTTCCATAAAACTAATGGAATAAAACATAATAATACATGCCTTATTCTCGAAATATTATACCCACATTAGCCATGTATATATTTCAAGGAAACCAAAACATTACTTTAGTTTTTGTACATGTAATTCATCTTCTTTGCCAAAGAATATTTTCTAAAGTATGATAACAAAACATGTTATCATTTCCACATATAGACTTATGTTCTTTCCGATGAAATCTAATACAACTATTGCATGCAAAGAACCTTGTTCCTCTATGATTCTACATGCAAGTTGCTCATGCTTTGCTTCCAGGAATTTACCATAGATAGCCTCTTTTATGCATAAAAACTATGCAACACTAACAAGGTTAACTTAACCTTTAATATACCTAAATCAAGAAGTTGACATAATCCATCTAGCAATGTAGTATATTCAAGAGGTTATTCTTTTTAGCCTATATTTATTTTCAAGAAAATAACTTGGATTACTTATCATTTAACACACCGGTATGAAGTCCCTTTTAAAAGAAAAGAAGCTTCCTGTATTTTCTTAAATAAGATATATATAAAGGCAAGCATGTTTACTTATTTATGTTTTACTACTGATCACACCTTTCAAGATACATACTACTAATCTTTGCAAGAACTCACATCGGTTCTTCTCAGCAAAACTTGCAAAGTAGTTTGGTCTTTTACAATGGTATATCTCTAGGAATAATATATTTCTAAGACATTAACATAATAGAAATATTTTCAAGAACTTACATTGTAAGTTTGTCTTTACGTAAATGGAATGGAAAAGATATATGCTTTTTAAGGAAACTCTAACTCATTGCTATTTACTTTGTACGCATTTTTTATTTTCCATAAATGCAATAACTATTGTTTCAAGAAAAGAAAGATAATAATACTTATCTCTTAAAACTCTTTATTCAACCTGGATTAGAGATGTGATTCCTTCCTTCACATACACGCATTTCATCTCGGATCACTTAATTTCTTTTCTCTTAACAAATCCCAAAGGCGCCAATGCTGCAACCTTTAGCTGTGATACCACTTGTAACATACACTGATAACTTCACATGGAAATGTAAGGAGTTAAATTTTTTTTATACAAGTTACTCATAGGTAACTATCCATTCACTACTAAATATTCCTTACTCATCATTACATAGAACTTTTACCATTTAATAGTGTAAATTTAGATTAAGAATAGTAAGCTCCTTAACCATTAACAACCTCCATTACAGTACATTAACATAATACTGCATGATGTAACCTTCCATTCATTTCATTACTCATATAGTCATCACATACTTGCCATTATGAACATCATAACAAGAAAGGAATCAACATCATCAACTTGACACAACAATCAATCACATCATTGAACACTGATATACCCTGGAAACCCCGTAGGGTGAAAACCAGAAAACATTTAATTTTATTATTAAACGCTCGTGAGGGTGATCAACGCTCAATCAATGGCTTATAAGGGAGACCATACCTTAACCATCATTTATAAATCTTACAAGGAAATATAAAAATATCTAGCTTAAAGCCATTACAATAAATATGATACCATTTACCCTCTAGTCTTCATATCTTCATATCTTTATATCTTGATGGCATGGATGTACCTACATTGGTCCATCGTACACTGGATCATCTGGAAGTTCATACTCATCTGGATGAACCATAATCATTTACCTGCCACTAGGTTAAGCATAATATTTCCTTTATACTTATCACCATCATACCCTGCTAATGTTACCTTCAACATACATTGATGTTAAGATTCATAAATTATAATAAATCATTTCACATATTTATACTATGGTAGTTTCTCCATCTACTCATGTATATTCATGACATGCAAGTAAAGTACCTTGACATTCTCCCTTAAACAACACATACCTCATATGTGCTGGTTATAAGTCATCACATTAACTAATGTTTTCGTCGCATAAGCATTGCAAGACAATAGTTACATCTCCCCAGCATACATTTAAAATAAAATGATACTTAGTTATGATACTCGTGCATGTAATTTACATAATTTAATCAAAATATCTAACCCTTGAGCTATTACTTTTAGTACATGGAGTGCAATATAACATATCAAATGTTGCTCCCATGCATGCAAAGGCATATAGATTCCAAAAGAGTCTCCAAGTAAGCACATAGCTTCCTTCATGAGTCTTCCCAAAGGAAATATTAATGCTAGTGAGCATGTAAACATATGTTTTCTTTTGTAAAACTATGCAATTAAGAATATAAATACATGTATTCTTTTTCAAAGATTATACCAACAATCATTTCCAATATAGTTTAGAACCACATGCTATCTTTCCCACCTACAAATATTTATATTCTTTCCAATGAACGTTTTTACTTATGTTGCATGTCTATGCATGATCTTCTTCCAAAAGGAATTAACATCATAATCATGATAAAAAGTAATCACTCAGTTTGTTCATCTAAAGAAATATAACTGAGTAGTTCCTCTATCCATGGATTTATTAAACAACCATTCTTTACTAACAACATGGTAATCTATTCATGGAATTATGAATTAACTAATATTCACAAACACCATGGTAATCTACCCATGGTTTTATGAAACTATCCATTGATTTATTAATTCATTACTATTTACAACATGGTTAATGAATATAAATCTGAGAAAACTTCTCTTTTCTTCTTCATCGCACATGAAGATATTTCAAGGGTTACCCTCTTTAATATATTCAAGAAAATCCCTTTTCAAATGAAGAGGATGCATCTTTTATTTTCTTGCGTATACAATATTATCTAAATATTTATATATTTCTTTCCATATAAACATGGAGAATATTTTGAAAAATAATTGAAACCAGAAATAAACAAGAAAGCATTACTTATCTTGACAATCTACTCTTATAAAAGAAAATGAATGTCATCACAGCCTTTCCTAAAGGAAGGCGATAAATGCTCTTAATATTCAAGAATGTAGGTCTCAACCATCTATCTCGTATCGACATTATTACTCTCATATTGCAATAATTACAATAAAAATAAAAACAAAACAATCGAAGATTTTTACGTATCCAACTCTCGGCTTTTCCCACCTTAAGTTTCTCCATTCTAATCTCGTTAAACATTCTAACCACTTTACCATTCTCCTAATTGAGCCATGGCTTGAATATAAGTGTTTAACTGTAATGCAGACACTCAATCTTTACCACGATTTACAGTTTCACCCGAAACCCTAAGCGCATTACGAAATGGTTTCTTCAACTAATCCTCACACGCAAATGTGAAAATGACGAAATCGATTCACGAAGTCTCGTGAAGGCCCTAGAAAAATACTTGCAGGTATTTATTCCTCTCTCCAAACCTTAATACATTCCATTAAAAAGGAAATACGTGGGGCATGCATACTCCCGCTTAGTGATGTATCTGTGGGAATGTAGGATACCAGAACAGAGATCCACTTTACATATTTGTTCAACAACTCATTCAAGAATCCATTCTTTCTTAACCGATTCTTTAAAAAATAGTTAAAAGACAGTAACTTAATATTTATTTATTAGTTACGTCGTTTTTTTTTTTTTAGGGATGTTACAATATCAAATCAACAAGAACTTGACATTTGTTCTAACATTTTATTTTGATCTGGGTGGTTAGATTAGTAAAAAATATGTAGGCATATATTTATTTAAGTTGTGTATGTATTGAGAAAAGACTATGCTATATAGTAAATGGGGATTGGAAAATATAAATCTGGTTATCATATGTTGAGGAGCATTTTGTATGATGTAAACATTTTTTTGTTATGAAATATGTCACATTTTTTCTTATTCAAGAAAATTTGAAAGTAAAAAAATTCAATTAATTTCTAATAAAATAAGGAAGAATAACATATGTAATTAGTACAATTCTTAATATAAAATTAATATGATATATTTAAAACATGCACACATATATACGATTAAAGAAAAAAATTATGTATTTATTATATAAAGATTTGAAAAAATGCATTCTTATAGATAAAATATTTCAAGGCGTGCCATTATTTTACATTTTCACCCATTTTTAAGTATATTTTTAGTCAATTTTACCTAAAAGGAATTTTTCAAGAAGTTGAATCTATTTATATATATTAAAAAATGCAATTTAAGAAATAAAAAATTACGAAAAGGAAAACCAATATAATCCAACTTAACATTATATCAAGTGTATCCATCAAATACCAAGAAGAAAATACAAAACTTTTTTAAGTTTTAAATGTTAAAATAAGTTAGGTTTTTTCGTTCTCAATGTTTAATAAATCAATGATTGAAATGGAGGTATACTCATTATTAAAAATAAAAGTAAAAGTAATGTTTTTCTCTTACTTCTTAGACATTTATATAAATTATATAAATGGCTCCACTTTAAATATCTTTCAAATATCTTTTGAATAGTCTTCTGAACCATGGGTTCACATAAAAATTATTGTAAGGGTTGGAATTCACGTAGTGCCACTCTACTACAAACTCTCCTAATTGTTCTCTATATTAAAAAAATAAATAAAGTTTTCATCGTAGCATTAAGACAACCTATATCAATTGAATCAATTGGGATAGCTTTGAATTTTTCTTAAATTAATTTGATCTTATATTGAACGATCCATACACACTGATTCCTTGGAAAATTTTATGGTGCTGATACCCACTGAAACCTTTCAGTGGGCTCTCCCTCGTAGAAAATTATTCGATTCGAAAGGCAAGGACGATATTTTTCACTCACAGAATGATCGAGATATGCATGTCTAACAGATTCACCGTATAGGTCACTCCCCGCGTCATTGACTCTTCTTCCGTGCCTACTTGAGTCACGGTTTCCCACACGTTATAAACTTGTAGCAAGACCGTTCTCTGTGTAGTACTTTGATGCAACTACACAATGAAATATCTTCTTCTTCTTCTTCTTTTCATTTTCCATGTAAGTTTTGATCTTGCAATTTTATGATTTAAAGTAACAAAGTTTACAATTATCTATTTTCAATAAATATATAAATTTTGATATGTTTATTTTACGATTTAAATTTACATTTCTAAATTTAGTGTTTTTAATAAAATTTATGTATATATTTTTAATGGAAAACAATGTTTTTACTGTTTATATCTTTGTCAACTATTACAGACACTCCGTGATTCCTGTACCACCCGGTAGCAGGCGAAACAATATATAAATATCTCCAATCAATCGATGGAGATATTAAGGTAGAAAGCAACTCTAATGGCATAAGAGATGGAAATCATCAACGTCAAGATGGAGAAGGCCTGCTCAATTGGAACTGATGACATAATTGATTGCGACAAGAGAAAGGAGAAGATAGTGTCCTTGATATCAAATGGAGTAAATTATTATGAGCTTCCACAACATTACATCAGACCTCCCACCAAGTGACCCATTCTAGAGGAAGTAGTCATTTCTTTTGTTGGAATTTCTAAATATTTCGAACACACAAGGAGAATAGAGATTCTCCTCTTCAACATAAAGATTCAATATAAAATTTGTTGAACGCTTAACAGAGATGGCACAAACTATTTCTATGTGATTCACATAAGAAAACTTTACAAAATGGTGTTTTTCTTCCTCTATCAGAGGGATTACAAAAATTTCTTATGACTTCTTCAACACGCAGTGCTTGCAAAATAAAACTCTCTGTCTTTTTCAAAAAATGTACATACAATGCTTACAGGTATTTTTTGTTTTTTCCTTCAGGCACACAAAAACAATACACAGTCTTCTATTATAATAAGCCTATGGGATTTGGCTTTTATATGGCGCAGCAATAAAAAATAAATTATGGAATAATACTTTGTCCTGTGGTAATAAAACATAATAAAAAACAAAAACAATACGGTTCTTTTACAACCTTAATACTCCGCCCGTAACATTACTTTTAACCAAATTTTAATAAACTTTTAACCCAGATTTCAAACTTCAAACAAACTAGATTGCAAACATTTCGCATAACAAATCGCCCCTATGTCAGTAGACCCAAAACCAATGTGAACGGCCTGTGATTGGTTGATTGCTGGGGCCCGCGGAACTCAAACAAAATTATGAACTGGATTCTATAAAACTTCACGTAACAAAAGGTGAGAGTGACATCATGGCCAAAATCAATGCGAAACAATGCGATTGGTCGATGAGCGGTGTGTTGGCATGTGGGACCAACTTTGCATCAGCGATCGGCGGACAAGCGGTGTGGAGACTTGGACTTTGGAAAATGTGATATGTATTGCTGCGACATCAGCGACTTGGAGTGGCGGACCTGTGGTAGAGTGGATGTGCGATGTTGCGATTTGCAATGGTGGTAGGGACCACATCGCATCGCGGTTGGATCGGCGGAACTTGCGGTGGCATAGAACTTTGGCCCATGTGATATGCGATGTGCGATATCGCATTGCAATATCACATCACGGTGGATGATGAGCCTTGCGGTTGGGTGGACGGTGAAGTGTGAAATTGCGATACATGGATGATTGCTGATTGGTCCATGTTGCGCTGTGCTAGCAAATGGGACCCACTCAATTCAAAGACAAAAGACTTGGCACGTAAAGAAAAAACTGGTTGGTGAGGGCTTTAAGCCCGATTTGACTGTTCTTTAAAAGAACCTGCTTTTGCGTGGTTTGAACCACGATTTCTTCAATTCCTCTGGAAAAGATGGCTACGCCTATAAATAATAAAAACTTCCTTACAACTTCATTTAAACTCTATTGAATACACCATGGTGTGCACTCAACCCATTCTGCCCCTATTTGTACTTCTCATTCATTCTCCCGCACGGGGTTTGCAGGTGAATTTAACATTTTCAACGCTCCCCCTTAAATTCAGTTGTTGGGTTATTAGTCATACCCATGCATTTCCTCAAATATTCAAAACTCTTTTTCCCCAATGGCTTTGTCAGAATGTCTGCAAACTATTCCTCTGTTCTACAATGTTGTAAAACAATTTCTCCTTTGTTCACTAGCTCCCTGATGTAGTGAAAGTTGGCATCTATGTGTTTAGTTCTTTTGTGAAACACAGAATTCTTTGACAATGCTATAGCTGAGCTATTGTCACAATATATTATTGTGCCTTTTACCTGTTCTTGGCATAAATTCCTCAACATTATTCTCATCCAAACTGCTTGACATGCTGCTGTTGTAGCTGCAACATACTGTGCTTCTGCTGTAGATAATTCCATAATTGGTTGTTTCTTAGAAGCCCATGAAATGGCTTCTGAACCCATATGAAAAACATAATCAGAGGAACTTTTCCGGTCATCAATACTTCTAGCCCAATCACTGTCAGTATATCCAATCAATTCAGAATTTTCTGAAGTGGTATATAGAATTCCATACCTTTTAGTTCCTTTCACATACCTCAGAATTCTTTTTGCTTCTTGCCAATGTGCCTCCTTTGGCCTTTCCGTAAATCTGGAAATTAAACTAACAACATGCATAATATCAGGCCTAGTTGCAGTCAAATACATGAGGTTGCCAACTATGCTCTTGTACAAACTAGGATCAAAATCCTTGTTGCTGTCCTCTTTGCTGAGTTTCAATCCCATTACTGTGGAAGTAATTGCTGCCTTGCAATCTCACATGTTAAATCTCTACAAAACTTCATTTACATATTTATCTGGAGAGATAAATATTTTGTTTTCATTTTGCTCTACTTCTATTCCTAAAAAGTATTTCAGCAATCCCATATTAGTCATTTCAAATTTGTCTTTCATGACTGTTTTAAAATTTTCAATGAGGTAATCATCATTACATGTAAAGATCTATGTAATGTCCCATAATAATTATAAAATAATAAATAATTATAAAATAAGAAATAATATAACTAATATAATATAATTTAATAAATAAGTAAATAAATAAATAGTCAAGAGAATAATAAATAAATAATAAATAAAACATTAAACAATAACTTGAGTTCTAAATAAAATATTAAATAATAAACTGGAGTCCTAAAACAATAAACAATAAGTAAAGTTAAAGAAATAATTAATTAACAAAAGTAAATAAATTAACAAAGAGTTAAACTAAAAAAGTAATAGAAAGAAATTTAAACAAAGAGAACACTAAATTAAGTAAAACTAACAAAAAGTAAGTTAAACTAAGATAACACTAAATTAAGAAAAACTTAAGTTGCATGTTGACACAACAAATGTTTGCATGTGGTTCCCATTCCATTGTTTGGTCTATTTAATAGACATTGAGGAATATTGAAAGACTATTCATTCTTTCATCTATTCTCTAGAGAGAAAGGTATTGTGAGGCAAAGGATACCCTGGCAGTAGTACGTTGATTGAGGGCTCGGGGGTGGCGAGCTGTGGAAAGATTACATACAGCTGAGCCTACGATTGGGTGGAGAGTTTTCCACAAAACCTTGCTGTGGCCAACAGTATTCAAATAGCGTGCAACTTTGGAGTCTCAAGTAAGGAATATCGTCATCACAGGTAAGTCATCTTGGTCATGTTTCTGAAAATTCTAGGATGATTAGTTAAACAGTTTTTTAGCAATTATTCATTGTTGATGTGATATAATTAATTGCATGTTAAATTGGGGTTGTTACATATGGTATCAAAGCCAATTTCGACATTAGGGACCTCTAGGAAAAAGTTAAAACTTGATTTTGATTGTGATTTTGATTGAATACTGATTATAAATTTAATATAATAAATTTATTTATTATTAAAAATAAATTTGAATTTTATTGTTGCTTATAATTATATACACGTTTTTTCTTAAATCGAAAATTAGAGTTTTAAATTAAAAAAGAGTGAATTTATAAATAACTTTTGAAAAAAAAATTTGCATGAAAAAAAAAATTATTAATCTATTCTTAATGATATATTTTAAATCATGATAATGAAAAGTTATATTTTCCAAATTAGTAAGTAAATAAATGCATGCAAATCGACAAGTTTAAGTTATTAACTCTGAGATTGCATTTAAAATATTAATAATAATAATAAATCTTTACCTTATAAACAATATGCAAAATCTATAGGTAAGATACATGATTTAAAAATTTATATAAATATGGATTATATATATATATATATATATATATATATATATATATATATATATCCAGAAATTTTAGATATCAATGGGCTGACTTAAAGATTATGAGAAAGATATGTGAAGCTTTGTGTTGTCTAACTAACAGTCACTACAAATATGCTTTTAAATTGTACGCACTTTGTTGATTGGGCCAAGATGATAGACAGAGGAACCATGTTTGATCGACCGTCCATGTACAGAACAGTGCCATCATAGGCATTTTCACAATGTTATATACACATCTTTGTATCACAAGAACTAATCCCAAATACATTGCTCGTTCGAATCCTTGGAAAATCATTGCAAATTGCCGACGTTAGGGTTGATCCACACCTATCTTCTCGTACGACTTAATTTGCCAATGTAATCCGCTCCTTCCTCAAAATACATGTAATGTATAAATTACTGTAATTGGGCACCATCATACCTCCTAATTCGGATCACGAATTAATTACTGGACAGCATCAGATCTTCTAATTCGGATCCTGAATTAATTATTTAGCTGTGGTATATAGATATTTTGATGCATTTATGCTAAAACCCGTTAAGAACCCCGATATTTCTGTTATGCGGCTTAAATCACTGTAAATGTCTGATTGATTGTTTCATTTCTAGCAGCCGGGCTGGGATTTATCATTTAATTGTCAGATTGTTTTTTACTACTTTTTTTTTTGTGCATGAATTTCCATCCACGGTGTCAGAATGGTGATCTCAAATTAAAAGAATACGAAAAGAGTTTCTTCCACAACCACACCCTACCACTGCTATAGTTACGGCACTGTGAAGATTTTATTGCCTGTGATTTTTTTTGTTCTTCAATTTTTTCCTAAATTATACTCGAGGCTTTGAATTGTTTTTCTGTTATTGTATGCACGACGAGGCACACTGAGTATGAGAAGCTTCAGATGATAAAACAAAGGCGTTGCATGCCTTTATGCACCTCCTTCGCTATCGAAGAGGTGGGGTGAGGTTGCTTTCTCCACGTCCTTCACCTTGAATTGCTCTCTTGAAAATTAATACTTGAGCACTTAAAAATGACTCTAACCCCGTGTTTAGCACAAAACAATTCTCTGCATTTTAATTTTCTTCACTGAATAGGTGATGGTGATGGATTCGGTAACCTTTAAGGAGATAATGCTATCTGCCTACTCGTTTGTTGTACTGAATTGAATTGGACAAAAAATTAGTAACATTAATTGAGCCACATGAATAGTAACTCGGTATCAAACGCTGAGGCTTAAGATTGGTTTTTCTTTGCCGGCCTTCCAGATCATAAACCATCTACGTCATCCAATTTTGTTTCATATATTGTGCTTCCATAATTTGATCTAAACAGATTATTTTAGAAGAATTATTCTATTGTGGGGAAGCCCGGTGATCTTTAAATGTTACAGGGCTCTTGGTGCCCAAAGATCTACCATTTTTTTTTCATAGTTTATAATTCGCGTGTTATTATCCTTAGAAGGCTTTTGGAGTTTGCAATCAGACTCTAATTTTTGAGTCATGACCTCCTGCACTGTGAGGAGAAGAGTGCATTATGGGGAAATGAAAGGAACAGAGTTGGAGCATTTTGATTCAACGGATTATGATGAGTTATTGTAAGTATATGTATTAATATTATATATTATTTTTTCATGAACAATCACTTAACGTGTAGTGTTGAGAATGCATTATTTTTAATGCATTTTTTGTACATAACAAAAATAAGATATATTAGTTAATGAAATATATATTATTTAATTAAATTAAAAAATAAAAGAATTAACTTTATTCACTTTTCACTTTATTTCATGAAATTAAATTTTGGTTTGTTTAAATTGATTTAGATTAACTTAATTTAATCACAAGTGAGTGATAATGTAATTTTTAGTAATTTGTGTTTTGTTTTTAGTAAACTCTTATTTTGCTTTTATTTTAAATATTTTGGAAAATATGTAGAAATAATGTGATCTTAATTTTTAATGTATGTATTTAATTTATATAATGGTCTTATTTTTATTTTTATATTTTCATATATATATGAAATTATGGTTATTTGGTTGATTTTGAATAAAAAACACCATTTTTAAAGAGGGGAAGAATGTTAATAAATGAATTTGATGAACTAAATTTGATTAAATGTTATTTTCACTTAATATCTTTCTATATGCACTTTGAACCATGTACATTAAAGTTGAGTCAGTTACAATACATAAATTCCAAGACTTTGTTCTTATTATAGTTTCACATAAAATTGATTGATGATATATTTAAGTCGTTACATTCTAAATCCAATGTTGGTTGCATAATAAAGGAAGTCAAAGCAACTTGTAATTCATCTAAAAGACATTAGTTATCAAGGAAAGATGTGAAGAAATTATAAGTGGTGCAATTGGAGAATACTAGTACAAATTCGTCGAAGATACACGTGAATTGTAAGGAAATATATTATGAAACTAAGTTGGAAGGAAAATAAACATATTATTTGAATGGTATGAGGGAATATCAAGTATAAAGAGACAACTACCTTAAGAAAGCAAAAAAAAAAAATTCTTCCTAATATTAGTGATAGTCAAGAAGGGTTCTATTGTGAATAAAAAATAAATAAAAATATTAGAGAAACTAATACAATTTTAAAGCCATATAATATTAAAATTGTAAATATGGGAACTTATGAACCAGAACACTCATAATGGCGATGATTAAGGATAAAAATTGTTTAACATTTGGAAAAGGAAATAGATTATGTATAATAATGAGCAATCTCCTAGCATGAGGTGTAAGGAGGAATTTAGTAGAAATTATATAAGGAGACTGTGAGAAGGACTATGCAAAAGAAGAAGAAGAAGAATGGAGAATCCACTAATAGAGGTGTGCTTGACTAATCTTCACTTATTAGTGGATTGACGACATAATGACCTTTTTTTTTTTCTAAATAAGATTAATCTATTAACAAGTGAGTAAAATTACATCGTGACCGTAGTCAAAACTACTGCCCTGGAGGGGGCAAAATTATCATGAAAAACACATAAGGAGACTGGCCAATGACAAGGAAACCAGTTTGGAAAAGTTTGCCAAAACCCACGTAGGGGAGCCAGTTATGATCTTCCTGATCTTGCAGAGTTTGCATGAATCCAAAAATGAACAAAAATAAGCCAAAATTCCACATGACAGTTTGAACAGAAACATGCCTAATTGTATGGGCGGCAAGGTAAGATAATAGCACCACAAAAAGCAGACTAGTCATCTGGAGGTTCTTCAACAATACGACACCAACCTGAAGCAAGAAGATCCCTGGCAAGAGCAGCTTTAGAATCTGAGGGACCTGGATCAACCAGTGCCATCACAACATCAGGAACACTCCGAGCTTGAGCCTCCAAAACCTGCATCGACGCATTGCCAATCCCCATCTGGAGGTTCGAAGTCTGGGCAGAGTCCGAACCAAGGCTCGCCGGATGAGCGCTAGACTCCCCCCTTTGGGATTCCTCATGGAAGACCACCGTAAAGAGAGCCATAATCCTTGGGCGAGTCAGAGCGCTGTTGAAGGTGAAGTGTGTGGAGCCAGTTGTGGGTGGAGGCAAGGTGGCCGGAGGTCAGGGAGCAGGGGAGCCCAAACCATGGTGGGAATCAAGAAAACACCCTCTCCCACTGCGAGTTCGAGGTTAATGGCCAGCCAACAAACCGCTGGAGAGAGATGGCGAGTCAGAAGAAGGGCTGGAAGGTGCGCTCGAAGGGCGACCCCTAGTGTTGCCTCTGCAGCTCCGCATTCTGTGGTGCAGACGAGGCATAGCACAGACAAATTGTGGCTGAGAAACAACGATGGGAGGGTAAGAACAATTCGAAAGGAAGCCAGAGGCCTGAGTGAAGTGCCAAAGGTCCAACGGAGGCGGCTCCGCTAAAGGTCCAGAGCGAGGCTCCAAAATTTCTTCCCCCTCCAGGCAGCGAGAGGCAATAGGAATGATAGAACCAACACCATACAGTTTGATACCAGAATTGAGGCCGGAGGCCAGATAGAAATGGGTGCAGTGCGACAGAAGCAACTCCACAAAAAGCCCATCGCCTCGCTACAATTTATCCTCCCCTCTCACGCATCGAAAAATCCCCATCATAACTGAAACATTGAAGAGAGCCGAGGTCTCCAGCATGCAGGAACATGTGAAGGAAGAAACCAAAGCGGTGGGTATGATATGAAATCCTGAACCCATTGAATCCATGCCTTTGAACTCTGCGAAACTTAAATGCAAGGATCCGTCGAACAGTGGCCGGATATCCTCCATGTCCTGGGTAAGCAGGTGTCGTCCAACCTCGCCGCACCCCTGTCTCATCAAGTTAAATGCCAGTCTATACACCCGCATCTGGGAGACGACATAATGAGCCTTCACATAGAACAACTTATTCAATTTATGCCATTAATATTCGAAGAAATTATTTCCAAAGAACATTTATCCTATACAAACATTGTGGTGGATGATAATGGTAGTAGTGGTTCCAAGTGCTTCAAATTCTAAATTAAAAAGGGTATTTGACAAATCAAAAGTTAAGGGGAAGAATTCATAACCCAACTTGAACAAGGGTTCATATAAGATAAAGAGGTCAAGTGTTATTAATACATAAGATTGATAAGATAATAAAGTCTATTTAGAGTGAACAACAACATTATTGAGTAAAGGATAAATCACCAAAGATCAACCATCCCTTGGGCAAGTAAGCCAAAAAAAGAAAAAAAAATTAAATAAGGATGACCTCACAATATGTATATAACAAAGATCCTAGAGGGATGTTGAATAATATTATTTCATTGTTAGTATGCATTGTTTATATTAGTAAATGAAATTAATTCATGAGAAGAATGCTTATATTGTATCGTTGTTCTATATTTGATTAGTATTGAGATGATATGAGGATAATGATGAACGTATGGTTTTCTATGATAATGATATTATATGCTCATAATGAATATGATATGCATAGGGATTATGATGTTATGATTTGAATTTATATTTACATCTGGTTAGTTTATTATGAGATATCATGATTCATGTATCTTGATGTTATAACGTATGATGGTATTTCATGATGTGAAGCATGCAAAATCGATACAGATTTTGTGACATGCATGAGAATGCAATTCTTTACTATTTGATGTGGATGTTATATTATTATGATGAAATGCAAGAGTTAGAAGGTAAATTATTTTTATGATGTTATGATTATAACTAATGTATTGGATACAAGTTGAGATGTGGTGACTGGTAGGAAAATCCACAGATGGGCCGAGAGGGCTGGTTTATTTGATGATCTCGTGGGAGCCCATACCTGCGAGGGAGAATAAATAACACTATATGGGATGGGGACAAACTCAATCAACACTACATATTCCAATGGTTCCTTTGTCTTATATATCTCTTGATGGATATCTCTTGAAGGGCTGTGGGACCATCTTGAGGAGGCCAAGGGCTTGATATTGTAGGCCAAGAGCCTAGCATTGGATGGGAACACCGAACTCTAGAAGTGGGTGTAAGACTTCGATGCCTGGGGCTGTGCACCTTAAGGAGCTGTAGAGGGAGTGGGCCAACCTTATGATATGCTGGGAGTTATTTAGTACTGGTACCAGATGCTTGCCTTGGGGCAGATGAGGTTTGAGTCGGGCGCGAGCCTCGGGGCCAGCCTTGGCTAGGGACAGACCGGGGAGGCTTATGCCTGGTTCCAAAAGTGGGAAAAAGGACATAGATTCCTTGAGATTTCCCGGGTGCTGTGAAGAACTTTCGATGCCTGTTGGTTATACTATTTCAGCAAAGGGTGTTGGTCACACATGAAGTAATAAATAATAAATAATATAATATAATATCATTAAATACTTAACTTCGGGATGAAGTTCCTTGAAGAGAGGGAATATGTAATGTCCTATAATAATTATAAAATAATAAATAATATATAACTAATATAATATAATTTAATAAATAAGGAAATAAATAAATAGTTAAGAGAATAATAAATAAAACATTAAACAATAACTAGAGTTCTAAATAAAATATTAAATAATAAAATGGAGTCCTAAAACTATAAACAATAAGTAAAGTTAAAGAAAGAATTAATGAAAAATAAATAAATAAATTAACGAAGAGTTAAACTAAGAAACAAATAGAAAGAAAGTTAAACTAAGAGAACACTAAATTAAGTAAAACTAACAAAAATAAATTTAAAATAAGATAACACTAAATTAAGAAAAACTTAAGTTGCATGTTGACACAACGAGTGTGTGCATGTGGTTCCCATTCCATTGTTTGGTCTATTTAATAGACATTGAGGAAGATTCAAAGATCATTCATTCTTTCATCTATTCTCTGCTGAGAAAGGTATTGTGACCCTGCCAGTAGTATGTTGATTGAGGGCTCGGGGGTGGCCAGCTATGGAAATATTACATACAGTTGAGCCTACGGTTGGGTGGACAATTCTCCCCAAAACCTTGTTGTGGCCAACAGGATTCAAATAGCATGCAACTTTGGAGTCTCAACTAAGGAATATCATCATTATAGGTAAGCCATCTTGCTCATGTTTCTGAAAATTCCAGGATGATTAGTGAAATAGCTTTTGAGTGATTATTTATTGTTGATGTGATATAGTTAATTCCATGTTAAATTGGGGTTGTTACACACATCATCAACATATAAAACAACAATCAACATCTTACCATCTTTCTCCTTGAAGTAAAATGTGGGTTCTCCTTCACATTTTTCAAACCCATTCTCTAGTAGATAGGAATCTATCCTACTGTACCATGCTCTTGGTGCTTGTTTCAGCCCATAAAGAGCTTTCTTCAATCTGCAAAATTTTTACTCTTGGCCTTTTTTATCATAGCCTAGAGGTTATTCAAGATAAACCTCTTCCATCAATACTCCATTTAGGAATGTTGATTTTACATCCATTTGATAAACCTTCCACTTGTTTTGTGCTGCTATGGACAACACTGCTCTCACTGTTCCCATTCTTGCAACTGGTGCAAAATTTTCTACATAATCTCTTCCATGTTGTTGCTTGTATCCTTTGACAACAAGTCTAGCCTTGTGCCTTTCAATCTTACCTTCAACATTTCTTTTGGTCTTATAGATCCATTTCACTCCAATCACTTCTTTACCTTTTGGGAGATCAACCAATTCCCATGTTTTATTTTTCTCTATTGCATTCATTTCTTCATCCATAGCATCTATCCATTTCTTATATTTTATAGCTTCTTCAAAATGAATAGGATCATATACATGACAATATAAAGAAAATAAATAGTTCATACCTTCATTTGTTGCCTCTTGCTCATAAATATCATTCAAATTTCTGAATCTGGTTCCTCTTTCACTTGGTGTACATGTGCTTGAAGAAGCACTCAAATCTACTCCTTGTGGTGTGCTTGGAGAAGCACTCTCATTTCTTCTCAAGGGTGTCCTCATTCCTGCTTGTGGTGTCCCTTACTGTCCTTGTATTGGTGGAGGTAGTGGTGCTAATTATAGATGTATTTCAGCCATCTCATCCTCATTTTCATCATGAGACAAACAACTCTTTACATTGACTATTTTCTCAATGCTTCCATCCCAAGCTTCTTCTTCAATAAATTGAACATCTCTACTCACAATAAGTTTCTTGGTGGATGGGTTATACAACCTATAAGCTTTGGATTCCTCACTGTATCCAATAAAAATACACTTCTACCCCTTACTGTCCAACTTCTTCCTTAGCTGGTCTGGAATGTGTGCATAAGTCACACAACCAAAAACTCTCATGTGGGTGACACCTTGTTTTATGCCACTCCATGCTTCTTCCAGAACTCTGTTCATTAATTATTTGGTTGGGCATCTATTCAATATGTATGCTGTACAATGTACAGCTTCAGCCCAATAATCATTTGGAAAATGTTTTGCCTTCAGCATACTCCTTACCATATCCATGATTGTTCTATTTTTCCTTTTAGAAACTCCATTTTGTTGCGGTGTGTACCTTACTGTAAATTTCTTTTGTATGCCATTTTCTCTGCAAAATCACATAAGTTCTTTTGAGATATACTCACCTCCTCTATCAGTCCTTCAAACTTTAATGTGCTGCCCACTTTGGTTCTCAACAAGTGCCTTAAAGTGGCAGAATTTCTCAAACATTTCACTTTTATATTTCAAGAGATAAACCCAAGTTTTCCTTGCGTAATCATCAATAACAGTCAACATATAGTGGCTGCTTGCTAGTGATGGTGTTTTCATTGGTCCACACAAATCTGAATGGAAAATTTCTAAGGGTTCCTTTTCCCTTATGCTCTTTCCTGATGGAAAGATTTCTTTGTGTTGTTTCCCCAAGATACAACCTTCACATAAGCTGTCTGATTTCTCAATCAATGGTAATCCCTTTACCATTCCTTTCCTATGCAACAAATTTAGTCCTCCAAAGTTGAGATGTCCAAATCTCAAGTGCCATAACCAATTTTCATCTTTTGCTTCTGTTTGGAATGTCTTTTGTGTCACTATGCCATTTCTTCTTCTTTCTTCAAATTTTCTCTCATTTTGAGACGAAACATTGTGTTCTTTGTCATCTTCACTTCAGCAATACATTGTTTGCTTGGTAGTTTATCCATGATGGTGCATACATCATCTTCAAAGAAAAAATTGTAGCCCTTTTGAATGAGTTGTCCAATGCTTAACAAATTACATTTCATACCTGGTACATAATATACATCCGATATGCTCTTCTTTTCTCCTTTATTTGTTAAGACACCTGCTCTACCTTTTCCCATGACAGAGACCTTACTTTCTGTCCCCAATGAAACTTAAGACTTTACATTTTCATCTAACATGGAAAACATGGCAATTTTTCCAGTCATACGGGTACGACACCCTGAAATTAGAAATCATATATCCTTATTCTTTTCTTCTGCCATATTACATGCTAGAAACAACTTATCTCGACTGATATTTTTTTTTGTAAATGTTACACCATTTTTTGGTCATCTAACCCATTATCGTTAGATAAACCCAAGTACACCATGTAAGACCAATTTTACCCCAAGTAAAATCACTTTCACCACATCTGTTTACATTTCTTGGAAATATTTAACCCAAAACAAGGTAATCAATTAAATAAATCATTATTTATTTAATTATTTCCTAAGAATAAGTTATTTAAATCATTGTTTAAATACTATTCATAGTTAAATTTGACTAAATCATTTTTAAATAATTAAGTAAACCATTATTTATTTAATTATATTCCCCTCATTTCCATTAAATAATAAATAAATCATTTATTTATTTGTTATTTATAAATAAAGGAATTGACCCTAGTCAAAAACCCTTTTCCCTCCAACAAATATAATAAAATATTCCTAAAAGGTGATTCTAGAATGTGATTAATAATATTTTATTCATGCACCGAGTTCTAGAACACCCCAATATTTTGTTATAAATAGGAGGGTTTTCCCCATTCATTAGTCACCTCCATTGCATTAGATCACACTAGATCTACTCTTGGTCACCAATTTCATTTTTTTTGCATTTTGAACTCCCATTGAGTTCCATGTTTGTTAGGGTTTTTCATATCAACCAAAGAGAGGAATTTTAGATCTGAAACACTGAGGACTTCCAAGAACCCATCCCACTGAGGAGAACTGGAAAACACCTTTCTTGTTTTCCTCTTAGGTGCCCCATTCTTTAATATAATATAAGATTATTTTTATACATTTTTCTTGTCTTGTTCATTGGATGCATGGAGCCATTTCGCATTTTATCTGCTTAATGTCTTTTATGCTTAGATCTAATATTATGTAGCAAATCTAAACATATTTTGCAGCTATACTTGATGTTAGGGCTACTTGATATGCATAGCTAAAGTTATCTTTTACAACGAAAGAATCATACTAACAATTGGTGACTCCACACGGGTTTTCTTTTGCGACCACTCTCGTTTTCTATTTTCCTGCATATCCAGCTATTTCAGACCCTAGGGTTTCTCTTCCATTTTTTATTTTTCCTATTTTTTCCATTTTTATGCTATTTTTCCCCTCTAAAACCCTCAAACATTCAAATCTCTAACTTTCGTGTGTTTCTGGCCTTTTTGCGCAGGTGACCGACATCAGCCACTGCTGAGACGAATTTTTTTTCTAAAATATGCCGAGCCTCTATCGACACCCAATGGTCCCTTACAAATACCTCCACCCAAAGTTGAGGTTCAAACCAAAATTCCTAAGGGTCCATTACACCGAAACGCTGCCTCTGGTCGGGCTGCCCATTCCTATAGCATAGTAGATGATCTGGCACAATCTCCAGCTGTCATTTCAACATTGGAACTCCTCCAGTCGTGTCCTTCTCAAAAGAAAGCTCTACTATCTGCCATGGGTGTTGTAGATCCTGCTAATGACCTATTAATTGTTTTCGACGCCCGTCCGTCAGACCATCCCCCTCTTCCTCCTTCAGTCGCTTTCCAAATCCCAGTCAAAATCCGAAATGCCAATGTCGCTCGATGTATTATTGATGAGCGGGCATCTACCTGTGTAATGTCCTCTTCGGTTTGGAAACAACTTGAATCCCTTGAGCTGGCCCCTTCCACCATCACCCTCCGTGCATGGGATGGCCATGCCTCCCAACCCATTGGTCTTTTTCGTAACTGCCCTATCACCCTTTCCAGTAAGACTGTCTGTGTCGACGTTGAAGTAATTGATGCCCATCTCGACTACAACATCCTTTTGGGGCATAGTTACACCTACGCCATGTCTGTCGTCCCATCCGCAGTCCACCGCAAGATGTTTTTCCCTCATAATGGCAAGATCTTCACCATTGACCAGTTATCGTATCATGAACCTAAATCTCAAACCTCACCTGAGTCCACCATTTCTACTGTCACCAATAAGCAAACTGTCGACTCTTTAACTAGTGTCTCCCCTGGCATCTACAAAGATTCCTCTTTGCTTGGCACCTTCCCCGGTCCCCCCCCCTCCTCCTCTCTCTGATGCTAGCTCGGTGAATGTTTGCATGATGCAATCATCTCAAGCTTCCCTCCCGCACCCGGCTCCGGCTAGTTAGCAACCCCCACCTCATTCGACTGACCCTACTCCTAGCCCTTCTCCTCAGCTGTTTCAACCTCTCCCACCGAGTCCTTCACCTCCCCCTCACCCCTCGGAACCTCCTTATCCTCCTGTCTCGGTTCCCTCCAGACTCCCCCATTTAGACACCATCCCTCCTGGCCATTACTCCGCCGGTCAAATCCCTTTCCTTGGCCCTCCCCATGGCGTCTATTTGGTTCCTTTAATGGCCACCCTTTCCCTACCTAATTTAACTTTGGGCATACCGGTATGGTATCTTACTCCTCCAACCGCAACCCCTCCCGGCCACCCTAAACCATACATTGCTGTGACACCCGTTCAACCGATTCCCGTTGCTCCTCGCACTATTTCGGTACCTCTCACACCGTCGCATGACCCTTCTCATGTTGAACCTACTACGAGTAAGAAACGAAAAACTCGCAGGGGGGCATCCAAAGATAATGTCACCGCTCCTGATCCTACTCCCCCTCCACCCACCAAGCCTTGTGCTTTGTGTGATGCTATCGGTCACGCCACCCATACTTGTCCTGAGTTGCCCCGTATCTAACCCATGGTCAAATTCGTGTTCCCCGAATCGTCAGCCTCGGAAACCTCTGTTTCCCCCGTCCCCATAACCAAGAACCCAAAGGCCCTTCACACCAACAAACCCTGCACTTTATGTGGTGTCTGTGGCCATTATTCTCACCATTGTCCTCACCTCACGCATTACTGTGCCTCTTTAGAGGTCATTCGCGAGTATGAAGTGGAACAGAATCAATCCGCCTCACCCATCCTCGCTCAGTATGCATCGAGTTTACTCAAGGATCCTCCGGCCACCATTGACATCCCTCCCCCCAATGTTGAGATGTCTGAATCTGCTGCTCCTCTCTTGTACCTATCATCATCTTCCCAACCCTCAGAGTACGTCCCCTCCGTATCCACTCCACCTTTTTCATCTGACCCCCCTTCAGTGCCATTCTTGGGCCCTTTATGTTTGGATCATCTTTTTACTTGCTCTTCAGTCATCTCCCCCGATGACCCATTTTTGCGCCTTTCCACCATACACGATGATCTCGGTAGCTTTGCAGCATCTTGTGGTATCCACCACCTTCCCCTTTCTTCCTCTAACCCCGATCCTCCCTTTCATCTCTATGATGTACGTCACAACACCAGTCCCCGATCTTCCTCACTTCTTTTCTCTTGTGATGTTGTTCCCTCGACCCTCTTGTCCACTCCTTACATTGGTTACGCCGATGGCGCGAGTCGGTATTCCCGAAACCTTGCCTCAGCCGCCTGGGCCATCTTTACTCCTGCGCATACCCTTTTTCTCACAAATGGGGTCTACATTGGCACCTCCACCAATAACCAGGCCGAGTATGATGCCGTTCGCGGTCTCCTAGCTGACGTTATCTCCCATCGTATCCTCCATCTGCAAGTTCATTTAGATTCCCTGCTTATTGTCTTACAAATTAATGGCGTCTACCATGTGAATAATCCTATCCTGTTTAGACAATATTTACGGGTGAGACTTTTGATACGATAATTTAGATTTATTTAATTCCATCACATCCCTAGAAGTCACAATCACTACGTAGATCAGATTGCAAACCATGTTTTAGAATGAAATTTATCACACATAAAACAATAGCATCCACAAAATACACATAAAACTCATATATATAACATGTGTTTTAAAGTCCATATCTTTTGAAACATACGACATTCCCATAGCATGTTCCAAAAACCACTACTACAAAATGGGGGGCACCACTTGCCCCTACATCACTACTAAGGGGCACCACCTGCCCCACATCTAATCACCATCCGGAGGATCCCGCGCCAACGGCTCTACTCCCGCAGCTCGTAGATCACGCACCGTCTACCCGGCCATCGCCATGCATCACATGATCCCTCGCCATTCCGAGGGGAGACCAACACATAGCTCTATGTATCGGTCATCTAAATCCTGCCATCCACGCTCTGATACACCGGTCAGTATTCCCTCACATCTACGACGGAGATCCTCCACCAATGTGGCCATATCTTCATTCTGTCCTGTCCTCAATCCACTTGCGCCTGTATCACCTGCTGCTGTTGGTCTTCCCATATATCCATCCGGTTTAACCGGAGCTACATCTACATCCAAAACAATATAAATATTCGTACCATGCATACTAGTCACAAACTGTGAAAAGGAACCTAACAGATTAGTTGCTTGTCACTTACCATCCAGTCCCCATACTCGCCTCGGTGGTAGCGGCAAGTCTGGATCTCCCCAATAACTCATCCCACTATAGGGATAGTCGTCTATGTATAGCGGCATCTGGTCCCAATGGGCAAAGAACTCTGGTCGAAAAACCCTCCCGACCACCCCTCCTCCTCCTCTACTCAGTATTCGTCCCCACCGATGCAACCGAGGCTCTCTCGGGCCCCGATCAAGCAACTGTATGCAAGGTCGTACGGTCGGGATCTTCTCAAAGAAGAAAGAGCACAATTCTGTCCCTTACACACAATCATGATTCATTTGCCGCCGACATAGCGACAACTATTGTTTCAATGACACTAACATCATCTGGGCCCACCCATAGTAGGTCCCACCCAACACACTCTCTACAATCATCATCTTCCCTCCATTGATGTGATGGAGCACCTGACTGCCCACGATCTGCAACACTGCTGTGGCCACTGCCCAGGTCTCCAAACTCTCTAGATCCCCAGTAGATATCCGAGTCCCTTTGAATCGAACACTCGATCAACAATGTTGCTCCAAAAACTCCATAATGTTACACCCACACGGTAACACTGGCTGCGTATTCCCCACCATCCCAAATGGAGGGAGTCCAGTCAAGAAATACAAATCCTGGACTGTCAGCTCAATCCTATGCCCCTGCACTATAAACACCTCATGATTTGGATCCCAATAACTGATAATCCGGGCTAACAGGGGCTCACCAGCTCTCATCAAAGGGTTCTCCAAAAATTTCAGAACCCCAAATCTAGCCAGTGCACGACGGACACCCTAATCTGCTTCGATCTCTGTCCGCAGTGTACCTAGATCTCTTTCTCTCCATTTGATCCGTATATCTGCCATCTCTGCATAAAAAAACCATCTTTGTCAGTCTAGAGATAATCAAAACTGGATTAACTCACAGCAAAACTGAATCTCAGTCCAAAACAGCACTGAAAATCCCTCCCTTTCACAGGTCGCACTTTTCAGGCAAAACTTGGGCCAGGTCGCACTTTTCAGGCTCAAACCTGCCTCACAGGTTGCATTTTTTGCCCCAAAAAGTGCGACCCAGGTGTGAAGGAGAAGTATGGGCACTTCCTGAGATTTAAAGCCATAATCTACAACTTGAATCCATCAAAAAAAAAGCTTAAGATTAGACCTCTTACCTCCAACTGACGGATCAAAATTCCAACGGTCGGTTTGTCCGCTACAATCGCCGCAAGATTTAGGGCCTTCTCTCCTCTCCACATTCACCACAGCTACACAAGCAAATGAATGATTTTGGAGGGAAAGACCCTATTAGAAGAAAACCCCTATTTTTTCTTTCGCCCGCTGCGAGCAAACCGTAGCCCTGTTTGACACACCGTCCACACCGTTGGAAAGCTCTCACCAAGCACTGAAATGGGTATTGGTTAGTTTTTTATGTTTTGATACTTCACTAGGACACATTTTTTCCACGAAGCATCTGTTCACCTCTTCTCAAAATCGAATTTCTTCACTTATGAAACTTGTACTGGGGGCACCACTTTGCCTCCTTACTTGTCCTTATTTGTGTTGATTTTCACCATGAGATACCCTCTTGTACTCCTGTTATTATGGTCCCCCATTGGACCTTTACTGTGTGGCAGCACCATCGAGTCGCCCTTGTTTAGAGCATCTGAGTTGAGTCATCGTCGCATTCATGGAATCTATCCAGAGTCCCTTTGTATCCCGCTATAGCCCTCTATCCTTCATTGCTTGGTCCCTCTCTCGTGCCGCACATTATGGCCTTCAGTCCCACTGTCCCCTATCCCTCATGATATTGTGTCAGTCGCTGCCAAGCCATTCATGCCCTTTGTGTTATAACAAGGGAAGTCATTCATCCGCTACTCAGTATCCCTCATTCCATCATCATCATTAGTATCTATCTGTTCGTCACTCTACTATTCTCCCTCGTGCCTTAGTTGGGGTTCCCTGATTGCCTCACCTATGGCAGACCTACTTCTGTCGACATCAGCTCATTTATTCCAGAATCCAGGTCTAGGGGGCAGTGTACATTGGTTCGAGCTCTTTTCATCATGATCGTGATCCATACACTTGATGGTCCAGTGATGCAGCAGTAGCCATTGGTGATACCCGGGTGTGTGTGAGATGTCTCAGCCCTCATGAGGGGGTGGCCCTGCAGGTAGCCCCCCACATACCCGGATGACTTCTTCATTCCAGTCCTTGATGCATCTCCTCTCCTTCGATGATAGCGGCCTCATTTGCTTGCAGCACCTCTTCGATTTGCACGTGACCGTCCAATTTCACGAGCCCTTCCCCGTGTGTAGGGGGCATTTGGGTGAATTTATATCTCATGTACTACAAAACTATTGTATAAGTCCTGACGATTATTCCAGGCATAGCATGTATGTGGGATTCATCCTTCTTGTTTTCTGGCTCATGTTTAGGCCAGCACTAGCTTTACTATTGCGTTCCGTGGTTTTCCGGGTGCCCTATTCTTTGTACTATTGTCTCGGCGGGCATAGGTATGCCTCCCCCGCCACCTTTCACATTGGCACCACATCATACACTTGAGACTTTTTGCACCTGTAAGTCTGATCTCCTCAGGGTCTAGTCCTCCACCACTTTAGATTATCTTACATTCCTCTCTTTCATTTTTTGTTGTCTAGTGATTGAGTTCTTACAACGTACTTCGGTCATACGATTTGCTCCTAACACTCGTACGTTGGGGGGCAATATGTTACACCATTTTTTGGTCATCTAACCCATTACCGTTAAATAAACCCAAGTACACCATGTAAGACCAATTTTACTGATAAAATCACTTTCACCACATCATTTACATTTCTTAGTCATATTTAACCCAAAACAGGGTAATCAATTAAATAAGTATTTATTTATTTAATTATTTCCTAACAATAAGTTATTTAAATCATTATTTAAATGTTATTCATAGTTAAATTTGGTAAATCATTTTTAAATAATTAAGTAAACCATTATTTATTTAATTATATTCCCCTCATTTCCCTTAAATAATAAATAAATCATTTATTTATTCGTTATTTATAAATAAAGGAATTGACCCAAGTCAAAAACCCTTTTCCCTCCAACAAATATAATAAAATATTCCTAAAAGGTGATTCTAGAACGTGATTAATAATATTTTGTTCATGCACCAAGTTCTAGAACACCCTAATATTTTGTTATAAATAGGAGGGTTTTCCCCATTCATTAGTCACCTCCATTGCATTAGATCACACTAGATCTACTCTTGGTCACCAATTTCATTTTGTTTGCATTTTGAACTCCCATTGAGTTCCATGTTTGTTAGGGTTTGTCATATCAACCAAAGAGAGGAATTTTAGATCTGAAACACTGAGGACTTCCAAGAACCCATCCCACTGATGAGAATTGGAAAACACCTCTCTTATTTTCCTCTCAGGTGCCCCATTCTTTAATATAATATAAGATTCTTTTTATACATTGTTCTTGTCTTGTTCATTGGATGCATGGAGCCATTTCACATTTTATCTGCTTAATTTCTTTTATGCTTAGATCTAATATTATGCAGCAAATCTAAAGATATTTTGCAGCCATACTTGATGTTAGGGCTACTTGATATGCATAGCTAAAGTGATATTTTACGACGAAAGAATCATACTAACGATAAAGTTAATAACATGTCTATTACCCATGTCGCTTTGTTTCTTCCTACATTCATTTGCATAATGACCATACTTCTTACAGTAATGACATTGGACTTGGGATTTATCATACCTTTGTCAATGTTCTTGATTTTTTCCACCTTGCTAACTACTGCGTTAGCCTTGGTTCTAATTTTGATTGCTGCCCCTTCCACTTGCACGGTTGTTTCTTCCTCCTCTGTTTTGGCTTCTACCTCTTCCTTTTCCTTTGTAGCTTCCTCTGCCTTGACCTCTTCCTCTTCCAAAGGACATTTGGGTCTTGAAGGCATGCTCCAAAGATGAGTGTGCATTTCTACCCAATATTTTTTCATGAGTCATCAGTGATGTATGAAGTTCATCAACTAAAAAATTTGAGAGATCCTTTGTCTCTTCAAGGGTTGTGACTATCACATCAAACCTTGAGGGTACACTCATCAACACTTTCTCCACAATCCTTCTTTCTTCAAGTGTGTCTATATGAGTCCTTATTTGGGTGACCAACCCAATCACATGTGTGAAGAATGAGTTTATGTTATTAGACTCTTTCATACAGAGAGTTTCAAAATCTCTCCTCAGCAATTGTAGCTTTGCAATCTTCACCTTGTCCATACCTTGATAGGCAATCTTGAGGGTATCCCATGCATCCTTGGATCTCTTAGCTGTTGTTATCCTTGGAAACACACTCTCATGTACTTCTTGATAGAGATAGAAGAGGGATTTTGAGTCCTTCTTCCTATTTCTCTTCAACAAATCCTTCTCTACCTGTGCCAAGGCATTAAAGGCATTTTCATCTGCTAGTTCTTCAAAACCATCTTCAACAAGCTCCCATAAATCTTGAGAGGCAAATAGGGCTTTCATGGTGATTTCCCAATAATCATAGTTCTTCCCATTGAACTGTGGGAACTGAGTATTTCCAATATTGATGCTTGTGCTGGCTCCTGCCATGACTTAGCACACTGAACTATGTAATAAACTTGGTACGTTTTCAAACAAAGCATTTCTTAATTTTTTTTAAAAGAAAAACTACACGTCTCTGAAGTACATTACTCTTTTAAACAAAACAAAAACTCTATTTTTTTGAGAAATACCTAAACTGTTGCTGAGCCTTTACTCTACTTCAGAACTGCTTCAACAAATCCTTTCTTCAACTTCTTTGACACCTTCAAAGAGCTTGGACTGGCTTTAATACCATGTTGGAATTTCTAAATATTCTGAACACACAGGGAGAATAGATATTCTCCTCTTCAACACAGAGATTCAATATAAAATTTGATGAATGCTTGACAGAGATGGCACAAACTGTTTCTATTTCATTAACATAAGAAAAAATTACAAAATGGTGTTTTTATTCCTCTATCAGAGGGATTAAAAAATTGCTTATGACTATTTCAACACAGAGCTTGCAAAATAAAAATCTCTCTATCTTTTTCAAAAACGCACATACAATGCTTACAGGTCTTTTCTGTTTTTGCCTTTGGGCACACAAAAAACAATACACAATCTTCTATCATAATAAGCCTACAGGATTTTTCTTTTATATGGCGCAGCAATAAAAAATAAAATTATAGAATAATACTTTGTCGTGCAGTAATAAAACATAATAAAAAACAAAAACAATAGGGTTCTTTTAAAACCTTAATACTCCGCCCGTAACATTACTTTTAACCAAAGTTTAATAAAATTTTAACCCGGATTTCAAACTTCAAACAAACTGGATTGCAAAATTTACGCATAACAAATCACCCCTATGTCAGCAGACCCAAAACCAACGCAAATGGCCTGTGATTGGCTGATTGTTGGGGCCTCTAAAACTCAATCAAAATTATGAACCGGATTCTATAAAAATTTGCGTAACAAAAGGTGAGAGTGACCTCATGGCCAAAATCAACGTGAAACAATGCGATTGGTAGACGAGCGGTGTGTTGGCATGTGGGACCGGCTTCACATCAGCTATCGGCAGACGAGCGGTGTGGAGACTTGGACTTTGGCGAATGCGATATGCGATGTTGCGACATCAACGATATTGCATCGGTAATTCAGAGTGACGGACCTGTGGTAGAGTAGATGTGCGATGTTGCGATGTGTGATGATGGTAGGGACCACATCACATCGTAGCTGGATCAGCGGTACTTGCGGTGGCATAGACCTTTGGCCCATGCGATATGTGATGTGCGATATCGCATTGCAATATCGCATCGTGGTGGATGACGAGCCTTGCGGTTGGGCGGATGGTGAAGTGCGAAATTGCAATACAGCAATGATTGTTGATTGGTCCATGTTGCGCTACGCTGGTAAATGGGACCCACTCAATTCAAAGACAAAAGACTTGGCGCATAAACAAAAAACTGGTTGGTGAGGGCTTTAAACCTGATTTGACTGTTCTTTAAAAGAACCTGCTGTTGCATGGTTTGAACCATGATTTCTTCAATTCCTCTGCAAAAGACGGCTGCACCCATAAACAATAAAAACTTCCTTACATCTTCATTTAAACTCTGTTGAATACACCATGGTGTGCACTCAAACCATTCTACCCCTATTTGTACTTCTCATTCATTCTCCTGCACGGGGTTTGTAGGTGAATTTAACATTTTCAACACTCCCCCTTAAATTCAGCTGCTAGGTTATCAGTCTTACCCATGCATTTCCTCAAACATTCAAAACTCTTTTGTCGCAATGGCTTTGTCAGAATGTCTGAAACTGTTCCTCTTTTCTACAATGTTGTAAAACAATTTGTCCATTATTCACCAGCTCCCCGATGTAGTGAAACTTGGAATCTATGTGTTTAGTTCTTTTGTCAAAAACATAATTATTTGACAATGCTATAGCTTAGCTATTGTCACAATTTTTTACTGTGCCTTTTACCTGTTCTTGGCATAAATTCCTCAACATTCTTCACATCCAAACTGCTTGACATGCTGCTACTGTAGCTCCCACATACTTTTCTTCTGCTGTAGATAATGCCACAATTGGTTGTTTCGTAGAAGCCCATGAAATGGCTCCTGAACCCATATGAAAAACATAACTAGAGGTACCTTTATAGTCATCAATACTTCCAACCCAATCACTGTCAGTATATCTAATCAATTCAAAATTTTCTGAAGTGGTATATAGAATTCCATACCTTTTAGTTCTTTTCACATACCTCAGAATTCTTTTTGTTGCTTGCCAATGTGCCTCCTTTGGCCTTTCCATAAATATTGAAATTAAACTAACAACATGCATAGTATTAGGCCTAGTTGTAGTCAAATACATGAGGCTGCCAACTATGCTCTTGTACAAACTAGGATAAAAATCCTTGCTGAGTTTCAATCCCATTACTGTGGGAGTAATTGCTGCCATGCAATCCTGCATGTTATTTCTCTCCAAAACTTCATTTGCATATTGATCTTGAGAGATAAATATTTTATTTTCATTTTGCTCTACTTCTATTCCTAAGAAGTATTTCAACAATCCCATATCAGTCATTTCAAATTCATCTTTCATGACTCTTTTAAAATTTTCAATGAGGTAATCGTCATTACCTGTAAAGATCACATCATCAACATATAAAACAACAATCAACATCTTACCATATTTCTCCTTGATGTATAATGTGGGTTCTCCTTCACATTTTTCAAACCCATTCTCTAGTAGATAGGAATCTATCCTACTGTACCATGCTCTTGGTGCTTGTTCCAGCCCATAAAGAACTTTCTTCAATATGGAAAATTTGTGCTCTTGGCCTTTTTTCTCATAGCCAAGAGGTTGTTCAGCATAAACCTCTTCTATCAATACTCCGTTTAGGAATGCTGATTTTACATTCATTTGGTAAACCTTCCATTTGTTTTGTGTTGCTATGGACAACACTACTGTCACTATTTCCATTCTTGCAGCTGGTGCAAAAATTTCTTCATAATCTTTTCCATGTTGCTACTTGTATCCTTTGATAACAAGTCTGGCCTTGTGCCTTTCAATCTTACCTTTAGTATTGCTTTTGGTCTTGTAGACTCATTTCACTCCAATCACTTCTTTACCTTTTGGGAGATCAACCAATTCCCATGTTTTATTTTTCTCTATTGCATTCATTTCATCATCCATAGCATCTATCCATTTATTATCTTTTATAGCTTCTTTAAAATGAACAAGATCATCTACATGACAATATAAAGCGAATAAAGAGTTCATACCTTCATTTTCTTCCTCTTTCTCATAAATATCATTCAAATTTCTGAATCTAGTTCCTCTTTCACTTGGTGTACATGTGCTTGAAGAAGCACTCAAATCTGCTCCTTGTGGTGTGCTTGGAGAAGTGCTCTCATTTCTTCTCAAGGATGTCCTCATTCCTACTTGTGGTGTCCGTTGTTGACCTTGTGTTGGTGGAGGTGGTAGTGCTAATGATGGATGTATTTCAGCCATCTCATCCGCATTTTCATCATGAGAGAAACAACTCTTTCCATTGACTGTTTTCTTAATGCTTCCATCCCAAGCTTCGTCTTCAATAAACTAAACATCTCTTCTCACAATAAATTTCTTGGTGGATGGGTTATACAACCTATAAGCTTTGGATTCCTCAGTGTATCCAATAAAAATACACTTCTCCCACTTACTGTCCAAATTCTTCCTTAGCTAATCTAGAATGTGTGCATAAGCCAGATAACCAAGAACTCTCATGTGGGTGACACCTTGTTTTATGCCACTCCATGCTTCTTCTGGAACTCTGTTCATTACTGCTTTGGTTGGGCATCTATTCAATATGTATGATGCACAATGTACAGCTTCAGCCCAATAATCATTTGGCAAATGTTTTTCCTTCAGCGTACTTCTTACGATATCCATGATTGTTCTATTTTTCCTTTCAGCAACTCCATTTTGCTGCGGTGTGTACGTTACTGTAAATTGCTTGTGTATGCCATTTTCTCTACAGAAACGCATAAATTATTTTGAGATATACTCACCTCCTCTATCAGTCCTTAAAACTTTAATGTGCTTCCCACTTTGGTTCTCAACAAGTGCCTTAAAGTGGAAGAATTTCTTAAACACTTCACTTTTATATTTCAAGAAATAAACCCAAGTTTTCCTTGTGTAATCATCAATAAAATTCAGCATATAGTGGTTTCTTGCTAGTGATGGTGTTTTCATTGGTCCACACAAATCTAAATGGACAATTTCTAAGGTGCCTTTGCCCTTATGCTCTTTCCTAATGGAAATCTTTCTCTGTGTTGTTTTCCCAAGATACAACCTTCACATAGGCTGTCTGGTTTCTCAATCAATGGTAATCCCTTTACCATTCCTTTCCTATGCAACAAATTTAGTCTTCCAAAGTTGAGATGTCCAAATCTCAAGTTCCATAACCAATTTTCATATTTTGCTTCTGTTTGGAATGTCTCTTGTCTCACTGCTGCCATTTCTTCTTCTTTCTTCAAATATTCCCTCATTTTGAGAGGGAACATTTTGTTCTTTGTCATCTTCACTTCAGGCATACATTTTTTTCTTGGTGGTTTTTCCATGATGGTGCATACATCATCTTCAAATAAAATATTGTAGCCCTTTTGAATGAGCTATCCAATGCTTAACAAATTACATTTCATACCTGGTACATAATATACATCAGATATGCTCTTCTTTTCTCCTTTCCTTGTCAAGACACCTACTCTGCCTTTTCCCATGATAGAGACCTTACTCTCTGTCCCCAATCTAACTTGAGACTTTACATTTTCATCTAACATGGAAAACATGGCAATGTTTCCAGTCATATGGTTACTACACCCTAAATCTAGAAACTATATATCCTCATTCTTTTCTTCTGCCATATTACATGCTAGAAACAACTTATCTTGACTGATATTTTATTTTGTAAAGTTAGCACTGGGTCTATTGCCCATGTCATTCTGTTTCTTCCTAAATTCATTTGTATAATGACCATACTTCTTACAGTAATGACATTGGACTTGGGATTTATCATACCTTTGTCCATGTTCTTGATTTTGTCCACCTTGCTGGCTACTGCCTTGGCCTTGGTTATGATTTGGATTGCCGCCCCTTCCACTTGCAGGATTGTTTCTTCCTCCTCTGTTTTGGCTTCTACCTCTTCCTTTTCCTCTATAGCTTCCTCCGCCTTGACCTCTTCCTCTTCCAAAGGACATTTGGGTCTTTAAGGCATGCTCCAAAGATGAGTGTGCATTTCTACCCAATCTTTGTTCATGTGTCATCAGTGATGCATGAAGTTCATCAACTGAAAAATTTGAGAGATCCTTTGTCTCTTCAAGAGTTGTGACTATCACATAAAACCTTGAGGGTAAGCTCCTAAAAACTTTCTCCACAATCCTTATTTCTTCAAGTGTCTCTCCATGAGACCTTATCTAGGTGACCAACCCAATCACATGTGTGAAAAATGAGTCTATGTTATCAGACTCTTTCATACAAAGAGTTTCAAAATCTCTCCTCAGCCATTGTAGCTTTGTTGTCTTCACCTTCTTCATATCTTGATAGGCTGTTTGGAGGGTATCCCATGCATCCTTGGATCTCTTAGCTACTGCTATCCTTGGAAAAACACTCTCATTTACTGCTTGATAGAGATAGAAGAGGGCTTTTGAGTCCTTCTTCCTATTTCTCTCCAACAAATCCTTCTCTGCCTGTGTTAAGGCATTAAAGGCATTTTCATCTGTTGGTTATTCAAAACCATCTTCAACAAGCTCCCATAAGTCTTGAGAGGTAAAGAAGGGCTCTCATGGTGATTTCCCAGTAATCATAGTTCTTCCCATTGAGCTGTGGGAGCTAATAATTTCCAATACTCATGCTTGTGTTGGCTCTAGCCATGACTTAGCACACTGAACTATGTAATAAACTTGGCTGTTTTTTTTTTTTTATAAACAAACTATTTTCCTTTTTTTGTTAAAGACAAACTCTGTCTCTGAGGACTGCAGTCTTTTAAACAAAACAAAAACTCTATTTTTTTGAGTACCTGAACTGTTGCTGCGCTTTCACTCTACTGGAGAACTGCTGCAACAAATCCTTCCTCCAGCTTCTTTGACACCTTCATAGAGCCTGGACTAGCTTTGATACCATGTTGGAATCTCTGAATATTATGAACACACAGGGAAAATAGAGATTCTCCTCTTCAACACAGAGATTCAATATAAAATTTTTTGAATGCTTGACAGAGATGGCACAAACTATTTCTATTTCATTAACATAAGAAAACTTTACAAAATGGTTCTTTTCTTCCTCTATCAGAGGGATTACAAAAATTTCTTATGACTGCTTCAACACGCAATGCTTGCAGAATAAAACTCTCTGTGTCTTTTTCAAAAATGCGCATACAATGCTTACAGGTATTTTCTGTTTTTGCCTTCGGGCACACAAAAAACAATACATCGTCTTCTATTACAATAAGCCTACGAGATTTTTCTTTTATATGGCGCAGCAATAAAAAATAGAATTATGGAATAATACTTTGTCACGCAGTAATAAAACATAATAATAATAAAAACAATACGGTTCTTTTAAAACCTTAATACTTCAACTGTAACATTACTTTGAACCAAATTTTAATAAACTTTTAACCCAGATTTAAAAATTCGAACAAATTGGATTGCAAACGTTTCACATAAAAAATTTCCCCTACGTCAGCAGACCCAAAACCAATGCGAACAGCCTGTGATTGGCCGATTGCTGGGGACTACGGAACTCAAACAAAATTATGAACCAGATTCTATAAAAATTTTCGTAACAAAAGGTGAGAGTGACATCATGGCCAAAATCAACGGGAAACAATGTGATCGGTCAACAAGCGGTGTGTTGGCATGTGGGACTGGCTTCACTCGGTGATCGGTGGATGAATCGTGTGGAGACTTGGAATTTGGAGAATGCGATATGCGATGCGGCGACATCGGCAATATCGGATTAGCGATTCGGAGCGGCGGACCTGTGGTAGAGCGGATGTGCGATGTTGCAATGTGCGATCGTGGTAGGGACCACATTGCATCGCGGTTGGATCGGCGGAACTTACGGTGGCATAGACCTTTGGCCCATGCGATATGCAATATCGCATCGCAAGATCGCATCGCATTGGATGACGAACCTTGCTGTTGGGCGAAAAGTGAAGTTCGAAATTGCGATACAACGATGATTGTTAATTGGTCCACGTTTCACTGCACTGGCAAATTGGACCCACTCAATTCAATGACAAAAGACTGGGCGCGTAAACAAAAAACTGGTTGGTGAGGACTTTAAGCCTGATTTGACTGTTCTTTAAAAGAACCTGCTATTGCATGGTTTGAACCACTATTTATTCAATTCCTCTGCAAAAGACGGTTGCACCCATAAACAATAAAAACTTCCTTATAGCTTCATTTAAACTCTGTTGAATACACCATCGTGTGCACTCAACCCATTCTGCCCCTATTTGTACTTCTCATTCATTCTCCTGCACGGGGTTTATAGTTTGCAGGTGAATTTGACATTTGCAACATCTTTGGACTCCATACCTCTGGTGGACCGCCAAGGTCTCTTGTGCGATTCTACTAGAGCCTACGTTATTCAACAAATTAGTCAGGCTTATGCTCAATGTTAGCCCCCCTATAAATTTTTTGACAAGCAAATAGGGGGCTAAATCATTTTTGAGTCTTCAAGGATTGCATTTCCTCTGAAAACATAGTATCCTTGAAGCCTCCATGTGTCTTTTATCCTTTGATAGTTTCCCCTCTGCTGATTCCCCTTTTAAAGCCTCTCTGCTATGTGAAGAAATGCCCAAAGGCCCCTTTTTCCCTCTCATTTCCCCCCACTTAACCTCTATTTCATTCCCCTTGTCTTCCCCTTCTATTTCCCTTCTTACCCTTCATTTTTCCCTTAAAATCCCCTTTAAAGTTCCCCCCTAACCTTTGTTTGGCCTTTTTCCCCTTTCCCCCTCTATCGTTTCCCTTTCAGCCCCTCAAAGTCCATTTAAATGGGCTAAAAACCCCTTTCCGATCATATAATAGGGCTTAGCCCCTTACTGCAAATCCCTTAACCACTTCCCACACATGCCCCGGCGCTGGGACCAAGCGTTTAAGTCCCAAGCGCCAATCGCAATCGAAAGTCAGGCGGGTGCACAACTCCTTTGTTATATTCAAAAGTCCCGATGCGATTTGTTTAACACATAAGTCCCGCAGGGCGTTCCGCACCGTTGATCTTCCACGGAGATCTAACGACTGGGCGCTAATCGCAGCGCCCCGCTCAATCGCAATCGCAACGTTCTGTGTGTGCCCTCCGATCAATCGCAAGTCTCACTCACGATCCCCCGATTGCTTCTCCGCCGTTGATTTGCCCCGCGATCCGACGGCCAGCGCTCAATCGCACCCCCGCCCGATCGCTGATCGCAAGTCCTTCTCCCTACGCTCAGATTCAATCCTGACCGTCCGTCCTTCCCGCGATCCGACGGCCAGCGCTCAATCGCACCCTCGCCCGATCGCTGATCGCAAGTCCTTCCTCCCGTCTCCCGATTAAATCACAGCCGTCCATCTCCTCGCTGATCCTACGGCTCAGCGCTAATCACTTCATTCCCTTTGCACCTCCTGTTTCTCCCTCCGATGGATTGTGAGCCGTTGATCTGGACCCGAGATCAACGGTCAACGCTCAATCGCAAGCCCCTCTCCGATCGCAATCGCAAACCATTTCATCTGACCCCCGATTGCGATTGCCCGATTGAATCTTGGCAGTGTGTTCCCTCCCAGATCTGATGGCTCGAGTTCAATCGCCCTCCGCCTCTGCTGGGTCCCACATTCACGCCTCCGTGTGTTTTTTTTTCACGTTTCCCTGTGTAATTCGCCCGAATGCTAAACTTTGGTTTTTTACACTGTGCGTTCATTTCTCCACTCCTCCCCGCTGTTTCCACTGTTTCTCCATTGCTCCACCATCTCTCATCCTCCACAGCATTTCTCCACCACTTCTCGGTCTATAATATGGTTATTTCATAGCGCAGAAAACACAGAGATGGCCAGTTCAGCACTGCCAGCAGAAACAGGATTCGAAGGGGATTAATGCACATTATTGATATAATTAACATTTAATCCCGCATTCAAAGGATTCAAGCACTGTTTGAAGATTAAAGGTGCACCAGCAAAGTCATTACTGCGCTACCTAATAGCAGGACGTTCTCTCCAGATGTACACCTTCCTACAGCAATCTCCATGCCTCCTCGAGCCCTTAAACAGATTAATGCACTGACAGAACTTCTCAAGAGACTGTCAAGCAGCATTAAAGAGGAATGGAGAAACCGTGTAGATCTTTCACCCAGTTCATTTATCCAGAAGGCTAGCACAGAGCTCCAAGCACCGTAAGGATTTAAAGAATGCATCCGAGGTCAAAATGGAAACTGTGAACCTCAGCAGATCACAAGGTACTCGAGGTGCTGCATATAACCATTCATGATGTCGTCTGGACATGCTTGTTCATGTGAAGCGGATGTAATTCATTTGCTCATCCCTTATGTATACTATCTTCTCCTATAAAATATCCTCGAGGGCAATTTATGGGTTGTTATGCTGTCTTTGGAGCATCTGTTACATTAGAGGATTCATTTGGTATTAGAGCAGGTCTTGGGAGAAGGAAGTAGTAAGAGTAGTTGTATGTAATAAGGTGGGAGGAAGTGGTGCATGTGAACAATAGAGACACTATTAGCACATGTTTGGTTTGCATCAATTAATCAAACCCCATTTCAGGATCTACGGTCTCTAACTGCATAAGGTGATGTTCTTCTTAACTCTGTTTATTTCATTTACATGTTGTTTCATGTTCTTCTAGTAGGCATCAGAATAATGGTATAGGATTCACCCTTGTTAGGTGCCCTATGCTATCTGCTCTCCCTACCTTTATGTTTTCTGCTTAAATGTGTTATCCAAGAGTAAATTCATGGGTTTAACCAGTGCCGCGGATGTTATTGCCTGCTGGCTGATGTATGAACTTGCAGGTTTGCCACTTGGATGCTTCCTAGTCAAATCTATCTCTGTTTTTTTTTTCCCTTGGAGTTGCTAAAGCAGATCTGGAGTTAAATGACCTCTGGTCTGATCTATAAGCTGCCCCGTTGTCTCTTTGAGAGCCGCCTTTGAGTATGTACAAGCAGATCTGGAGTTAAATGACCTCTGACCTGATCTACAGACAAAAATCTGGTTGTTCTCCTTCTTTCACTTTCTTCCTTAATGTTCCATCCCATCATCTGCCTAGAGATCCTTTAGTGTATATGACTTGCCCTTTGGAAGCCTTGGCTAGTGGGTGGAAGTAATTTCCTCTCATGAATCCATAGCCCAATGGATGGCAATGTCTCAGCCTATTCCCTTTGCTGAAACAGCCTGCTATTTTGTTCCTTTCTTTCCATTGCTTTCCCAGTCCATGATCTCTTAACCAACCTAGCAACCCTCCAACCAAACCATTTAAAACCCCCCTCTGTGCTTCATAACTAGCCTAATATCTCAATTCGAGCTTCAAAGATAAATCATTCTTTGTTTATTGGAGAGTGTTGAGGAGGTAAATCCCCTCTGCAGACAGAGGCGATCCCTACTAGCCCAGCAGGGGTCTAGCAACAAACAAACAATGCTATGACGCAAGCTCCTAATTACGAATGAAGAGGCTGAAGAGCTTTGGATAGAGATCTACGGATTCAACGCCTTGATACGAAGAGTGTCCGTCCTTGGTAGCGAATCACAATCACCCACGATCTCGAGATGACTTACACCCGCACACATAGTGAGCATGAGAACGAGATACAAGCATAGGAACCAGCATACGTAACTAAACATCGGTCAGAAAAGACATTACTCGCATTAACATAATGGAAAAAGGAGTGGAACCATAATCATAGTCATCGATTAAAGTGGTAAACGAATAGAAGTTTAATAAGATTCCACGACGTCGCGTCAGCAGGCGGAATGTAAGGTCAATCCACGTCTGCTTTAAAAGCTCGCCAAGGAAAGGGAAAACCTCTCGAGAGTCTCGTAACAATGGTCTCCTCGCTTGAATGGGCCTTAAGGGAAAGAAGGGATTCTTTATAGCACAAAGGCACTTGGGAATAGGGAGATGCAAAGCTTCAGCACTTCCAGACTAGCTTGCCATGGATCTGAGCAGGCTTTTATAGATGGGGAAGGAGGGAGTTGGGATCCCTATTATTATGGGATTGGCCCTATCAACAAGGAAGGTTCCATGGGAGGTGGCAAAACCAATTCCCTTTCATAGAACTCCCGCAGCCAAACCTCCCAACTCAAGATAGGCAGTGGTTTGTGAGTTTGTTTGAACTCAACTTCCGCCATCCATATTTAAAAAACAGTTCCTAAAATGGGTGGCGCGATTGCTGCTCTATGACAGAGCGCCAAGTGGCGCGACCTCTTTACAGGATTTCCCTGATTGGCGCGAGCACTGAACTGTCTACCCGCGCCAATGCAAAAAGAGCTGTTTTTCATGGATTTTGCAAGGAGATGTCTCAAGGGGAAATGAAGCTCATACTCCGAGGGATGCATTGATGATGTTTTCAAGGCATGACAGTGTTCACAGGTCACATAATGGGTCCTCCATTGTGCGGGACGGGGAATGGTAGGGACGGTGACAAATTACTGTGTAACAGATGCCCCCTAAAGCATGAGGCCCGAGAGAGAGAGGGGTGAAATGCTTTACGAGAACATGTCCAACTGAAGGCCCGCCGTTGGAAAACCTGCACAGAAAGATACAACTGATATCTCAAGTACATGATGTATATATATGGTATGGATGCAGCCATCCGAACAGAGTATGCTATAATCCGGATCCAGGGTATGGGCGCAGCCATCCAACTAAGATCAACAAATAGACTCAGGTATGGTCGCAGCCATCCAATCATTGAGTCATGTACATAATGACAATAATCCACAATCGCAGCCTGGATTACAACAGACACAATCCAGGGTCTTGCGCTCCATCTCGACCCAAACAAGTACAAGTTCGAGCATGTGAGTATGTGAGCTGATGTCGAACATGCAAGAACATCGTCTGATTACCAGCCAATGATGAAAGCTATTAACAGACGCGAGAGAAACCACCAATAATGACAATGGTCCTCAAGGTACTAAGGTACAATCTACGGCGTGTGAATAAATGAGTTGACGTCGAACACCCGCAGAATCACTCGATCGGAGGTCAATGATGTAAACCTCACGTCGAATGCGACGAACCTGCCATTGAGGCATGCAGGCTCCAAGGTACCATAAGGAGTCTCTAGACCAACTTCCTGGATAATGAGTTGAAGTCGATAGGAAGTGACCTTGATCGAAGGTGGGCCATAACGATTCCCACATCATCGACACGAGACAGAGGAACATAATGTTTTGTTGTGAATCAGAACCATATGAGAAACAGAGGAAGGTTGATATTTGCAGAGGCCAACTTCTCTTGAACACATGAACGGCACGACAATGGACTTGGCAGCATTTGACATCAACGGATCAGAGGTCATGGTGACGAGGCAGTGAACAGATGAGAGGTCAAAAGAGATTACCCAAACCCATGGAGGCAAAGTGAAGCAACAAGATGAGATGTCCCCAACCCGACACGAATGCAGACAAGTGCCATGTTCAAGAGCGACATACTGCCGACGACAACGACGATGGTTCCATTTTTCCCCCACCATTTCTGGCGAGTACCCCAATTATTTTTGATAACAAGCTTGAAGAGGATAGCATATGCTTGTGATATAAGTCCGCCCTTCGGGCGAATCCATCCTAGTGCATTTAACGAGTCCTAGGAAGGAGAAACTCGTAGAACGTCATTTCGACGAAATCCAATGTCATCAGGGTTTAACGAGTCTGACAAAGGAAGAACTCGGCGTCTTTTCATGTTTAGAGAGTTTGAAAAGACAGCGGAAAAGAAAACTCCACGGGTCCCTTTTCGTAAATAGTTCCCCAGATCCGAAAAGGTAGAAAACAATATCCGAGAAAACCTCCTAGTCGCGATAGGCTAGGGTATTCCTTTTTCGTAATCAATCCATCCCGGCCCGAAAAAGGGTTAAACTTATACCGGGTGAATGTCGATTCGTGTCCATTTTAACGAGATCGAAACGACAAGGGCCTCGGCGATCTTTTCATATTTAGAGAGTTAGAAAAGAGCTGAAAGATGACTCCAGAGTGACTTTTTCGTGTATTTACCGAGTCCGAAAAAGTATAAAATATAACTCGTTTCCACCTTTTAAGTCGCAAAAACCTGCTGCTGCACATACCAAGCAAGCGTAAAATCCATTTTCGACATAATGCATGCAAATATTTGACAAAAATAACTTTTAAAGCTCATTTAACGTGAAAAAGTTATAAATATGTCTAATTGGTAAAAAATGAAATTACTTTTTACTATTTACCTTGTGGAAAGCAACAGTGGTCCATTTGGAGCAGAATCTTCTGACGGTGATTGCGACCAATCCGGGCAACCATTCAGCGTCTCGTCTGTCACAGGTAAGAGGCGCTCCTTTTCTCTTCATTTCCATACATTTTTTAATAATTTCCCCTTAGAAATCAGCTCTGTAAGGGCACCTTTGAAATTTTAGGGCCGGGCCAAGTGGCGCGGGTATCGGGCACGGACCCGCGCCACTGAGCTCTTTTTACGAAAGGGCCCGCGCCACATGGCGCGACTGTCAGCAAAACAGTCGCGCCAGCGGCGGAACCCAAATTTCGCCTAAAATTCCGCTATTTATGCCAAATCATTTCCATACATTTTTTAATGATTTCCCTTCATAAATCAGTTCTGTAAGGGCACTTTTAAAATTTTAGGGCCGGGCCCAGTGGTGCGGGTATCGGGCACGGACCCGCGCCACTGAGCTCTTTTTACCAAAAGGCCCGCGCCACCTGGCGCGACTGTTAGCACAACAGTCGCGCCAGCGGCGGAACCTAAATTTTCGCCTAAAATTCCGATATTTACACCAAATTTCTTGAAATTTGAAGCTCACCAAAGATCTAATCAGGGATTTTTGACCATGTGAATGCAGATAAACACTCAAAATGGCAATTGAATGGAAGGAATGAGAACACGGAGATGAGGATGAAGAGGCCATGCAAAGCCAGGCTTGCATGAACGCTCTGAGAGACTGCGGATTGAAAAAGTTCTTCCTCACGCCATGTTTACGAGCTCAGCCCGAGCTTCTCCAATATCTAATCAACATCTGGGATGAAAATGACCAAGTATTCAGAATACGAGACGAGGTGCTGGAATTGGAGGTCACTGACATTTATTTCATTACTGGATTGTCCCGCAGAGGTCCAATCCCTGTACTGACTGGGAGCAGACCATCAGGGGGAAAGATGGAAGAGGTAATGGCGCGGGTGTGCCGAGGGGCACAAACAGGATCAGGAAGTAAGAAAGTATACATCTCCACCATCCCTGATCTAGCACTGAGAGTAGTTCTCCACACCATTACGCGGGCTTCTGGGTCGCAGGCTCCGCACGAGGCCACGAAGACTCAACTCCTGTTAGCCTCAGAATGCATGGGTCCCCGACTGTATGATTGGGCAACAGCTGTGACCATCAATATGAAAAGGCAGCTCACAAAGTGCAAACAGGGGAAACTGAAGCAGTTTGGGTAGGGTTCCATCTTGGTATCGTTCATTCTGGAACGCATACCAACCTTCCAGGGCCAAGAGGCCCATGTGGCGAGTCCGATACCACGAGAGCCGAGAATGGCTCGCTGGGCAGCACTGATGCCCAGATCGGGAGGTGGCCAACAGATGTCCTGGAAGCCAGAGTTCTTTAGGTGGCTACGGCGCCAACTGATCGTTGTGGAAGATTGGCCCTATTCGGGAACTGACTTTACAGGAGACCCAGATCTCCCACTACCAGAAGGGGATGACTGGGACGAGGAGCTGGGCAAGACCTCAAATTTTTTGATTTCATGTTTATATGTATTTTTTTGTCAATACACACTTGTCTTAACACAATTATATATGCATGCAGATGTAGGACCTGAGAGACCAGTCGGGATGTCTCCTATCTCCCGGAGGACACAACTCGCCCCTGATATCCAGGGGGAAGGCACCGGAGGAGAGGCACTGGTCCAGAACCTCGAGGGGATTGCCCATGGGATCCCAGACTATGCCCGGCTGTCAGACGTACCGATGGAGTACCAGCGCCATACGGTGGGAGTTCCAAACCGGCTCCACCGAATCCTAAGGCGGCTAGTGCGTGCAGTGACGTGCTATCATGAGCACCATGCGGATTAGTCTCTAGGATTTAGCTACACCTATTTTTTGAGAGACACGGTGTCTCAGGATGTATTAAGACAATTATGTATATTTTTTGAGTTTTATGTGACACACTTTATGTAAACATTTAGATATCTATATATATACATATCTATTTCTGGATGAGCCTTCTTTACATGTGATGATGATTTATAAATTGCGCAAATGCCTGTCTAACACCAAATTTGCTACTGCATCTGTTAATGTATTCAAATGTCTGGGTATATGATGATATGTAATGTATTCAAAATTCCTTTCCAGTAATCGAATACGCAAATACAATCGTAAAATGGATGGGTTTCTTACCGAATAGTGCCCGTTCAGCTGCAACACTATAAGCTGTGAATCTAGGTACACGAGAAATTCACGGATACCAAGGTTTATTGCCTCGGTTAATAATTCCAACATGGCGCTATATTCCACGATATTGTTCGTGGTACGTCCTAGACACACACCTTGCAGGTCAATCAACTCACCAGCAGGATCGTAGATTACCCAGGCTGCGGAAGACAGATTCCTGGTACTGCGGGAGGCACCATCCGCGAAACCAACAAATGGATGAATGGACATCTGCACAACCAGGAAGACCCGATCAGCAGAAAGATGTTTACAAAGCACACCACACCATGCACACAAATGACAATCACACACCTATGTACACACACCACACCAAGAAATCATTTCAGGCGTAGTACTTCTTAAGGTACAGCCCATTTCTGGGCTGCGCCAATGGAACTCCTTCGTAATCTATAAGCTCGTAGGCCCCATTTTTCAAAACGCGTTTTACAATATAGGGACCGTTCCACATAGGCTGGAGTTTACCGGCTCCAAGCTTATCATGTGCCTGATCATACAAGAGGACGAGGTCTCCTTCGATGAAAGAACGGGGAGAAACAGATTGATCAAAATGAGATTTGACCCTCTTCTTTTGTGCTTCGATGATCAAGGCAGCTAGACGACGGGTTTCATCCAACCGTTCGAGATAGAGAAGACGTTCTTCCTCAGGAGAAGTATCCGGTAAGAGCTCCACAACTAATTTGAGCGAAGGAATTTCACATTCAACCGGCAAAGTAGCTTCCAGACCGTACACCAGTTGGAATGGCGTGAATCCGGTTGCACTTTTAGCAGATGTTCGGTACGCCCAGAGAGCTGAGAACAGTTGGAGATGCCAACTGGATTTATGAATCCCAACTGTTCGTTGAAGCAGAGTGACCAAAACCTTGTTCACCGCTTCAACCTGACCTAACGAGGTAGTATGGCGTTGGTAATCGTGACGCGAGGGCCAACGCATTTGTGACTCCGCCATCATGTGTCAGCCGGAAATGAGTACCGTGATCAGTAACGATAGCTTGAGGAACCCCGAATCGTGCAATAACATGGTTGAATAAAAATGAAGCAGCCGTTCTTCCGTCAGCAGCTAGTGTAGGCATCGCCTCGGCCCACTTAGTGAAGTAGTCGACGGCGACAATGATATACGCATGCCCCCCGGCCGAGTGAGGGTTACACGTCATAAAATCTACGCCCCATTTCGCGAAAGGGCCAACGGTAATAACGGGATGCAAAGGCAACGGCGGCGCGCGCATCTTGCGCTGAAAAATCTGGCACGGATGGCATTTTCGGACTGCAGTGATACAATCCTTGAATATAGAAGGCGAGAAATAACCTGCCCTCAGAATCTTTTGGGCAGTGGCATATCCGGACATGTGTCCACCACAGGCGCCACTGTGGCAGTCATTCAAGACTTTCTCAGCCTCGTCCAAGGTAAGGCATCGTCGGAGCACCGAATCTACTCCAATACGATATAAGGTATCTCCTACTATGCGGTAGGGTTGGGACTGGTGCCGAATCCGACGGCGTGCGGCTTTATCCAACTCAGACTGAAATGTCGCGGTCTGAAGATACACTATGATGTCACCGTACGAAGGATCACGAGTATCAATAAGAAACAGCGTTTCGTCCGGTATATGATCTTCAGAGTGTTCAGGAAGAGAGTCTGTAGGGAGAGAACATATCAAATCCGCGAAGACCAGTGATTTAGTTGACTTGGCAGTGGTGAATTCCAAGTCAAACTCCTGCAGGATCATGATCCATTTGGAGTACTTGCCCCCTAGTAATTGTCTAGAAAGAATATACGTCATAGGGTTGCAGTCTGAAACCACTGTTATCATGCGCAAAAGGATGTAATGGCGAAAGCATTGTACGGCGTGTACGGCTGCTAAGGCCAACTTCTCAACATGTGCATAACGCGTTTCCGGGTCGAGAAGGTTCCGAGATAGGTAATAAACAACATGTTCGTCACCGTTCTCGTCATCCTGCACCAAGACCATGGCGATGGTGCTTAATGCGGCGGCTAGATACAAAGTAAAGTCGCGGTGGTAGTCGGGAGGACGAAGCAACGGAGCATTGACTAGCAATGTCTTCAGCTTCTCAAAGGATTCTTGAGCGATTTCGTCCCAATGAAAGGGAACATTCTGCTTTAACAAACGAGTGAATCCTTTGGCCACCTCGGCGTAATTAGGGATAAAGCGCCTAAGAAAATTCGCTTTCCCTTGCAGACTCTGCAACTGATAAAGGGAGGAGGGTGACGGGAGATTTATAATGGCCTCAACCTTCAGAGGGTCGAGGCGAATTCCGTCTTTCGAGACTATAAAGCCTAAAAGACGGCCAGAATCGACGCAGAAGACGCACTTATGAGGATTGAGCCTAATATTGTAGCGTCTGCAACGAAGGAATATCTGGCGGAGATGCTCAGGATGGTCCTCTCGCTTACCCGAATGGGCTGGCAAGTCGTCCAGATAAGGCTGGACAATATGGCGAATATCATGAAAAGCATAGGACATCGCACGCTGAAACGTGGCGCCAGCGTTCTTTAAGCCGAACGGGAGTTTTTTGTACGCGAAAGTGCCCCATGGACAGATGAATGTGGTCTTATGTTGATCCTCAGGTGCGATATTGATCTGGTTGTAACCTGAGAAACCGTCCATTAAGGAATAGATCTCACTCCCGGCGCAATCGTCGATAATTTGGTCGATAAACGGAGTGGGATAATTATCCTTAGGACAGGCGCGATTGATATCGCGATAATCGACACAGACTCGAATGGTACCCTTCTTTTTATCGACAGGGACGATATTGGACACCCATTCTGTAAGGGGGATCGGATAAATAAACCCCGCGTTCAGAAGTTTTTCAACTTCTGCCTTGATAGCGGCGGCTTTCCGAGGATGCATGGGACGCAAGCGTTGGCGCACGGGTTTTGCACCTGGATAGGTTGGAATCTCGTGCACGACAATACTAGGATCAATTCCCGGCATTTCCTCGTAGGACCATGCAAAAACATCTCTGAATTCTTTAAAAAGTTCCGTATAGACCTGAATCTCCTCGGGAGAACAAGTCACACCCACATGAATGTTCTCAACAATCCCTGGTTTAACAGAGATGTTGATAGGAACCGTTTGAGTAATGTTACTCAGATTACCCTCTGAAAAGACCTCGTGCGTCAAGATCGGTGTTTGAAGAGGAGGGGAAGGAACCTGAGTAGCATAGCGCTCCAGACAATCAGTCATTGCCCCCAAGCTGGGCATAAACGAGGAGCGATGATGTCCATCACCCCAGGGTAGCTCCTCAAGAGACATAGTTTCAATGATAGCCTCATCTGAAGGAAAAGTCTCTCTAAGAGGATCAGGTGAATCAGCCTGACCAAGCCAGGGGGATTGTGAGTAGACGTCGAGAGCCATGCTCATCGGAGCATGCTGAGGAGGTGGAGGGTCCGATGCGGCAACAATCTCACAGTAGCTGATCTCTACTGGCGTTAAAGGCATGGATTCTCCAAACTCATATACCTGCTCAGGTGTAGGAATCAGCCAGGGGTCATCAGTCCTGGACAACATGTTGACTTGAGCGGTATTCGGTGGCGGCGCAGGAAAAATACCCATGAGGACTGGGTCTTTGAAAAGACCAGGTCCTATGCTGTCTGGGGGATTCGGAATTTGATCCACATACGGCACGTTGTTCTCAGAGCTAGAGGTAAAAAATGACAACTGATCTACCGTGACAATCTTGCCCTCGTGAGGGAACTTAATGAATCGAAAGACGGTAGACGGCACGCAGAGCATGGCATGGGTCCAGTTGCGGCCAAGAAGTATATTGTAGTTGAGTTTAGCGTCGACCACTTCTACTTCCACGTTGACAGTTTTTCCCTGTAATGTGATCGCAAGACTCTCGAGAACTCCCAGGGGTTTAGATTCCCGACCATCAAATGCCTCAAGGGCATTGGGAGATGACGACAAGGTTGGAGAGCCGATGGCTTTCCAACAAGCGGAGGACATAACGCAGGTAGATGCACCCTCATCTACGATGGCCCTATGAATGTTCAGACCGTTAATCCCGACTTGAATGACCAAAGCAATTTGATGTGGAAGCCGGGGAGTAAAATTCTCCAGATCGAAGGTGAGAAGGCTCGAGTCGGCGGGATCGATACCACCGATTGCAGACAGTAAAGCCTTCCATTGTGAAGGACAACTTTGAAGAACCTCAAGTGCGGACATAGCACATGGCGCCTGTGCCAGATCCTCAACAATACTGTAATGTTGAGCGGCACGAGCGTTTGGATTATAAGAGGATCTCCGAAGAACACCTTTGGGAGGTGGCTTCACAACGGGTTCGAGAGTCGGCTTCTCGATTTCCAATGGACCAGAAACAGGTGGGGGAGGCGGTCCATCCGCAACTTCCTTCCCGGGTGCCTGCTGCTGACTATTGTAATCCTTCGATCTAGTAGCAATAGTGATAGGTGCATTAGTTTTCATCATGAAAACCTGAGACCCAAACGGTGCGGATGATGAACCTTGTTCGACCATCTGGGTCTGCTGAGATGGAAATGGCTCTTTTAAAACAGCCGGAGTCCCTTTTGAGCCTTTAAGAAGTTGACTAATTTCGGACCGTCGTGGACAATCCTTAGTGTAATGGTCACCTTCACAGATGAGGCAAGGGAATTTCAGCTTACGTTGGGAGCCATCCTCAGTTCGAGATTTAGATTCCGGTTTTGGGGCATCAGATTTTGATTTGCCTTTGCCCTTCTTCTTCCCCTTGGAGGATTTGTCCGCAGGATTGGCCTGAACGGCATTTACCTCCGCGGTTTTACCAGAATCGGATGATGCGGGATTAGTAGAGGTATTGTTGGAAGAATTAGCCTTATGCTTCCCATTCGAAGACTTCTTCGAATTTTGAGAAACGGAACCAATGACACCATCCACCGTAGGGGTAGGCGGGGCCTTTGTGGCTCCGGGCCGTGGAGCATCAGGCAGGATGTCATAAAGCGTGCCAGATTGCGAATAAACAAGATCCAGGTACTGGGCACGGGCGATAGCTTGTTCCTCCGTCACACACGCTCCCATCGCGATATCCTGAGCGATTTTATTGACAAAGGAGGTGGTGAACCAGTGAGTCAAAATCTGATCAGGTATGTGAAACTTGATCAGTCGACGACGGCGCCGCCATTCATGGATGTGATCCGAGATGTGAGTGGCCGAGTCCTGCTTCAGGGAAGACAGGAGGTGCGTCCCAGTCTCATACCGGACTGGTAACTGGAAATGCGTGAGGAAAGCCATAGCTAACGAGTTGAAATCCTGAAAAATACCACGGGATAGCTCTATGTACCATTTAGCAGCAGCTCCTGTTAAAGTACGCTGGAAAAGACGCAGACGAATCGAATCGTCGGTCCAAGAGTTAGACGAACACCAGAGGTGATACGTCATCACATGCGCCTGGGGGTCTTCTCCAGCTTTGCCCTCAAACTTGGGACAGTCACCTGGTATCTTGGTGGGAACCGGAGGCCAATATGGATTATGAGCAATCGGATCATTGGTCAACTTCGAAACGTCCGGTAGGTCCAAGGTAGCCAGGAACGGAAATGGAGGGTTAACTACCATGCCAGTCCCAGGATAAGGTCCGGTACCTGCGTTCCACGATGGTTGTGAATATCCCTGCCCCCATGGGTTCTGTCCCTGAGGATTTTGACCGTAGGGGGCATGGTTCGTATAACCAGACTGATTTGGTTGCTGGTAACCATTGTGTGGGGCTTGATAACCGGGGTTCGGGCCCTGATTAGGTGTCTGCCCTGTATAAGCAGCGTTTGGATTTGGCTGCTGAGCGTAGGTAGAACCGGGTGGAGGAGGAGGATACTGAGAGCCTCCAGAGTGGTTATAGTTCGGTTGAGACTGACCATGAGGATAATAACCACTCTGAGGATGAGTAGGCGGCTGATAAGTGGAACCCTGCGAAGCCTGGTACGTAGGGCGCAGCTGTTGATTTGGCTGCGGCATTGAATGAACAGGCTGTTGAGCAGAGTGAACTGAATGAGAGGGCTGCCCTAAATGAACAGGTTGACTTAGGAGTAAGAGTGACCCTGAATGAGCAGGTTGGCAGAGTGAAGGCGGCCACAGATAAACAGTTGGCCGGATCATGAGCGCGCGGTTACGCCGAGTTGACCTGGTTGTAAAAGTGAGCGGGTTGCATAGAATAAGCCAGGATTGGCACGGAGGCGGGACACCCGGGTTGTGCGGATGACCCGGTTGGCCTGGTGGTGGAACAGGACCAGGTGCTTGCTGGAAACCAGTTTGACCTGAAGCAGAACCATAAAGTGGTCCTGGCTGATATGCAACGTTAGAGACAACAGGATACTGCGGTTGCATCGGTAAAGAAGGCTGGATTTGCCCCCCAGGACCATAGGCCGGTCCCTGTTGATACCCCGGCTGAGGCTGAGCAGGTTGACTAGCAGGGCTATAATATGGTCCTTGCGGATTGTACAATGGCCCTTGCTGGCCCGCAGAGTAGCCTTGGATGGGCTGTCCCTGTGGGTCGTACAGATAGCCAGGTTGGCCTGCAGGTGGGCCTTGGAAAGGCTGCCCCTGCGGGTTGTGAGCCTGGTTGTACGGTAAACCTTGAGCATACAGATAAGCCTCAGGAGCAGGAAGGCGCAAAATGTCCCCATGCTCATCAAGCTGACCCGGGAAACCATACATGGGAGTGCCGTCTTGTGCATAGTGCGAAAAGAAAGATCGGTAAGGATCTTGGGGGCTCCCGACCACCGGAGTTCGTGCATTGCAAAAACAACGATGCTCCTCACGGGAGATATTATCGTGCATAGCGGTAACTAGATGAACATCTTCGGGGAGTTGACGATACGGTAGGTGAGACAACGACGGAAGAAGCGGCTACAAATAGTGGGCCGCAGGAACGAAGTGACGGGCGTGGAAAGAGGAAGACACCGGGTGTGGTGAGTTGTCTCAGGGCGGAATGATATTCCCATAGAGCGGCGACTGAGATGATCGACCCCGAGAGATCTGTATCCACAACGGTAAAGAAGGACAGGCGGCCGATGTGGTAGCCGGCTGATATCGTCTCCCTCCGACAATCTACGGGGATACGGCGAAGTAGTCCGGCATGGACAGAATTTCTCACCGAGAATCACTCATGGTTGATCTGTCGTTAAATCACGCGAGAGAAGACAGCGAGGACTAGGAGGAAAAACAGCAGCAATAAACGGTGAACCCGATGTAAGAGAAAGGAAATCGGCTCCTAATCTCAATTCAGACACAGGGTCCGAAAAGGGCCAGTTGAACTCAACTGGTTCTCCAAAGGGTTGCTCGGCGAGGACCGGTCCCCCGTCAGGGAACTCGGAAACAACAGGCTGCTGTGGTTCAACAGAAGGCTGAGAAGCCTCTGAAGAATCGTCCGTGTAAGGACTACCAGTAGACGAAACCGAAGGTTCCTCCACCGTGGCAAAAGACTAGAAGAAAAGAGCAAACACACACACGGGCTGAAAACGAGTTAAGACACACGATCAAACAGTCACAAGCAATGTCTAAACGGGTGTGTAATCGTGGGAGATTGATTTTACCACATTGGAAAATAAACGAATTCTACCGTTTCATGTTTTAAGAGTCGAGAAACGATAAAAGATGACTCTATCTCTTTCAGAGTTGATACAAGCGTGAAAGGACAAGCGCTTGACGGTCTTTTCAAGTTTAGGGAGTCAGAAAAGACCAAATGACGGCTCAGGAAAAACTAGGCACAAAGGGTGTACCAAATATCCGTGAACTGCAATATACACCTTGGTTTCAAAAATGAAACAGAAATCGACCAAGGACTTTCCGTACGTGCAGGTAGTCTCCCCGAATGCTGTGTTCGGTGTATCACGGAGTATAGGGCGGCGATTCGGCTTCCTTTGTGGAGAAGGTTGAAAACCACAGGAGTGACCCATTTATATCTGTGACAGGTACGGGGAGCGCAAGTCGAGATAGCGTCTAAAATATGAGCGATCGACGGTACTAGGTTTAACGACGGCGAAACCGTCTCTAGCCTAGACCTTCTAAGTATGTTTCGTTAAGTTCCAATGTTGCCTTAGGTTAATTGAATAAATTTTACAGTTGATCTTCAATTAAGTTTCAATTTCCAGGCCCTATCGTATGTAGTGTCTCGAAAGACTCCTAGATGCAAACTATATGCCACAGTGCAACATTTCGTTCGATGAAAACTAGTTAAATAAGAGTTGAGAGCTTTTATGCAAACGAAATGAACGGAGTACAAACAACAATGTCTCTAATGCAACTAATGCAATTGAACACTTTTCATTCAAACACTAATCACTAGCGATATGGAAAAGATCACAATTTGCACTAATTAATAAAAACAAGAGAGATTTTTTTTTTTTGATTTTCAATGTTTAATGGCTAATGTGCACTGAAAACAAAAGGAACAATTTGAGAAATGATATCCAAGAGAGCGAAACAAACAAAATTCACTCAACAATGCAATCAATCAGATCTCTAAATTGACCCAAAGTCTCTCAAATCGAAGAAAGACTCAAAAGCTTCCGATGGACCGTGTGATCTAGGTCCAAAGCAAGGGCAAACGAATTCCGAATGAAGGAACAAACAATCACTCGAAAGACGCAGCAAAACAATCAAAGACTGTTAAGAGAGTGCGGAGAACCAATCAACAAGTTGACAGGACAATCAAGACACCTAAACTCCCAAGGAGGGCTCGATACACTAAGCCACTAGATGCCCTAGGGCTCAAAACGTGAAATCGGTAGAAAGAAGCAAACAACCAAAGGACAGAGGTGAATTCCAGCCAAACAAGACTCCAACACACTTAGACAGTCGGGAAATCAAGAAGAGAAGCACTGGTCAAGTCCAGAAAGCCAAAAAATGAAGAAACTCAAAAAAGTCACAGGGGTGGCGCGACTGTGAGATTGAAACTGGCGCCAGAAGCCAAGTGGCGCGAGACAGACAAAAGCAACAAGCGCCAAGTGGCGCGACTGTCGGGTTAAAAACCGCGCCAGTCGAGTTCCTCAATAAAAAATAAAAATAAGCTATTCCAGAAGCAGACCAATACAAGCTAAGCAAACCAAGAAGCTAAAACAATGAAAGAATCCAACCCAGAAGGTTCATCAAGCAAGGATAAACAATCAAAGCGAAATAATCATAAACGAGACAAGGAAAACCGGACGATCCCCAGCGGAGTCGCCAATTTGTTGAGGAGGTAAATCCCCTCTGCGGACAGAGGCGATCCCTACTAGCCCAGCAGGGGTCTAGCAACAAACAAACAATGCTATGGCGCAAGCTCCTAGTTACGAATGAAAGACTTGGGATAAGAGCCTACCTGGATTCCAACGCTAGATCTGAAGAAGAGATGTCCCCGTCCTTCAGCCCTGGCAGATCACAATCCTTCCGCGATCTCCACGGATGAACACCTGCACACAGAAGAAACGAATAGATACAAGCATAGGAACCATCATACGTAACTAAACATCGGTCAGAAAAGATATTACTCGCATTAACATGATGGAAAAAGGAGTGGAACCATAATCATAGTCATCTATTAAGTAATAAACGAATAGAAGTTACAACCAAGTTCTGACGTCGCAGCTTCCTTCGAACGGGTCTCCGGTCGTCCACGTCTCGCAAAGCTCGCCAAGGAAAGGGGAAAACCTCTCCAGAGTCTCGTGACAAAGGTCTCCTCACTTGAATGGGCCTTAAGGGAAAGAAGGGATTCTTTACAGCACAAAGGCACTTGGAAATAGGGAGATGCAAAGCTTCAGCACTTCAAGACTAGCTTGCCATGGATCTGAGCAGGCTTTTATAGATGGGGAAGGAGGGAGTTGGGATCCCTATTATTATGGGATTGGCCCTATCAACAAGGAAGGTTCCATGGGAGGTGGCAAAACCAATTCCCTTCCATAGAACTCCCGCAGCCAAACCTCCCAACTCAAGATAGGCAGTGGTTTGTGAGTTTGTTTGAACTCAACTTCCGCCATCCATATTTTAAAAACAGTCCCTAAAATGGGTGGCGCGATTGCTGCTCTATGACAGAGCGCCAAGTGGCGCGACCTCTTTACAGGATTTCCCTGATTGGCGCGAGCACTGAACTGTATACCCGCGCCAATGCAAAAAGAGTTGTTTTTCATGAGTTTTGCAAGGAGATGTCTCAAGGGAAAATAAAGCTCATACTCAGAGGGATGCATTGATGATGTTTTCAAGGCATGATAGTGTTCACAGGTCACATAGACTTGTGATAAACTACATTCCACTCCACAATGTATTAGCAGGTGATACTTATCCTATTCCTCATAAGGGGAATTGATAACTATAATAGCAGGTGCTAAAATCTTCTCCAAATTTGACATGAAGTCTGGGTTTTGGCAGGTATTTATCCATGAAGAAGATAGATTTAAAACTGCTTTAAGCATACCTTCGGGACATTATGAGTGGAATGTAATTCCCTTTGGCCTCAAACACGCTCCCTCAAAATTTCAAAAATTCTTGGATCAAGTATTCAAGCCCTATTTTGATTGGATGATTATTTATATTGATGTTGTGTTAATTTTTTCTAGAACTTTAGAAGATAATTTCAAACATCTGTACAAATTCAAACAAATAGTTAGAAATAGCGGACTAGTCCTCAACAAGAAAAAAGATGGAAATATTTTAGATAAAGATCAAACTCCTTGGCCATGTGATATAAAATGGAAAAATTACTTTGCAACAACATGTAGTTGCTTTTGTTGATAAATTCTCAGATGAAATAAAAGATAAAACAACAGCAAAGGTTCCTGGAATACCAGAACTATGTCTGCAATTTCTACAAAACTGTGCTCATCATAGAAAAATCTTAAATCAGAGACTACATAAAAGTCCAAGCACATGAACTAAAGACCATACAAATTTTGTAAGAAAAATCAAAGAGAAGGTCCGTGTACTGCCTATATTATATATTTCTAATGAAAATGTGTTGAAAATTGTTGAATCAAATGCCAGTGATTTTGGTTGGGGTGGTGTCCTTAAACAAATTAAAAATGGAGAAGAACAGATCATACAGCTTGCTTCGGGTGTATGGAATCCTACTTAGCAGAACTATTCCACTATTGAAAAAGAGGTAAAGGGAGCTTGGAATTGCATAGTAAAGTTTGACATACATCTGGTAAATAGGAAGTTTCTTTTAAGAACTAATGCTTATGCTATGAAAAAATTCTATCCAAATATATTAAAAAGCAAGGAGAATAAAAAATTTCCAGATGGCAAGCATTATTTTCAAATTTTGATTTTTAACATAGAACATATTAAGGGCATCAATAACAACATTCATGATTTTCTCAGTAGAGAAAACCTCCAATAACAAACTCATCTAATGGTCATAGTCACGGAGTGGGATGTTATGCATAATCGTGAAACTTTTCAAGAAATTCCAGACTCCATGAAATGGCAAGAATATATAGATTCCTGGAGACCAACTTGGCAGCTAAAAAACACATAGGTCTTGGATGAAAATCTCCAACCTCATGGAGATTTACAACTTCTAGTTTCAGAACGCAAGATTTATTCTAAGTCTAGAAAATGGACCCATGACATGATTTTTAACCATTCCAGACATATGGAAAACCTAGTAGAAGAAGCTCTAAATCTCCATTTCAGGGACATGAACATAATATCGATTGAAGAAAACCACAAATTTAATAATTTTCACAAATATTTTGTGATAAATAGAACCGGAGATCCAACATCTCGTCATAAACCACTATGGCCACAACATAATCCAGAACTTGGCTTTCCTAATTCTGTTTATTATTTTTTTGGATACAAAAAATTATGGTGGAAGCTACTATGTAGAGGCAGACCAAATGAAACCTGTTATACACTCCTAAAATTTGGATCAATGTTCATCACCCAACTTCTACATCGACCAACCTAGCTAAAAGAATGGTGGACATGGTTCGACATCAACAAGATTGTTATGGACCCCATTTACTTTGAAGGAGACTACCAACAAGCATGTGAACACTGTATAGACTATTTTCATCAGCCCTGTAAAACTATATTTGATTTAAACAGATCTATAGATGATGGAATTCTTTTAGATTTCATGGAAAAACACCACTAATGGTTAGTCATGACAAGAATAAATCACCAAATATTACTGGGAAATATTATGATAGTCCGACGCTTTTTTACTAAAGCATGGGACAACAACGAGAGATATGCCAAACAAATATGCCTTGGTACAGATATGTTGGGAACTTAACCACTATATTCATATTCATTTCACGTGGGCTTTACATGATAAAGCATCCACCGTGTAACATAATGTAATGTCTAGTCACCTGACAATGAGAATGACTAGTATCATGGGATTCTGATAGTATCTCCACTTTGTAAATAAATATATGAAGAGATATCTCATGTCTCAAAAATATCACCGGACGATTCTCTGAGACTCGGAGCACTTCTCCAACTATTGGTGCATTTTGACCCACATCTTAGGGAATCTACGAAAAAGATATTAGTCAATATCAGAAGATACCTTTGGTCTCCCCTTACTTCCTATAAATAAGGGTGAAGTGAACCATTTGAGGCATCGATAGCTAGAGAGATTGAGTCTGAGAGTCAAGAATTATCCCTGCTCTGCATCTGCATCTTAAAGGTGATTTGCTTGCATTACAGAGAGATTATTTAGTCTGTATTGAGTCATAGAAAGTCTAAGGTCTAAGAAGCCTCTGCATCAAGACCTGTGAGCCTGGTGAGAACCTAAAGTGGTAGGAATTTCATAGGAAAGAGTCTTTTGGTTTTAGTTTTATGGTTTATAGGCATAGTTTGCAAAGGGCCAGGAAGCTTTCAGTTTCTAGCTCATTTTTGAGTTATTACATTGGATAAATGCCTTAGCAGTCGATCTCTGATAAAGACGTCAGACTCCTTGGTTGTAATGAGCTATTCTAAAAATTAATAAAATAAGAAGTGTTCTCATTATGGTCGCAAAATATCTCTGAGTTATAATTTTGATTGTGTGAGGTTCATCTGAGATTCGTTGGAGGTTTGCTTAGGATCCTGGACTGCAGTTTTTCTCGCATAGGTAGGAGGTCGTTAGTTGATTCCCATAAATGAAATTCATTAAATACAAGCCTCAGATGTGGCAAATAAAAATTCAATTGAGCCTTGCAATGGAAAAACCTATCTTGGTAACGCAAATCCAAGCTTCCACGCAGCAAGGGTTTTAGTAAAGCAGACTCAAGTATCTGGGTCTCCATCCGAAGTATTCAACCGTATGTGCAAGAATTCCGTCAGCTAATGAGGCCATCTTGAGCATGATTAAATTGAATTGCACCAAAAGTAGCCAACAATTTTCACCGAGCCGAACCGAAAAAAGAAGAAGCTCGCGTCAGTTTCGCTCCTCTCGCGTGCCTGTGCTAGGGTCGGCCATCACGTCTTCGGTTTGATCCACACATGGGGAGTGCCAGGGGTGTGGAGCCTTCCCCACCCCTCCTTTCCATCCCGCCTCTGAGGCTTTTCTGCCTTCTTTCGTCGCAAGGACAAACGTGCCCATCCTCGAAGTGTCAAGTTCATCAAAAGCTTCGATGAAATCTTGAATTTCACTCTGGCCTGGGAGATCAACTACAATCAAAATCGCCCAGCTCTAGCCGACGCAGGTCTCGTGGGGCAATTTATGGGTCGATGGCCAACATCAAAGGCGACTCGATGAATGGCAACGAAACCGGAGGCCTCGCCGCCCAACAACGTGATTAGTGTCGGGTAGAGGTTTTTTCATTTTCTAATTCACTACCAAGGAGGACCCGAGATCCGGTGTTTAAAACGACCCCCCCCCCTTATTTCATGGGAAATCAAGGCCTCTTCAATAAAATGACCCCCGATTTCTAGACTCTCTCTGCTGATGTCCCAAAGGAGGTTCCTCGTTTCTGTCCGTCTCCCCAATCTTCCAAATACACCGCCGAGCGCCTAATCCCCTAAAGATAGGAAACGTTCGGCGGCATTCATCGACAAAGCCGATAACAAGGCCACTGGCTACGATGCGCAAGAATCTCGTGGAAGTTGACTTGAAGCCGAGTACCGCTCGAGGCCATCAAACTGCAGTTGGAGACCGGCACCACTTCCGTGTTGACGACGATAACCGGCTCTTGCGTAATACGAACATGGTCACTTTCAACCTTAACCGCCCCAAAGCCCATCGTAGACAAGGTTGAAGAAGAAGGATGGAAAGAAATTAAAAAGAAAAAAGGTAGTCTCAAAGCCCAATGAAAGGTAAAAATCGTGGCCAATGGGGAAAACCCACTTCCGGGCCCAAGACCATTCCATTCAAATGAAGGCCCCTCCTCAAAGTGAAGGGAGGATGTCTGTAGAACCATGAAGAAACTCAAGATCACCACAGTGGGAAAGAACTAAGAAGGAACAAATCGCTCCTCTAATCAAGGCTCAATGATATGGGGACGAAGGCAAATACCCCACACATTAGCCTGCTCGACCGGGAGAACTTCAAGAAAGAGACTAATCGACAAAATGGCTAAATTACTCCTATCAAATCGACGGGGAATGAAATCCAAGAAGAAATGTAGAGAAAACCATCCGGATGTCCTCCAAGGCTCCGTAAGACTCTCGGTGTTGAATATGAACACCAGACGGGCGTTAGCAAAACAGGCTCCAAAAGGGGAGCCGATCCTTCCCAATCTAGTAAATAATGAAGTACGCTTCCGGAACTCAGGGATTGGGTAGCAGTCGAAAGAAGATGCCTTGAAAGACATCGTGAATTTGCATACACCTGAAATCCTTCTCATCCAGAGACAAAGTCAGAGGACACAATTCTCCTCCATCCAAGAAAATTTCTTTGGCGCAAAGGCCCCGTATAGGCTGCTAGAGGAGCATCCGTGGGGATTGCCTCTTCTCGACGTCCAAATATGACCTCTCGTGAAGATAGCTGCCACACTGATCTCACTCACCTCCTCCACAAAGACTCGGTCAACAAGTAAGTATGTTCAACCTTGCTCCAAAGATTCCATCGAGAAAACCAAACAATCTCCGGCTTCCATTCCTTTCTATTGTTGCACGATCCGTAAAACATCATTATTGGTGGATCTAAACGTTGGTCGGGCCTAAAGAAAAAAGGGGGTTCTCCTAGACACCCAAGCTCGGAATGGGTAAAGACTCATGATCGGGCCGGGATTCGGAGGACATCAAGCCCTACCGGAAAATACACTGACTAACAAAAAGGTTGGGTCCCAACCACATAGTCGCCGGATGATGATTCCTCGTCCAGCCCTTCCTTACTAATGGACCAATGGCCCTTCAAAGATCCTTCAACCGCACTTCCGATCATAAACCCATCACTTCCCGAGCTCACGTTGGATGGTTTTCTTGGGCCCATTCCCTTTAGGTTTAGCTCTTTGTGGTCGTATCAAGAGGGGTTTCAAGAGGTGGTGGATTCAAGCCTCGGAACCGTAGTGTAATGGGATCCCCTTTCATGTGGGAAGAAAAGTTACGGATTCTAAGAGAAGGCTCAAGGAGGCTAAATCTTTGAAAACCCACTCACAAGAGAAAAGAGTCCTTCGAAATTCACGTCTCTTCCCGCACCGATAATGGAGGATTCTCATTGCTACTCCAGCCCGCTTCAAAAGAAGAAGCTCTCTGCAGCCCTCCATAAAGCTAGACGAAGAGGAGTATTGGAGACAAAAATCCAGAATCTGAGACATGGTGCCTAGACAAAAACACTAGTTTTTTTCATAAGCATGTCAGCTCGCAAGCACTGTAACAAATAAACTGCCTCCCAAGATAATCGTGGTTAAAGATTTTGGAAAGCATCAAGAGAGCAAATTCTTCTCTTTTTTAGAAAGAGCGGAGGCTGTACGCCGTCGATACTCCTATTGGATCCACAAATTCTATCCGATTGATCCGACCCCTTCCGTGTCCAAGATCCCGTCAACAATATGCCGTCCGCACCGACGCATGGAAGAGCTCAAGAAAGCCGTGGATTGCATGGAGCCGATAAGGCACCCGTCTCTGATAATCTGGCCAGAAGGTTTGATTTGCCTTGCCGGGTCCATTATCAATAAAGACCTCCCGAGAATGATCAGGAAATCTCAGACAACAAAAGATTGGTGCGGCATCACCCAAATTTCCTTGCTCGATTCAAAGAAAGAGCTCGATTTCGTTGTATTTCGTCCCATTTCATGTAACACTAGCTATAAACCGATTACCAAAATCATAGCCTCCGGCTCAAGAATACTCCCCGCCGACATCATCCCGAAAACCAAGGAGGATTCATCAAAGGGAGAAAGAGGACTGATAATATCATGGTCGTTCAAGAGGTGCGCTACTCAAGTTGCCATCGAAAAGAGAAAGAATGGTGATAAAACTCGATCCGGCCAACGCTTTTGATGGGTGAGACATGAATTCCTCGTTCACCGTGCTATGAAGAAAATGGGCTTCTCACCATTCTTTATAAATTGGTGAAAGCCTCATTGCTCTCTCCTTGGATTGCGCCGTTGGTGAATGGTCGTTCGACCGATTTTTCGTTTCCTAGGGTTTGAGACAAGGCCGCCCACTATCCCCTTTCTCATGTATCCAAGCCTCAAGGTTTGGCCGCAAATAGACTTTTTTGTCAACAAGCCCATGTACTTCAGTCGAATGGTGCACAATGTTAAAGATATAAACCATGCGCAATTTGCCGATGATATCATTGCTTGGAGGAGCGAGCATCAACCTCGCCAAATCTTTAAGCAAGAATTGGACATTCATAAAGAAGTCTCAAAGTTAAGATAACCATTTAAAAAGTACAATATATGGCTGAACTGTCACCAAAGATCTGCCTGATATAGCTAAAGCTACTTGAAAATGAAAGTTTGCCAGATTCCGGAGTCCTTCAAATATCTGAATTCCAATCTTCAAACTGCCCAAAAGTGGCCCATCGGATGCCTCTCTTAGACAAGCTTAAGCGAATCCAAGACTGGTTTCCGGCTGAACACCGCCGGGAAAATAACTCTAATGAAATCGTTTCCACAAGATGCCTCTCGTTTCAAGACTATCGCCGGGGTTCAAAACCTATCACAAAATGGATAGTATCCCGAGGAGATTCCTTTGGGAAGGGGGGAAAATAATGAAAGAAGACTTCATTTAGTTAATTGGGTCACCATTGTTAAACCTTTTCCCATGAGGTCTCCACCGAGATTTGGCCGCATAAAATTTTTGCTCTCTGCTCCAAAATCCGTGGAATATTGTAGGCCGGGAAATCTAAATGAGTAAGAAAGTCCTGTGGAAGAAATATTTCCATGGCAAGCGTTTGAGATGTTTGGATTCAGCCACCAAAACCTCCAGTTGCCCCGTTTTCAAGCTCGTCTAGTCAGACCGGAGCATTTATCCGATCTCCCACCGGATCCCCGGGCAAATGGGGAAAAAAATCGGACTCGGGAAGACCCGCATTCTTGGAGATCTCGCTGAATCTCGTGAAGGCCTAGCAAACATTAAATCTTGGTCATACCAAAATATGGAAACCTTATGGGACATATCCACCGGACTAGAGGATTCTAGTAGAATATGGGCCGGCCTGAACCCGGAGAGGTCCTCATCGAATGCAAAATGAAGCTAAGCCGTCGTTAGACAAGCTCCAAGTGAAAATCCCCTACTTAAGAAAAAGCCAAAGACAAAAAGAGGTGGGGCCTCAACCTGCTCTTTCACAGTCAAGGTTACAAAAGATTGAGTGCCATTCCTAATGCACCCCCGACCCAACGCAATGGAAGTTTATCGGGCCTTCCCATCGCTTCCAAAAAATAGACTTTCCGCCGGACGATGGCTCACACGCATCCTTACTTCAAGACAATCCGAGAAAGTGGAATGCGCAAGGGCCTTCCGTATGCCCTTTGTGTGTCCGAGGAAGAAGTCAGCCTCCCACCGATGTTGCCGTGTCCTTTGCCAAGATGTTTGGAAAGGGGTTCTCAATTCAAGAGCCGACAGCACTGAGCTGCCAAATAACATTCCCAATCTCTCCTTCACGAGTGGATCAAGCTCTCCCCGTTCAATCTCAAAAGAAAAACCCTTTCTCAAGACCGTTTCGGGATGTGGATCCCTAAATACATGCCGGAAGTTATGGCGAAAGAAATAATAGACCTGCCTGTGGGTGAAAGCCGCACTAACTCGCATTACTTCCAAAATTAAAGCATTCTTGGGAGAGACTTTGGACATTAATCCAATGCTACAATGAAGTGTGGCCGACAAGAAGAGATCTTCGTCAATATATTATTCAAATTATGGACCATCCTAATATCCTTGTCTCTCCTCATCGCTTCTTGGGAAATCTGGGACCGGAAGAATGAGTTTATAAAGTGGCTAGTCGCTGAGGATCATTGTCTATTCGACCTGGCTCTAAAGGCAACCTCTCAATGCGGTGGGGTGGAATCCCGCCGAAGCCCGATGGTTCCACTGCCGTGTATCATCAGCCTAGGATCGTAACAAAACAATGAAATGAGGCTCGCACTCATAAGTGGGCTATCTCTCGGGGTGTATCTAATCGGAACATTCACTCTCTTCCACGTCTTGATCCAAACCTTCGTCATTCAAGCGCTTAATTCCCACTCATTCATCTCGCATCCACTTAGTTCTCATTCTCACGAAAATCGATACATGATGACCAAATCTTGAAAATATCTTTTTATCATATACTGAGGGCAAATTTCGAATAACCATGTCATCAGAAGCCAATCTTGTCTAAATTTCACAGCAAAAGATCTCTCTCAATTAATTCTCAATAATCAGAATTGCATAATTCCAATGATCAGCCTACCTAGCAACTCGTACACTTGCCGAGGGCCGATTGGATTGATCTATGTCACAAAAGATGACCAAGACTGCGTAGGGAATTCAATCATCTATGATTTCTATACTTCGTCTGCCAAAAGGTTTCAGACCTACCCGTTCTAGATAAGATCTGTTGATATCAAGTTGCTGTGGATTGGAGCAAATGGTGCGATGAATGGGATTCGTCTAGTGCGCCGAAAGGGGCTCAACATCACTGTAAGAGCACCATAGGTGAAGCTGAAAAGATTCTGTTGACAATGACTCCGGAATGTGGCTCGATGGTCGGGCGTTGGTCACTGCCACCCATTCCATCTCCCGGGCCCTCCTCGAGTTTGATTCCTGCACGTGCTCAAAGCAACAGTGCCGTTGACTCCTTCTTCACGAAGACGAATGTGGGCGGGAATTTCGCTTTGCAGCATCGGGGGCCGCAGGAAATCCAATCCGGCAAATAGGTAGAATCCACCCAAATGGTATCGAACCGTCAACTGCACTTCGCTCATGCCTGCCGTAGCTAGCAAGCTATCATTCAATCCAAAGGCGTTACCTGCTTTAAGTTTCAAAGGGTGAAACCCCGGATTGTGTAAATGTGGACTGTGTAAGGGTCAAACAGAGAATGTTCTTGCACTACGGCAGTTGTGCTTTGCCGCCCCAATAAAAATATCCGTTGTGTCAAAACAATTTCACCCAGCTCTTCCCTTCGTCAGCATTTGGTGTTAGAGATGGACTCATGTACCTATGACCTACACCCAAAAAAGTCACTTTCCTTTTCATGAATCGCATTTATCCCAAGATCATCTAATTTTAGGTATTGTTTCTTTGGTTTGTCGAGCTTCTGTGCAACTAATGTGACCTTATCTCTAGCGTTTGTTATGTAGAGACTTTGTTCCTTTCTCCATAATAGCTTTCTATCCATTTAGAATTCTGCACAAGTCTATCAATTGTTCTCCGTTTCCGAAATTCAATTTTACACATCCTAATTCAAAGTTTAATCGAGGATGATTCATAATTTCCATCTTCCAAGATTTTTCACATCAACTATTTTATTTTCTTTTCTCGATTTTGTTTCTTCTTGAACTAGTCCTTCATGCAAGGATACCTATTTCCATTTTCAAATACCAAGTATCACAAATTCACGCAACAAGAACACACACCAAAAACCACATCCCAAAATGAACTCCTGGGAAGCTCAGTGTATGTTTAATTCCTTGAATAGATTTATAAAAAGTGAAAACTTGAAACAAGCACAAGCATTTGAGCAGATTGAAAACTAATATCCGTCTGAACTGGTTGATCACTGGGAATTGAGAGGGATCATATCTCATTATACAAACTTCCTTAGAATGCCAAACTTGAAAAACATTACACATCAAGAGATATCCTTTAGTATTTGGTAAATCCATGATTTATATAGATTTATAGTGGTTTTGTGTCTTTATGGGCAACTAAAGGTAATTTTTTCTTATTTAAATTGTATTTTTGAATAATTTATTATTGTTATTATTAGATGCTAGCTTTTAAAATACCATCATACATTTCTTAGTTGTGAGAATCAATTATTTTAACTTTAATTGATTTTTCCTTGAATATTGAAATATTTTACTAAAATAAACATTAAATAAATATATATATTATATTGAAATATATTATTTTCTAAACCGTTTATTTAAGTTTTATATTGAAATATTTTAAAAATATATAATTTTTTTTTTTTAATTTAATTCAGCAATCATGACCAGATGTCAGAAGAAACGTTGTAAGGAATAAATTCAATAGTGAAATATATAAGATCACTCAATATAAAAAATGCAAACAAAATGTGACCGAAAAAACAGAATATAGAGAGATAAATTAGAATATAAAGAGAAATCAATCACATTATAGTGCAAAATTTACGTATTCTATAATCTTCCAACTTAAATTTTTCTCTGACTTTTCAAATATAAGCCTTTTCAAGTTCCAAAATAGCAAATATTATATTACAAAAGTGTTATTTTTCATTATTGTGTTATGTTTTTGTTTATGTATTTTTCATTATTATTTAAAGAACCATAATGTTATGGGATATTATATACTTTGTTCAAATTTATTTAATTAATGTTTAATAAGCTTTTACTTTATTTTTTTAATTGATTTTTTATTTGACAAAAATATACTTTATTTTGTTTTTCTTAAAAAAAAAAAAAAAATCATTTTAAGATGCTAAATCATTTAGCATGGAGTGTTGTGGTTTAAGAATTAAAAATTTAAAAATATAAAGAAAATATTAAATGATATATAAGGATGAAGATTCTTCCTTTACTTCTGCCTGTCAACCGTAGCAAGCCTCTCAGCGAATAGATACAGTGGGCCGAGACAACACCGAACAGACCCGCTTGCTGGCCAGGAGTGTCACTTCCTCATGCTTCAGAACATCCTCTTAAGGCTGGAACCCAATCGTTTCAATGACCGAACCTCCGTTTCCTCCTCCCCTATCTCGGGCCCTAACCTTTCGTCCGTCTCACGTGTAGTTTCTCTAATTTTTACATCTTCCATGTTTTTGTTTGGGACTTCTTCTTCCTTGGTGTCTTCTTCCGCTTTCATTACAATTTTTTTTGTCTTAGCTTCTTCTTGTTAGCTTATGCTTTCCTGGGGAAGGAAAATTTCTAAATAAAACAAACAAGTTTTACGTATGTAGTTGAACGTCCAGAAAAATGTGGTATTTGGAAGTAACTTTAAAATGAAACAACTAAATTTACAAGGCAAATAGCCGAATAGGTTACTAGTTCAACCGGAAGGGAAAGGCCATTAAGTTACTCTGCCACTGATCAACTTAGGAACTAGTATTAAAGATGACATAAATTGATGTGGATGCTTGAGAAAAACCGAATTCCATTTAACGCCGGGATTTCCCCTTTCGACATGCCATTTTTGAAACAAATGATTCAACATCGAGTCCAGGTGACATAATCAAGTAAAAATAATCGCCCCACAATAAAACCAAAAACAAAACTTCAAACGAGAAAACTTGCAAACTTCGAGATATTAATGTATCGTATGTGAAATAGGACTGAAGCCGCTTTTCTAAGCAATGAAATATACACCCAGCTTTCGCTATAACCAAATTCCGTGCAATTGCAATAGTGCTAAACCAAAACTTTAATGGAACAACACCTTGAATAATTGGTTAAAGCTCAATAAGATAAAAATTTAACCCTAGACAATTTCAAATACATCATTGTCCTAAAGCGTATCCATGAATACTCAAAGAATTCGTCGATAAGCTCCTAAAACGACTAAAAAAGCAAGAAATCAATCACTAGTAAACTTGCCGAAACCACCTGATATCCTTACGAATAACATAGTAAAGAATGGCCCAATTACAATTTTGAGTGCATTCGCTAACATTCACGTTTTATACATAATATTACTAAAGGAGATTTAATATTCTGTCTTCTTTTTAAAAGGGATTTGCATTTTCTCACTAAATACTGCTACTAATGGAAAGGCAGATTCAATCACACAAATAACGCGAATATTTCACACACTAACAACAGTCGCGCTCTTCAATTAATCATAAAAATCAATCATAAAACTCTCTCTTAATACAATGAACCCATGAAGGGTATTTAATCTAATTAACATGCACAATAATCGTCACTCTCATAATCGAATCCTTGATCAACTTGCTTAACTCACCTGCCTAACTCACTCACCAAATCTAATCAGAATCAACCTTAACCTATTCAATTTTAACTATCTCGTTCAACTTCAAAGGAGGAGGAAGCAATTATATATTTTAACACTCCCCTTAATTACGACCGCTAAACTAAAACATAACTCATGACAATTCAAACATGCATGCTGGCTCATGTTCTACTAGGTTTACAACACCCAAGTTTCTTTCAGAAACTCAAACAAATCTTACCTCCAAGCACGAGTTTTTGTAAAGATATCACCAATCATCACTCGTCTCTACAAGGCTTCAAGAACTTTCCATTGCTCACAAGTTCTCAAATAAAGCATATCTTAGCATCACAGGTTGCTCTTTGATGAAACACACTATTCTTGGATAGCACGTCGATGTGTTGTCACGTATATCGTTGTTGATCCTGATGTTTCGCTGAGTCCATCCAATACTCTTCTTAACCACCGTTTGACATGCCGCCGAAGTCACCGCTACATATCTCATTTCCGCCGATGATAATGTCACAATAGTCGCTTCTTAGATGCCCATGCTATCTACCTCAATCAGATGGAATGACAACCGATGTGCTCTTCCATTCATCCAAACTTCCCGCAAAATCTCACTATCTATATCCAATCAATTTTTCTTTCCACTTGTGGCTACATTATGTTACAATATCCGGGTTCCCGCTATGTATCTTAGAATTTCTTTTCCAAATACCCCAATGTGTGTCTTTTGGAGATTCCATGAATCAAACGATCACTCCCCGCATAATATCCGGTCTTGTAGCGGAGATACATGAGTAGTCGTCAACCAACATTTTGAATAGAGTTGGATTGACATATGCTCTTCATCATCCTTACTTAACTTTGTACCTCGTTGCAACCGGTGTAGTATTGTGTTTGGAATTATCCATCCCGAATCTTTTAGCAAATCGTTGCATTGACGATATTTTGAAAATAACGATGCCTTTTTCGTATTGTTCAACTTTTAATGCCAAGAAAATATTTCTATGAGACCGGATCATTGGTCTTAAATTTTTCTCATCATGAATGCTTTAAAATTCATCTATTTCAAGATCACCTATAAAAATCCAGTGAATACTCAACATATGGGCAAACTATCAAATCATTCATGCTCATTTACCTTTGTATAAGGTAGGCTCAATGTTGCTTCGCAAATCCATTCTCATCATATAACTCAAGCCATCTTCATACCATGCACTAGGTGCTTGCTTCTACCATAGAGCGCTTTCTTCAATCGTAAACTTTATGCTCTTTTCCTTCAACTTCATAACCCGGAGGCCGCTCGCACATAGATTTCTTCTTCTAGTTTTCCATTCAAGAAGGCTGATTTGACATCCATCCGATACACTTTCCACTTAATTTCGAGTCAAGCCGTCGCTAGGATCGCTCTATGATTCAATCAAGCACGGGAGAGGTCGTTTTCCAAAGTCTATTCTGCTGCTGCTTTGTAACTTTCAGTTAAAAGTATTGCTTTAAATCTATCAATCTCACCTTTCTCATTCATTTGGTCTTGTGTTGACCCACTTCACACCAATGAGATTTTTATCAAGCTTGGTAACCAAATCCCATGTATCATCTTTTTCAATTGAATTCATCTCTTCATCCATGGTTTGCACCCAATTGTTAACAATGCAAATTTTGAACTAACATCCAAATCATCATAAATATCTTTCAAACTTCATCTTTTCTGTCAGTAACTTGATTCATTACCCGATTCGCCACTTGAGTAATCTGTCCGTGGATCCGTCACATCCACACGTCTTTGCAACTGGGAGTCCCGCTCGGTGTGACTTTGTTTGGTGTCTACTCTCTTGGTTCTTTCTATTCCTATTCTTCTACAAGATCATCCTCCATCAATGGTGTTTCGAGCACCTGCTAGTGTGTCTGTTACCCCATTCCACACTCTCTTGTTCTTCGAATACAACATCTCTCCGTTTAACATCATTTTTTTGTGATTGTGGTTATATAATTTGTAAGCTTTGACTCCAAGCCACTATAACTAGTAAATATACATTTTTCACTTTGATCATCTAATTTTCCTCTTATTTTTTTAGGCACATGTGTATAGGCTTACATCCAAAAACTCGAAATGAGATACACCGCAAGACATACCGACCATGCTTCTTCTGAACTCGTTCGTCACGCTCTTTAGAGATCCGTTTATCACATAAACAAGACATGCAAATCGCTTCGCCAATACTCATTAAACAAGTGTCTTACTAACATGCTTCTTGTCATGTTCATGATTGTGCGATTCTTCCTTCCTCGCCACCATTCGTGGTGTGTATCTCGGTCATAAATCGTCTTCTAATTCCATGTTGCTTGCGTACTCATGGAATGCCTTCAATCGTATTCTCCACCATGATCCGATCTCAATACCTTGATTCTGTTGATCACTTTGGTTTTCCACCAAAAGCTTTGAACTTTGAACTTTGCAAAATTTTCAAACTTCGTTCAAAATAAACCCAAGTCTTCCTACTATAATCAATAAAGAGGAAGTAACAAATTTTCCACCAATCGACCTGTCCTCATAGGTCCACACAGCTTTATGCACCAATTCTATGGTTTCTTTGCTCGTAAGAAACCTTCTGAACTTTCACTAAGTTGCTTGCCTAAGATGCAACACTCAAATGTAAGCAAGGTGTTCTCGATGGGGAGGTAGACCTCACCTATCCGTTTTTGCCGCAATAATTTTAAACCGGAAAAATGCAAGTGTCCAAAACCGAAAGACAACGTATGCATCGAACATGCATTGTAAAAGAACTAACCCGATCATTGTAGTTCATAATGAGAGGAAAGAGTCCGTTCCTCATCATTCGCACCTTGCAATCAACCGCTTGCTGGGGATTTATCAATAACACATTGTTGTCTCCCGAAAGATACCTTGTATCCTTTTTACTGCCTACTTACACTAAAATTGTGTTTAATCTCCAGGATATACCGATAATATGGTCTTTGCTCCCCTTCTGTCACAATGTTGACCACTCCTTTTCCATCTACAAAACATGCGTATTTCAGTCTTCTAACCTTTATTCTCCGTATGCACCGAGACATCCAAATTAGCAACCAAACTTCTGTTGCCTGCCATGGTTATCGCAACCACTCTGCCTAATATCCGTACCTTATCGATGGTGCATGCATGGTGTTGCATGCTAGAAACATAGAGTCAATATTTTCCGTACTAACATTAGCTCTCCGATGCCTTGATCTCTGCACATTCTTCCTACAATCACGAGCATAATGACCAAATCTATTGCAAGAATAGCACTCTTTACCTTGGATTTGTCGTACCTCATCATGAGTTTCCGCCGTCATTGCCTTCCACGTTTGATGCTCTAAGGATCATCTCAGTTTATCCCTATGACCCGCCAGAGTTGTTTCCTCGTCCCCTTCCGCCCGATCGACCTCTTCCTCGACCTCTGAAACAGCCTTGACTTTGAAGGCCGCAAAGTGGAATCCTTATTTCGTCTATCCTTGGGTTTGTGCGACAGGGATCTCATCAACTCATCAATTATCATTTTTTCCAAGTCCTTTGCTTCTTCTATGTCCGGCTACCACATGATCAAATTTGGTAGACTGGGACGAAGAACCTTCTCAATCAACGTTCGATTTTTTACATCTTCTCCATATATTTTTAACCTGATTGGACGTGACATGACCCCATTTATGAAGGAATCAATGTCCCTGCTCTTCTTCATCCTGCATTTCTTCAAAGTCTTCCTGTGTTCCAGCGAACAATGTTAACTTTCGCCATACCTTGATAGCTTGCTGTTAAGGTGTCCCATGCCTCCTTTGCTAATGAGGTTATCATGATCTTCCGGGAACATAGCTCGATTGACTCCTCGTCGGGAGTTAAGAAGTAACGCTTGCGCATTCTTCCGCTATCTTTTCTTCCATCGTTCTCTCTCTCGCATTACCGAGGTGCGTTCTCGGTGATCATCGTGAGGTTCCTGGCAACCCATGCTTGACATGATCCCATACATCATGCACTTTGAGCATAGTCTCCATTTTAATAGCCCACTTATCGTAATCTTTCCTGCATTGAGTATGGAAGTCAGGTCGAAAACTGATGTGGGCCACTGCGTCTCAAAAAAAAAAAATTGTTCCCTTTACAAAACCCTAATCTTTTCCCTTTTGTCTTGTAGAAACTTTGCAAAGCTTCTTTTTAAAAAATCTCTTTTCTAATAAAAAAAAACCCTAGATTTTATAAAAGTCCCTTATTTTTATAAAAGTTTATAAAAACTTTAAAAAAACCTTTGATTTTTGGTTTATTTCATATAAGAATTTTAAAAAACTTCATATAAAAAATCTAAAACATATGCTTGTGATTAAAGCCCCTCGCATGCCAATTATATATGGAACCTTAATAAATAAAAAAGGCTCATCCACATCCACGCTGGCTTGTGGATTTCCCAAAAACACAAATATGTCGCACGAAATTCAAAGGTAATACACGGATGTACCTTTCAAAAATAAAGCTCACATTCGTTACCTAGTGAACGTTGACTTGCTCAACAACTTTTCTTTAACCGTAAGCCTGGCTATTTAATTTTACTATATTGGGTTCCGCACCCCCGTTTTGTCGAAAGTCCGCAAGCTTTTTGGGGAGGTTGCAAGCCGGGTCTCATAGTGATGCAACTCGAAGACGTGCGACCTCTCTCCGGTAAAAAAAAAAAAAATTGTGTGTAAAAAATTCTACTACTTTCGTTTTGGCCTCCTATCGGCTTTGCTTGCCCATGGATCTCTCGATCCTTCCTCGCTCCTCGATATCAACTGCTGGAAAGGCATGATTCAATCACAGAAATATGAATATTTCACACATGAACAATGAGTTGCGGCTCTTCAATTAATCATAAAACTCTCTCTTAATACAATGAACCCATGAAGAGCTGATCTAATTAACATGCACACACCGTCACTCATAATCGAACTTGATCAACTTGCTTAACTCACTATCTAACTCACTCACCAAATCTAACTCGTAACTCAACTCAACTCATTCACCTAACTATCCGTCTAACTCGCATGAGGAAGTAATTATATATTTTAACAATTGTCATATCATGCCACCAATGCTCAATTGAACCAAAAAAGCAACACGATTGCACAAACCAAGAGGAAAAAGTACCTTATGCGGAGCAAGAGCTACCCTCAAAATGCCGTGGAAATGGTACGCCTGGATTAAAATCGTTCGATTGCAAAATACAACACAATTTTGGAAATCAACAAATGTGTACGAATTAACAACCGGGATGCTTTCTACGTCATATAAACGTATCAATGAGGTTTATGTAGAGTGAGTGTGATAATTGTTACACAATCTCTTGTTTAGGATATATTTATTTCATAGTTAGGTAAAGAAATATTGATGGTAGGATTTGGTGTGAGTTAAAGTTAGGTAGTTATATGGATCAATGGCTTAAAACATTTCACCCTTGTCTAACATTTGATCCAATGGTGCAGAGAAGACAAGAAAGCAACTAGGAAAGTTGCTTAAATAAATATGTCTACTAAGATAATTACTAAGATAATTATTCTATTTTACTAAGTTATATTAAATTATATTATTTAATATAGACATAAAAATATTTATTTATAATTCCAAAAGTGAAATTGAAATATTTTTATCACATTTTTCACACTAGATTGTAATATTAACAAAAAAAAACCATCATGAGCCAAATGAGAATGAGACACAAGTGTTTTAAAATACTTTCTTTAAAACTAACCAAATATATATAATCATTTAAATTTTTATTATAAATTTTCAAACATTTTTTATTTAAAATGTTTTTAAAAAATTATTCTATCAACTTCCAAATTAACCGACTAAATTACACATATTCTCATACTTAATGTAGACATCTCTCATACTTAGTTTATAAAATTAACCTTCCTACCTAACAAGCAAAACAAAAAATAAAAATCCTTGAACACGCCACGTAAAAATAAAATCTTTGTGCGAGCTAAAGAGTGCGATTTGGCAACCTTGTCCTTGAACCTATTGACAACATGAATAGACATATGTTTACATTATCAATCGGAATCCAAGAGTTTTAAAAACCGGCCGGCTTGAACCGAAATCGTCAAACCTACTAGACTGCCATGGTTGAAACCGCCAAAACTCCGCCTAAACACCACCCTTCGCCAATTTTTGAGAAAACCGACTCACCGCCGAGTTAGGTGCTAATCCATCCGTGGACCCACATTTTCTACACGCTTATGTTTTTTTAGGCTGATTTGGAGCTAATGGGAGGGTTTCATTTAGCTACTCTTTCCCTATGTGGACCCACGCACGGCTTTAAATGAGTTTTAGGGCTGATGTGGAGGTAAGGGAGGCATCGACATTTCATGGTAATGTTAAATTTTAAATTATATATGACATTTCCTTTATTTTTCATTTTCATCCTTTTACTTAAATTTTTAACATTACCATGAAATGACTCAAAGATGTTTAAGAGTGGTTTCAATTTCATTGATTTCATATGGAGAAACTAGACTTAGGTTTCACTAAAATTCAAATTTAATTTAATGGTTTTCAATGGTTTCATGGTTTGGGAATTTGGTAATGTTCCCATTTGATTCTATCATGTGTAAGGGTATGATATTGGCATTTGATCAAGAGCATGAAGTCCTTTAAGAACCTTTGATGTACCCTTCAATCAAAGGAAAACATTTAAACAACTAGTTGGGACATGCTAATCTTTTCTATCCAATTTTAAGTGCTGAGGAAATGAACCTCACTCAAACCAAAAATCATTGGAAGTTGTGTATGTGTTAAAACTTTTTCACTTCTATCATGTTGTTGAGTAACTAAGTCTCAGCGTATCTTTGTTTTATTGACAGTTTATGTATCTCTTGTTGATGATCCCATTTCTAGTAGCGATGAATCAATGATGAGTTTTACAGAGACCATGTTTCCAAGGATTTGTAGTTTTGATGTCTTTTTCATACCATTACTACTTACTAAAGTTGTAGAGGAGTTTTAGGAGTCCTCAAACTTGAGCCATATTGGCTTGGTGTAGCCTGCGTCGATGATCCTCGTCTAGTAGTGGTGATGATTTTGATTTGATGATGGAGTGTGATCATGTTGCTGATCAATAATATGTAGTCTTGTATTAAGGTGCCAATGGCCTCATAGCTTGTAGCATTGTTTTTGGACTTTATGGGCCATTTGAGCTCCTTAATAATTATGTATTTTTCGATGATATAAAATGACTCTGGCATATTTTGATATATCTACCTTTGCATGGTATATAAGTGAGAAAACTTTAGTATATTTTGTTCTATTGGCTTGGAATCATGGTTGCAAATCTTAAAAATAGCTTTATTAAAAGAATATTTAATGTATTTTTAAAACCTGCTCATTGGCATCTCATCATTCTTGCTAGACCTGCCTCCTGCTAGAAACCCTGGTTCATTAGGCCACTGTCCTGGCCACCGGTTCACAAGCTTTAAAACATTGGCCGAATTGTTTACATTTAAAAGTCTTTAGCCTCATGAGCTAAAATAAGCTGAGGCATGGAATTGGATAACTCATCTACAATGCCTTTGTGAGTCATGCGTAAAGACACAAATCCACCACGTAAGAGGTTGGAAACGCCAATGTTACATGTTTAGGAAGTTGGAAGAAAATGGTAAAAGCTTCAATAAATTATATTGACATCTCATTGTAACTTATATGAGACTCTTCATTTTGATAACTTTAAAAAACGCTTAACTTTTAGTATTTTTATTTTTTTAAATCCAAGAAATTTTTTTTTTAAATTGTTGTTCTAGTTTTTTTTATTGTGTATATGAATTTAGCACTTTAAAAAAAACGAGACACCTCAAACCTGTGGAGAGTTTGTAACTCAAACTTGTGATTTTACAATTTTTTGTTGAATTCTCTCACAAATTAGACCAAAAATTTAGGAAAGACCTTCAAAACTTATAACAAATAAACTATACTTTAAAAAAAATATCATTTCCAATTATTATACGCTTTGAAGTGTTAAGTTGGAATCCAATGAATTTTTATTTATCAAATCTTAATTTTTGTTGTTTAAAAATAGTTTCTTTTAGTATATATATATATTTTTAATAATTAAAAACATGTGTGCACTCAAATCTTTTATATTAATTAAAGAAGAAAAAAATAAATCTATGCAAATGAAAAGAATATATATATATATATATATATATATGCTTAAAAAAAATTTATGTAATAATGACTATGCAGAATTGCTTTGCATCTATGATTAAGATGTAGTAAAATTTATGACAATTATGGTGTAGTACTCTCACAACTTTTAAGCTATTATATATACTTGATTTAATATATTTATATTAATAAATGATTATGTTAAAGATAATTTAAATATATTTGTTATCAAAATACATAATTTTAAATATCTATTTTAAAATTATTATATATATATATATATATATATATATTATCATTATCAAAAATGTTATTAGAGTGTAACATGATAAAATATTGAATTTTTAATATAGTAGTTTATAATATATATCGATTATTTATTATTATTATTATTATAAAAATGTTTAATATGATAAAATATTTATCTAATAGAGGTGGATGGACACTGATTCTGTGTTTTGAGAAGGAACCCATCAATCTACCAACTATGCAAATAATTAAGGTGGGAGGGAGCCAGCACCTGCATGTAAGATACATGTGGAGGTTAAATGTGGTGAATCATGGAGTAGCACCTTCTTGAGCATTCATCTATCGTTTCTTTTAAGCAAAATGTATTTTCTGCCTCGAGAATGGAACTCTCCCCGTTGTCGGTGGAAATTTGCATTTTTTCTCATTGTGTTGCTCTTGAAACATAAGTGTTGACAGAGGAAGAAGTCAAGGAGGGAGACGATTGAATTTGAGAAGGATGACAAATTATGGTTTAACAATGTGTTGTTAAGGCGAGGTGTATAAGTACGATTGGTGCTAGCATATAACAATAATTTTGATGGTGGTCTCTGTCCGGATCAAATCTACTCCTCCTTATGGACTAGTTCAGCAATACTTTTCGTGGCTGATTATTGCTCGCATACTCATTGTGCTTGGTTTTGGTCTGATTTTGATCATGTTAGTATACTTACTTTCGGGGCATGAGATTGTATTATATTGTTTGTGCTTTAAAGTCAGCATATTTTAAATAATTGTGTGCTCTCTACCCATTAAGTTCTTTTTTATTGAAATCAAGCCTCCTAGCCCCATTATGTTCTAGGCATCAGGTGGGTTTATTCCCCTCAATCACTCTTGTTTTTTCTAGTTGTGTTTCTTTTGAGGCAAAGATACTCGAATTTCTCTAGATGCTTGGGGAAGATTTATTTTCATGCTTGAAAGCTCAGACCAATTATTCCTAAGAGACAACACAAAATATTTTACTTGTGGTCCTTTTGGTTTGGTAATAATCGGTATTGCATATCTCTCTCACGTGGAGGTGAAGTAGTTTACTCAACATAGGTGGGGGCGTCGTGGTGTAGGTGTCTAGGTCAACCAATTCGATCACATGTCGAAGCATGGTGCCCAGCGAGGCACCAAATAGATAGTCATAGCACTCCACCGTATCTTCAGTGTTGAGAAGGAGACTCAGCAAAGGTAACTACATACCACTTTGACCTAGTAGCTAGTTCTACTAGGCTAAGAGGATCTCTCAATGAGATCACAACCACTTTGATTCCGGATCATGGATATTTTAGGCTAGATATGCATATTAGGGTTTGGTTGATTTGGATTTGTGTGCTGGATAAAATTGACCCTAGAAACTATGCTTGAAACCCTTTTAGGGTTACGTGAGGAAAAATTATGTGGGAATGAAGGGGAAAGGTAGTAAGCTCTGAGTGACCCTTTAGCCGTATGGTCATGGGTAGGATGAAAAGAGAGATCGTGGAACAAGCATATAAACATGACCATTCCCTTCAGAAGAAATTAAACACAACATCATCATTTCATCATAACAGGGCATGCATTACTCATGAATCCTCGCTTAAAGAACTATAAATAATGAGGCAGAAAGAACATATATTTAATGGAAAGTGAAAGCATTCAATGGAGTGACTTATCGAAGAGAAACATAGCCTTTACAAGCTCACCACATGAATCCCTAAATTAAGCTAAATTTTCTTCTCTTCAGATTCACCGTATTACTTGATCAAACTGAAATAGACTAGTTCAATGTCCAATGTTCCAACATCCAACCTTTCAAAAATAATTACAAAAGGCCTCATATAGCTACTAAGGTCGAAATCCTCCCTTGGAGGTCGAATTTTCCGAAGAAGAAATTCAAATACATGCATCTATCTCAAGTCAACACACCCTAGAAGGTTGCAACAAATTCCTCCTTTTCCTAATCGTTGGAGACATAACCAAAGCAATAAATGGAGGATAAGACACCTATTTACCTCTATAATTACCATTTACATTTAAATTTGACTTTTACATTCATCCACATTCATATTTTCACTTTTACAAAAGTCAAACTAGGAATTGTTAAAAATTACATAGTGAAAATTTAATTAAAACTACGTAAAATGGAAAAACGCAACACTAAGGTTGGAGGCAATTTTAAGCACCTTCCTGAAGTAAAATTAAAATCTTAGAGAACAATAAACTAGCCTGTTCTGCCTATTTTCCACAACATCTTGAATTTTTTTAAAATGGGTCTTGTGGGAAGGCCTTCAAAAACTCATTTCACCCAAGACCGGGTCAAAAAGCTGGAGCATAGCCTCAAAAAACAAGGCGTAAAGGTGTTTTGTGTGGTTTTTGACCATTTTATCCTCGTAAAAGCCGATGAATTCGGCTTTTAGGTGTCCAAAGTTGATGTAGGAGGGATAAGCTATCAAACCATGTAGAGTTTGTGCCACTTGGATCTCTCTATAAAAATCATGGGCCAGAAGCCCACGCTATGCTTTTCGCAAGGTGATCAAGCGAAAATTGCCCAAGCCAATAAAAACGTGAAATTTTCCAAAATCTCCTCCAAAATTTCAAAATTGATGAGGTCCCGACAAGGTGTGCGTTATTCAACCAAGGATGCATCAGCAAGAAAATCTAGTTTATCCTTCTCCTTTGGTTGATTAGGTTTCCTTGAGCTTATCTCTGCATCATTGAATTCGACATTACAAATCTTGTTTCTTGTATGGTAATGGTCACTTTCATGTCCCTTAACATCTGCTGTCCTCGTTGGAATTTTCAAGGAGCTTTGTAGATGTGTGTTTACTCTATCAAGCCAAACTTCCTATCTTCATTGATTTCCATGGAAATCCTCTCAAAAGTGAGTTCCTCTACAAGAAGTGCCTCCCCGTTGTCTCTTTTCTCTAGATCCAATGCTCTTTTAGGCCCCTCGTTCTTGGTCTTTTCCTTGCTATCTCTTATTCATGCTCAATCACTTCTTTGCTCTTCATTTCTTGCCTCTAAATTTCTAAGTCGCTCTATCTCCATAATTAGTTGCTTGCTTTGAGTTGATTGTTCTCCTCGTTCAAGGAATGAAAGATGAATTTGACCTCGCTAAATTGGTTCCAAGTTATTTGATTTGAGTACCCTTATCTTTTATGACCTTTTCCAAGTTTTCCTCGCTCCTCATGGGCTTCCAATCTATTAGGTCAAAATCTTGTTCTTCCTCATGCACTAGATGTGTCATGCCGCAATGATGGTGATCCCTATGTTGGTGAAGAAGGCTGGCCTCTCCACAATATGTGGAGCAAACACAAGCATGTTCCCTTTGATAATTTTTTACCACTTTATCCCCTCCTTTTTCTTCTTACCGTAGCCCTCACAGATGCACCAATTTTTCTGTAGGTGGTGCTAATGATGAACTAGGTCTAGTAGTGGTTGACAGAAGAAGGCAAAAAGACTCCTCCTCATTCAATGAATGTCTCCTGCTATTTCAGCTAGTTCAGATGACAAAATAATTTTGATGAGGGAATGATGAAAGAGGTTGTTTTTTTGTAGCGCATTGTCTCTATGTTGCAAACATGTATGCCATCTTGTCTAGACTTCTATAATGTTGAGATTTTGTGTATTTGGGTAGCATCAATCAGGCTCAGGTCCCAAATTTTGAGGAAGGACTAGAGTACACTTGATCTACAAGACCTGCAAATTGATTTGGGAAATTTCATCTGTTTAGAGATATTAAATTAATTAATTATTTTAATGTATTTCCTAAGTTAAAACTTAGAAAACATAAATAATTAAAGTGAATTTAATTAAACATTTGATGAAATTGTCTTCTACCACACGGACAAGCTTTATTTTAATATTAGCCATCGATTCAAGATCCGATCATGGTCATTGATTTTTCTAACGAGAAAAGTATAAAGGAAAGGCTTGGGGTCATTTGTGAAGATACATAGAGGCAAGTAGCACTGATGCTACTGTGATTCTAGGCAGCTTGCTAAGAATTTCAAAGTACTTATCCGGGCAGAGAGGGGAATTTAGGCCCAAGGGATGATCCGATCCCGAGGTCTAGAATACACAAGAGGTAAAGATTTTACCAAGGACAAGCGTAGAGAAGGCAAGTGATAGCACGGGGCCCAAGGACAATGTGATTTTCAAGAGGAAACCTCGTGGTTACGTAGAGACCTCTTCAGAGTAGCGCAGAGGATCGTGGTCACCATACCGTAACGCAATTCCTTCCGAGCAACATGAGGGGCTGGTGACTTCCAAAAGCCGACGCAGCTTTAGGGCTTCGCAGGCCGATATAGAGGCTTGTGCAGATGGCTGGGGTTTCAGGCTCTAATTGGCCGAGTTCTCAGAATCTCGTTTAGCGTGTGGATCACCATTAATTTTGACTCAGATCGCCTAGTGAGGCTGTAGATCTAGTGTTTTCTCGTCGGTTTTCCATATCTCGGGAACCTGCATTTGTGTATTCATAAATATTCTTACTAATAGAACCTCCAAATGCAAATGTGACCAGCTTTTCCCACATTGGGTTTTTCCGGGGACTATTTGTATAGAAATAAGAATCGTGTCACTTTGTCAATGTGTGCATGTGCTTATTCTAGATCCGGATTGTGAGAGATCCGTTATGTGTTTTTTCTTCAATTTTAACTTGAATTTATTCCGCTTAATAACTCGCAAAAGTAGGAGGAGCATAACTGGATTAACAATAATAATTTCGCATAAAGTATAAAGATTCAAAATTTTCTACATGTTATCGTAGAAAGTAATTGCAAACATCTAGGAGGGTCACCACCAAAAGAGACTAGAGGTTCTGACCCACAGAAGTAATGAAAAGTTAAAGCAGGAACACGTATCTAAAGGGACAAATTTAAGTTTTCAAAGGCGCATTCACCCAGAGGGGAAGGGTGACGTTGTCCAATGCTATGTCCTAGCAAGCCCATGCAATTACTACGCAGACGCAGCCTCTGAACATCGTTGGTTTGGTCTCAAGCCACCAAGGTGATTTAGAACCGAATTTGTCGTATCTAGAAAGACCTGCAAAAAACCGAAATTCCGAAAGATTGTAAAGCTGTACCTCAAGTCTTCAAATTTTTATCCCAGCACAAGTGACAAAAAAGTGGGTGGAGATCAACTGAAAGTTTCTTTCCAAAGGAAAACTTACAATTTGGTGCCAGAGGATCAAAGAAGAAGTTGAAGCATAGTTGATTTAGTAGATTTCAAAGGAGGGAAAATCAAGTGTCGAGGGATCAAGGCACTGCTTCACCAAGGGCTCTAGATCCATTTCTCTAGCAAAGAGAAAAGGAAGTTCGACACATTCTCGAGCGTATTGATCCTCATGGATCGCATGATCAGATAGGTTGGATGGCCTCTCCAAATTTTTAGTTTGGAAGGCAAGGAGCCTTATTTCCCCGAGGCATATAATCTAAGAGACCATGAAGAGCAGACTGCCACATTGACATATGCGGATCTCCTTAGAAGCATAAGTGAAACTGCTAGGCATGCCAAGTGGGCCTGATCATGGATAGTATCAAGGACCATATTGTACCACACATAACAGAAGGACAAATAATGATGTGGAAATCCTTGACTTCCCTATATGAGGGAAATTCTATCCAAAGAAAAAAATGTCATGGAGACTCGTTAAGGCATAGAAATTTTTCACCATCCCCATTCCCCATCCCGCACATTGAGTGGCTCATCTTGACTCAGAGTAGAGACAAGACTTGAAAATACTTTCATTGCATCCCTCCGAAGATGAGCTTTCATTGCCCCAAGACATCTCCCCGCAAACCCCAAAATAGCTCTTTCCATCGGCGCGGTTCCACAAGCTTCTCAAATTTCGCGTCATAGCAAATCCTCCAAAGAGGCGACCAATTGGCGTCATTACAGAGTCGCACCCGCGCCAACCATATTAAGAGGTGTTTTTTAAAAAATAAATGGGTTAAGTTTCGTCCTAACAAATTCCCTGGACCGATATCTATCTCTGAGCTGGGAGGCTTAGCTACGGATTTCCATAGAGAGGAAGTGGTTAGCCACCTCTCATGGAATCTTCCTCAAGGATAGGGCCAATCCATAATTATAGGGATCCCAACTCCCTTCCTCCATCTATAAAAGCTTGCTCATCTCCTTTGCAAGCTAGTTCAAGAGCTTTCACATCCTTATGCCGCAAGAGCCTTCTGATTCCCTCTTAAGGCCAAATCCAAGCAAGGAGACTATTGTCAAGTATCCGGAGAGAGAGGCTTGTCCCATCCTGACAGTGCTTTATCGAGACATGTCAGGCTTGACGACCCGCCAAAGGAGAGTGTTGCGTCAAGCTTGCTGTATTCTTCTTTGGATTCATTAATGATAGTTTCTATCATTGGTTATGGTTCCACTCTTTGTTCTTGATTGTGTTCATGAGCGTGTCCTCTCTTCGACCGACATATAGTTGTATATACTGATTTTATGCTTGCGTTTGTGTTGTTTCTTGCATGTGCAGTGTCCGATCACTCTGAGATCATGAGGATTGTGATCTCGCCGTGCCAAAGGAATGGGAGCACCACCTCTTCTACAAATGACAATGTTGGATTCCAGGTAAGCCTATCGCAAGTCGGTTTATTTGCAATTAGAACTCCGGGTGACCGTAGCGTGTTTGGATTGTTGCTAGACCCGATCCGGGCTAGTAGGATCGCCCCGTCCGCAGGGGATTAACTCCTTTCTTACCACTCTGGGCGACCAACTGGGACTCAAATTTGTTGTTTTATTTGTAGTTATACCTGAGCTCGAAGTACATCCGTATAGCCTTCGAAACACTTTTCTCCGCATTACGTAGTAGATCAACGCCGCTTCGTCAACTCTGGCTTAGTTTTACTGGACGAACAACTTGGAGTGTTGTCTTCTTCGTCAATTTCTTGGCCTTGCTTGCTTGGTCACTTCTTGGATCGGTTTTTTCGTTTGTTTGGCTTGTTTTAGCCTTGTCATCACTTGTCTATGTCCGAGATTGCTTGTTTTTCATTTTCCCATAGTAAACTCCGCCTGGCACGCTTTTAAGTGTGACAGTCTACGCCATTAGCGCAGGTTTCTTGTGTATCACCCATGCCATTGCCTTTTTGGCGCTAATTTCAAGCCTGGGCGTCGCGCCAATCCCGTGAGCTTAGGTTTTCTTCGTGTTTTGTGCTTTCTGACCACTAGGATTTTGATCTTGTTTTTTCACTGCTTGAGGCACCGGAGCCCAGTTTGGATCGATTGTAACCTCCATCCTTTGGTTGTTTGCCTATTTCTTTTCATTTTTCATTCGAGCCCCAGGGCATCAGGTGCTTTTGTGAGTCGAGCTCTCCCTTGGGAGTTTTTTTGAGTTTTCGTTTCATCTCGTTCTCGACTTTGGGATTGTTTCGTGCATTCGGGTTTCTCGATGTTTGTCTATCATTTTATTGCGCTTTTTGAGTGATCGATTTAGTTTTCATTCGAATTTCGGGTTGTTTCATTTTGGGCCTAGATTACACGACTTATTAGTGTCTTTGGGACTTTTCTTGGTTTTGAGAGACTTTTGGTCGATTTGGTGATCCGACTGTTTGTGCCATTGAGTGAAATCGTTTGTTTTTTCTCTCTCTTATTATCATTTCTCAAATTGCTTCTCATTTGTTTTTGGTTTTTTTAGTGCATCTAGCTCTCAAACATTGAAAATAAAAATCTCTTTTGCTTTTGATTGATTAGTGCAAATTAAAATCTTTTCTGTTATTAGTAATTAGTGACTTTGAAAGAATTTTTTTTTAGTTTCATTACTTCGCATTAGAGATATCATCGATTGTTTTCCGATCATTTTGTTTGTGTAAAAGCTCTAACTCTTCTATAGCTAGCTTTCATCGAACAAAATGATATACTATGGCATGTAGTTTTGCATTTAGGAGATTTTTGAGACATCACATTCGTTAGGGCCTAAAAACTTAAACGTAATTGAAGATAAACTTTAAAATTTACCTAACATACACTACATAAAGATTGAAATCTAACGAAACACATTTCTAGAGGTCTAGGCTAGAGACGGTTCCGCCGTCTTAAAACTCAGTATCCGTCATTCGCCTTGGCTTGCATTAAAGACACTAGTACGGACTACGCTCCCGTACCGTCGCGTATATAAAGGGAGACCCCACTAGGTTTCAATCCTTTATCCATAGGAAGCCGAGTCCGCCGCCCTATACCCGTGATACACCGACACAACATTCTAGAGATCACCGCACGTTACCTGAAAGTCCTTGGTTGATTTCTCTTCATTATTGAAACCAAGGTGTATAGACAGCTCACTGCTATTTGGTACACCCTTTTGCCTAGTATTCCCGAGTAGTCATTTGATCTTTCTCGACTCCCAAATTTGAAGGATCACCAAGCGCTTGTCCTTTCACGCTTGTGCTTCAAAATGAAAGAGATAGAGTCAAATTTTAATCCGTTTCTCGACTCTTAAAATATGAAACAAAGAAGTTTCTAGTTTTCAATGTGGTAAAAAATTAATCAATTCGCGATCACACGCCCCGTTAGATTTTGCTTGTTGGCCGTTTGATTGTGTGTCTTGACTCTTTCAGCCCGGTGTGTGGTTTTGAGCTTTGATGGAAACTTTTTCGTAGTTTGGTCAACTCCAGAATCCCCTCGTATAACCCCGGTCATTTTCATCCTTTTGGGAATGATATGCCCTTACATGGCAATGCTGGTCTCTTCCGGGTTAACTATTGGTTTGCTCCGTTTGGTTGTTTTCAACCTCTCGTGGTCCCAAATGTCTCAACCACCGTTCAATCGTCTTCCTAATCGGGAACAACATCATGTTGATTCCAAGGTGGTCTCTCTCTTCGCCCGTGCTTCGCGTCCTCCTCTTCTACTTCATCAGTGTGTCCTGATTCGAGAACTTCTCAGTACACAGAACAAGAAGAAGACAAAGAAGAAGAAATCCGATAAAAGAGAGGCTAAAGCTGCCACTACTCAAGCTTCAAATATTCTCCGCAGTGATAAACCTTCCAACCTCCGAGGAGGGTCAAGTTCTTCTGTTGCCAGTACCTGGAGACCATCTTCTTTCGAGACCGGCTCTCGGCATTCCCAAGGTGCTTGAAGCATGTCCAACGAAGCCGTCCTCCATTGCCCGTAACTTCCAAGAGTCAAAGTTGGGGGCACCCAATTGGTACCGATAAGGCTCCTACATGGTAAGATCACCAATCCTTGTAAGTTGTGTGAACGACACCATGCCATTCACCTTTTCCTTGAAGGTGACAGCTGTCATGTTGACAACTCCACCGTTTCTACACTATGCCTCCTAACCGGTTATAAATGCCTTTTCTTTAAGTCTTCCACCTGCTGATGCCACGATTGGTCAAGAGTTATCCTTGGTCGATCCCACTCCCTCAGAAATTCAAATTCAAGAATCTGTTCCCGACCAACCATTGGTCGTGGGATCGGTTGAACTGGCTCCGTCCACAGTGCACCAAGTCTTTTCCGTGGAGAGTGGATCGCACACCCCCCATGTTCTTCTGGTTTCTTCAGATTCTTCGGACACAGAGAGAGATTCTCCTGTCCCTACACCTCAAGAAGCAGCTCCTCCACCTCCCGCGATGGAGGTTCCGGAGGATCCTCCCCCCGCCTTCGAGATCGAATTCATGGAGGAGGCTCCTTCTTCCGTAACATCAGGGGAAGACCCTCTCCGTTCGATGGTAGCCCCTCCGAGTAGTTTGGTCGCTTCCTTTTATTGGAATCGATTTGCCGGATTTCGCCTTCCATGCTATGTGCCTTTCGAGATCACAATACAAGCTTTTGGTCTGGTTGTACCCAGTACCATTATAGACGAAGGCGCCTCTGTTAGTATTTTATCCTCAACTACCTGGCAAGCTTTCGGTTCGCCGCCGCTTGCGCCTGTTACGCAGAATATGCTGACTTTTAACAGAAGGACGAGTCAACCGTTGGGGATCCTTCCAAGGTTACCTGTTACTTTGGGAGGTAAAACCGTCCATATGGACGTGATGGTCATTCCAGGCCCCTTGGATTTTAATCTTCTCCTAGGGCGTGATTACACCTATGCCATGGGAGCGCTCGTCTCCTCCCTTTTTCGTGTGGCCTGTTTTCTGCGTGAAGGACGGATCGTGACCATTGATCAGCTTTCGTTCTTTGGTCCTAATGTGGCAACTGGCCCACCATCACCCCCTCCTGGTTTTTATCCACCCATTGTATCTGCCCCACCGCAGGTCAACTATGTGGCTACCTACCCCGTGCCTACACTCAGTGATGATGCCGTCGTGCATAGTGTACTGGGGGCATTAGATCCTGATTTCCAAGATGTTGTTCTCCCACCTGGTGCGGAGCTCTTAGAAGCCATAACTTCTTGTTCACCATGATGAAGTCACCGGAGCAGAGTTCCTGGTTTTGGGTCAAGCTCCTTTAAAAAATGAAACAAGGTCACCGGAGCATAGTTCTTTCGCTTGTGTCAAACTCCTAAAACAATGAAACAAGCCGTCACGAGGACAGTTCTTTTAAGTGTGTCAACCTCGTTAAAATAATGAAACGCGAGCATGTTCAATTCGATTTTTGTTAACTTTAGATCAAATCTCTTGTGTTGAACCTTCACTCCATTTCCAATGGACTGAAGCTTGGGGGGCATGTTCCTCGAATCGAGACATCATGCTGGGGGGCATGCCTGTTTTCCTTATTTCAAGCATAGTTTGTGTTTTAAGCTTGCATAAAAATAAAACTCATTTCCAAGCATAGTTTGCATATGTGTGTCCATGTGTGCTTTTAAGCTTGCGTAAAAATGAAATGTGTGATTAGATACATTGTGTGAACTTTTCATTTGGGTCGTTTGTTATGCAATTGATACATTAGATAACATTGTATTAGATTTTCGCATGACATATAAAAACATCATCACATGTAAAAATATCCATCCATAAATAGATATGTATATATATAGATATCGAAATGTTTACATAGTGTGCACCACATAAAATCAAAAATATACATGTTCGCCTTAATACATCCGAAGACGACATGTCTCTCAAAAAATATGCATGATAAAAGCCCTAGGAGTCTAATCCGCATGGTGCTCATGATAACAAGTGACGGCACGCACTAAGCATCTCAGAAGCCGGTGGAGGCGACTAGGCACTCCCACCGTATGTCTCTGGTACGTCATCGGTACATCTACCAGCCGGGCGTAGTCTGGGATCCCTCGGGCAATACCCTCAAGATTCTGGATCAACTCCCCCCCCTCTGTACCCTCTGCCTGAGGATCAGGTGCGGGAAGAGTCCTCCGCGCAATAGGAGACATACCGGCTGGTCTATCTGGGCCCACATCTGCATACATATAAAATGTGTCAGAACGGACATGTATTACCAAAAAAAAATCATAAAACATAAAAATCAAAAAGAGAAGAGATCATACCCAACTCCTCATCCCAATCATCTCCCTCCGGCAGTGGGAGATCTGGGTCTCCAGTGAAATCGATTCCTGCATATGGCCAGTCTTCCACTACAATCAATTGATGCCGCAACCACCCAAAAAAATCCGACCTCCAGGACATCTGTTGGCCTCCTCCAACTCTGGGCATCAATGCAGCCCAGCAAGCCATTCTTGGCTCTCGTGGAATCGGCTCAGCTACTACGACCCTTGGCCCTGGAAGATTGGTAATCATTCCAGAATGAATGATACCAGGATAGAACCTTAGCCAAACTATTTCAGTTTGGCCTGCTTACACTTCGTGAGCTGTCTCTTGATATTTATTGTCACTGTTGTGGCCCAGTCGAATAATATGGGACTCATGCACTCTGAGGCCAGTAAGAGTTGGGCCTTTTTTGCCTCGTGCAGTCGCGGCCCGCGTGATGGTATGAAGCACTACCCTGAGTACTAGATCAGGAATAGTATGGATGTCTACTTTTCCACTTCCTGATCCCAGTCGTACCCCTCGGCACACTCATGCCATCACTTGCTCCATCTTCTCACCAGACGGTCTGCTCCCTGTCAATATGGGCACCGGACCTCTGCGCGATAGTCCGGTTAGGAAGTATACGTCAGAAACCTCCAATTCTAATACTTGGTCCCGCAACTTGAACACTTGTTCATGTTTGTCCCATATGCTGATCAGGTATTGTAGGAGCTCAGGCTGAGCTCGTAAGCAAGGTGTCAGGAAGAACTTCTTAAGCCCACATTTCTTGAGGGCATTCATGCAAGTTTCATTCTCCATGGCCTGTTCATCCTCTTCCCCGTGCTCCCTCTCTTTCCACTCAATGACCATTTTGATCGGTTGCCTGCATTCACATGGTCAAAAAACTTCAATTAGACCTCTGCTATCCTTAAAAAATCATGCAATTTATTCATTGTGTGGAAATTTCAAACGGAAAATTAGATTGCGCTACTGGCGCGACTGTTTTCCTAACAGTCGCGCCAGTTGGTGCGGGTCCGTGCCGGATACCCGCGCCAATGGGCGGAGCCCTAAAAAATTCAAAAATTCCTTACAGAAGTCTAATATGCAATAAAATTTATGAAAAATGGATTGAAATGGAGTACAAAGAAGCACCTCTTACCTGGAACAGACGGGAATCTGAATGGTAGCTCGGATCGGTCGCAATCGCCGTCAGAAGTTTTCACACAAAATGGACCACTACTGCACTTCAGTGAGGTACATAGTGAAAAGTAATTTTATTTTTACCATTTGACATATTTATAACTTTTCGAACTCAAAATAGGTAATGAAAGTTATTTTTCTGAATATTTTAATATATTTTGTCAAAAATGGGTTTTACACTTGCTTTTTGTGCAGCAACAGGTTTTTTACGCGAATTGAACGGTGAAACGAGTTGTATTTTATACTTTTTCAGACTCAGTAAATACACGAAAAATTCACTTTGGAGTCATCTTTCAGCTCTTTTCTGACTCTCTAAACATGAAAATATTGCCGAGGCCCTTGTCGTTTCGATCTCGTTAAAGTGGACACGAATCGACATCTACCCAGTATACGTTTACCCCTTTTTCGGGCTAGGATGGATTATTTACGAAAAAGGAATACCCTAGCCTATCGCAACTAGGAGGTTTTCTCGGATATTGTTTTCTACCTTTTCGGGTCCGAGGAACTATCTACGAAAAGGGACCACTAGAGTTTACTTTTCTGCTGTCTTTTCAAACTCTCTAAATATGAAGACACCGAGTTCTTCCTTTGTCAGACTCGTTAAACCTTGATGACATTGGATTCAGTCGAAATGACGTTCTCTAAGTTTCTCCTTCCTAGGGCTCGTTAAATGTACTAGGATGGATTCGCCCGAAGAGCAGACTTATATGACAAGCATATGGTATCCTCTTCAAGCTTGTGTAAAAATAAAGAGGTACTCACAAAAATGGTGGGGGAAAATGGAACCAGCATCATTGTCGTGTCGACAGTATGTCGCTCTTGACACTAGAGAATTTGGCGGAAATTCCAACGGCCAATTCGTCGCTATTCTGACACATAGTCGTTGCAAGAGCGACAGTTCGGGCGCGGACAAACCGTGGTTTGTCATGCCGTCGCCGTTCCGACGCACGTAAAAAGTGTCGCACTATCGACACTTCTTCCGTCGTTCCAAACAAGCGTCACTCTTCCGACGTTTCCCAATCCGTTGCACTTTCGACCATTGTAAACTGTCACACTTCCGACGAAATGTGGTCTGACGTTTAGAACGTCACTCTTCCGACGTCTGTAAATTGTCACAATTACGACGAAATGTGGTCCAACGTTTTGAACGTCGCTCTTAGACGTACGTGGCTGTCTGAGTCCGATGAAATGTGGTCGACGTTTTGAGCAGTCGCTCTCCTGATGTGTTTATATTGTCGCTCTTAGGCGTTTCTAATCATAAGTAATTAAACACAAGCGTCGGGTGCGACAACATTCAATTTAAAAAAAATAAAAAAATGAAACTTTAAAAGAGGAAAAACGTTGTTTTCAATATATTATATGAAGTAAAACAGTCCATGAAGTCATTACATTTTAAATAAAGAAGATTTGAACAAATATCCATCCAGAAAAGTGGAAGTCCCACCCCAGACAGTGATAGAAGAATACCCCATGTCACATACGGGGACTTGATGTAAAACCTAGTAACGGTCCACATGGAGATTATCGACAATCTGAGAAAGCATCCAAATATGCCCGAGGCATCTATAAGAAAGTGAAATAGAAGTATGTATAATAGTAAAGCAACAGATAGAGTACCGACGTCCATTGTTCCAAATGTAAATTAAAGTACCCAAAATCCTTGAACATAGAAAGATGTTAATCATGTGAGGAGTGTGATACGTCCAAAATATAAAAATACCATGAGACCATATCAATAAACCGGCAACATAGACCAACATCGCTAGTTTTGAAGGCGAGTGATAAACATTAATCTTTTTTCACAAGAGAAAACGTTGTTTTGAATATATTATATGAAAGTAAAGCGGTCCATGAAGTCATTACATTTCATGAAGATTGAACCCAAATATCCATCCCGAGGAAAAGTGGAAGTCCACCTAGAACGGTGATAGAAAAATACCCCATGCTCACATGGAACATTCAAGCCCATTAACTTCATGGAGATTATCGACAATGCGAGAAAGCATCCAAATATGCCCAAGGCATCTATAGAAAGTGAAATAACGATCATGTAGAATACTAAAACAACAGATAGAGTACTGACGTCCATTGTTCCAAATGCAAATTAAAGTACCCAAAATCCTTGAACAGAGAAAAACGCTAATGATGTGAGGAGTGTGATATGTCCAAAATATAAAAAGACCATCAGACCATATCAATAAACCATCAACATAGACCAGCATCTCTAGTTTTGAAGGCAGAGTGATAAACATTAATCATTTTTTTTTCACAAGAGAAAAAACGTTGTTTTGAATATATTATATGAAGTGAGTCCATGAAGTGGATACATTTTCACATCGAAAGTTAAGAACCCAAATATCCATCCGAAAAGTGGAAGTCCCATGAAAGGTATTAGAAAAATACTACATGTCACATACGGGCTTGTTATACAGCCTAATGCTGATCCACATGATTATGACAATATGATACTCTTCTTCTTCTCTTTGACCTCTTTAGCTGATACTCTTTGCTTACTAGATACTCTTTGACCTTTGTTCATCCTTTTATCCTTTTTATCATGATATAGT